>JAODIE010000001.1:6387888-6566888 GCA_027575565.1 Diploeciton nevermanni
GCAGCAGCGGCGGCAGCAGCAGCGGCAGCCGCCGCATCGGGCGGCATTAGTTTCGTGTCCAGATACAAATTGAACTTTACCTTGTCGTAATTGCCCAATTTGCTCTGAATTTTCTGCGTGACCCGGTCGGTCGAAGATGGATTCACCTAAAACAAGTTAACACACAATTATCGAACAGCCGTCAACTGTACAGCAAGCACAGTGAAATAATGCGGGTGACAGACAGAAATGGACTTGAATATAAACAGAAACCAGAGCATACTTCAATGCAACAAGCAAATTAAAAATTCCAAAAAAGTGGAGAAAACGCACAATCAAAGTTTAATACAATAGGCATTTTTCAAGCGCACATCAAGAAGTAACCGACGAAGTAATCGACGAAGAAATCCAAGGAATTTCAACGAGTAACAATAAAAGTCAACACAAAATGTCCCACTGCTGCTGATAAACGAATCACAATACCTTACACGCGTAATAAGTTTCCAACTCAAGCTGAAAAGTGCATTTAAAATCATTCCCCGTCCATTACTAGGCACATTTTCTTTCTTTCGACAAGCACTTCCGAAAATAAACGACGTGCGTGGAATTTTAATACATAGTCAGGACAATTACCCGTTCCAATTAACAACTAATGAGTGTGTTCGTCTTGAAAGCAAAATGCGCGGTAGGATCAACATGGAATATAGTACAGTTCGGTATAATACAAGAGCAAATCTTTCGAAGAAGACTGTAGAGAAAAACAAAAACATTTTACCGTTTACCGAGCATACAAACATAGCACACAATTCTAAGGCAGCATGAATCCATAACAAGCAATTCCAAATGCCAACCGAGCTGTGACAGTGATGTGGTGAGATGAAGAGCACACACCGCGAAAGACGAAAGAAAAAACGTTTTGAGAGAAAAACATGTTTCCATTAACAACCACGTTTCTTCCACCAAAAGATGCCTAAGTAGATTAGAAATTTAAGATGACTCAGTCTTAAAAATAAGCGTTTAATAGAAATAATTAAGCAAGCGGAGAAAGTTGGCAGTAATTTCAGTTATTGCGAACCAATCACACGCGCCTACAGTCCCAGATGCGTGTTTATCATTTATGCAATATGCAATAGCAATAGGGAAATCGATAATTGTCAAAACAAAAATGCACTATAATTAATTTACGACATGTCGTAAAAGCGCGAAACAGCACCGACGTCATCGTCGTCATTCGCGCACACGCCGCCGGCCGTAGGATAATAAAAGCTAGAACGATGAAGTGTACATGTCGCGACGTGTGACTATTGTTAAACATACGCTAGTTATGATTCGATAACGACCGTAATTGTAATGAGATGTTTGGGATAATCTGTAATTTGCCCATAAATCATACCTTTATAATCTCACTGCAATATTAACTTCATTAGAGCAAGTTACATCTCAAGTAAGATGCAAACAAAATACAAAACAAAAAATTGTAGACATAATTCCAAGATAACAGGGTACAAATTTTATCATCCAATGTGTAGCGCTATCCTTTACGCAATCAGAAGATTATACTTATTCCTAGGACCATGAAGCTAATGAAGTTTCGATTGTAATAGAGTAAGCTCTATCTATACTCGGATACAGGATCTGCGAGAAGCAATTAACAGCACTAACGACGCGGTTGCTCCTTTCGTTCCATACGCACAAAACGACCAAGAGTAGAGGGCGCGTACTGGCACTGAATAATGAACCAAGCTACATATTCATCAGCAAGTGTTAAATTAACATCTTCAGGTGTAATGCGTGGCGACGTTACCTGCACACGTCAAATTCCACGATTCGCCAGTGCTTTGCTGGTTGCGGCGCTAACGGGAGCTGACAGCCAGAAGGCTGAGATCAGACAAAATGATATTCCAGCATGACCAATTGCAACAATGCAATGTATGCGTCGAATTGAAGAGGAATAATGAAAACCCTCGCAAATTCGCCTTGAAAGACCCACATCGCGCAATTGCACTCTCGAATTCAGTGCGCGTTGGTGATGCAATTTGAAGGTGATTCCTATTTATCATTGGTGTTAAACATCTGTTCCGTCACTTTACTGTTTTGTCATGTTCTCGAACTGGTTCAGTTTGCAAATTACAACTCTAATGCGATTGGACCAACGCATTGGAACTTAATTCCTACAAACTGGAGATTAATTTATGGAAGTTGTGTTGCTGAACAAATGACAGATTCTAGCGCAACTTTTTTGACCTCCAAGGCTTCTTTTGTTGTAATCTTAGCAGTGCGTACAAAGTTCCTAGAAGCACACAAGCGCAACCTTGAGGAGATGGTTGTATGAAAAGCAGCAACAAGTAACTAAACAACAGAAAATAACGAAACCAATTGGATTGCAGTAAGATAATTAGAAGTTTGTGCATTTTTCCCTCCACGTTAACCCGATGAAATTATATAAAGTAAGAACAACAATAAAACCGCAAATTATAAAATCCCATCATTAATCCCACAACTCTGCAAAGACATTCCTAAAATTCCAGGTAAAAGCAGATATAAAAGTTATTAAACACTGTGTAA
The DNA here is from genome assembly GCA_027575565.1 of Diploeciton nevermanni. Lineage (NCBI taxonomy): Eukaryota > Metazoa > Arthropoda > Insecta > Coleoptera > Staphylinidae > Diploeciton > Diploeciton nevermanni. The sequence continues at coordinate 6,390,433 of JAODIE010000001.1, forward strand.
TCACAGTTTGTTAGCGAACGATTAACCCTACCCTGAGGTGCGTAAACAAGCGACAGTGAGTGGTGGGTTCCATTAGTTCAACCAGCCAAAAACCGGGCATAAAATATTAATTTTATGCAAATAGAATTCGCTGCAGTCGCGACCGGTGAGCATGCGTTCAATGGGGCCCCGATTGAGGCTAATAAGTGAAATCTTCGCCATCGTAGCTCGCACAAACAAACGACAATTACAATGCTCTTGAACGTGTGTGTATGTATAATGTGTAGGTTGCGAAAACATATGATACGTAAATGTGTGAGTAATTAATGCTATGGCGGTGCACAAGAAGTAAAAGTTACGTTTGTTATTATACGATGACGCGCTTTGATGCTCGATTTAATGCATGTAATACTGTTTATAGCATTTCGCCGGCTATTCTTTCGCTTGATTGAAAATGTACATTTATTGTTGTGGAATAATTGTTTCCGTTTGAATTTACACGAATAGCAAAAAGAAAGAAGTAGAAGAAGATAGAAACAAAAAGTTCAGCAAAACATCTTGATCGAATTAAAACGTTATAGCGAGAAGTAATAAAATCAATTCCATTATGAAATTTCTATAATCCACAGTGGGAAAACACTAGATAATCTGCGAATAAATCCATCACCTCAAAAAGGTGTGAACGATTTACGCTGTAATCGACACTTTCTTTCCAACTCCACAAGAAACTGACTGCCGCCGCAATCAATCTATTCCAGTAATTGTCGGTTTACTCAAGAAGCAGATGCAAATGTGTCGAATAAAAACAATGCATCAAATCATCATGCATTGGATTCCCAACCGTACTTTAAACTGTAGAATGATACTACGTTGAGGACGCGTATAAAGAAGTTATAAAGCCGGCAACGGTATTCGTTCGCGGTTCACTTTCTCCGCCTCGCTTTGACAACACTTTTTTGTAAAGCTGCGTGAAGGCATTCAGAAGTGCATTAGCCTCGAAGAAAGAAAGAATGCGAAAAACGTAACAGCAGCACTTGTTGACCAAAATTATGCAAGCGTAAACATTTAACATGAACAAATCCAAGTAGAAAGATATAAAATAATAAAGTATTGAAGGTGAAATGAGTAAAAATTAATCAAACAATAATTCACTAATGGTTGGGTGCTTGATGATGTAGCTATTCCACTTTCTAAAGAAACGGCAATTAATTTTATGCTTATGATTTCAGAATTTAGCATTTAGATTGAATTAATCAATCTCACCACTTTTATCCGTATTACTGGAAGTAAAATAAAAAAATACTTGAAGAAAAAAGAAAAGAAAACAACGCGTAGTTAGTCAAGTAGTAAATGAGAAGTAATAAAACGTCGGTGCTTTCAAGGTTTGTTTGTTTTCAATAAAACCAACAGAAAAGCATGCACGCAATCTTCATCTTACACAAGTGCAATAAAAACACTTGTGTAAGATGAAGATGCTTTCTCTGTCTGTTTCTCTAGTTTACTATGCCATTGTGCGAGTACCTAACTATCTAGCAGCAGCAGCAGGACAATAATGGCTCGCGCCTGTTTTGTCTCACAACGCGTTCGATGTGCGTGTTATAAATATTACGTTTTGCCACTATTACCAGCGAAAATATTAGAGGAATTTTCATGTAGCTTATCACGTTGGAAAGCAATACGCAATTTTCACACATGTTCCATCGACTATTTATGAGTTCATCACACGGTTCTATATATCTGGTTGTTTCAATTGCTTTGCCAGGGAATTAAAAATGTCCTAGAAATCTAGTTACAACGTGTCGTGGCCGCCAAGTAAAGTTGGTTGCCTGTTTTCCCATTTCTACCATGCAGGGGGACACACCACAAAGTCACAAACGCGCGCAACAATGGCAGGAACGGAAGAACGTGATGCAAAGCACGTCCGGTGTTGTACCTGCTTCTTCTCTGTCTCGTTGATGGCGTGCTTCCCCTTTGCGCATTCGATCTCTCTCAGCGCGACTGCCGGTAAAATATCACCGTGCGTTCGCGTCTCTGCACCGGTATTATGTATCCCACACTATTTGCCTACTATTGCGGTACACGTTCAAATATAAATAAACACAAAATAATATCGCGTTTGTTCGTCGTAGTCGTGTGCCTGTGTTCAGTGACGAACAAGGCTTATAAGTCGTACGGCGGCAGAAGCGGTGAAGTGCGGCGGCGCGCAGCACGCTTTGGCAGGACGCTGCCGGGATTGTTTTCAATTCCGAGCCGTCCGCAAGTTTAGCAAACAACTAAATAAGTTACGAAAACCGCATAAACAATGTAATTGAACGGCGTAAAGTCGAGTTGAAGTCGCAAAAATGCGACAACTTCGCGACATCGATCAAACGAAACTATAACTATGCGAAGTGTGCACACGTACGGCAACGTACTAAATATTAAACTTTCTGCTTACATTGTTAGTACTCTACAATGCATTGCACTCACTGGTAATTCCATCTATCGCTATTTTACCATCCTGTCGGTTTTGTCATCATCGATGACACACGCTATTTGAATCGCGTTGACAACCGAGTTTTAAATCCAAAACTGCCATCCTCGTTTTTCATTCGCAGTAGCGTTCTGTTGGATTATAATATTCCACCATTAATTTGTGTTCTCGGAACAACTGCCTTCGTAAGGATCGTATACAACCGTGTGCGTGCAATAATGTTAAAACAAACGTCCTCGTTTCAGAGTCACGATTCGCAACGCTTTGTTACATTATCGTCGTGTTAGGATCGTCCCGCAGTTAATTCGTTTGCTTTCTCTTTGTGTGCTGCTATTCCGGTGCGACAGAAAACAGAAACGCATTTTCCGACAATATAAGCACAAAAAAAAAACGACAAAAATATTATTTCACAAAAGCCGTCGCTTTCCTCTGCGTTTGAAAGGATCAAATCAATAAAAGTGGAAACATCCACTGACCTTGTATGCCCTTGTGATACTTTGATGTGTACATTCAACGTCAGACTATAAAATATTTAGGTTTTGAGAATATCAATTTATGATTGGCGTAAATATAGCTCATAAAAGGTTGGGCCACTTAGAATGGCTAGCAATAGATTGGCTGCGCCTAAAACACGTTACCCCCATCCACCCTCTTTCCTGCACTTCCTGTATTATTCACTTGGTTGCCATTTGACGACGTTTAGCTAGCTACTTCCAGTATTGAAATAGCACATACGGCATGCTGGCTATAGAGATATTTAGCTCCATTCTGCTTTATTGCATTTTCACCAACTTTTCCCTTTTAATTTCCGCCCTGATAGAGCTGGGCGTTCTTTACCATGTCATTCATCCACCTAGCTCCATATTTCCTGCGTTTCAAAAACCTGTTGGGAATGTTGTTGTTGTTGTTATTGCTTGTTCTCTCTCTCTACTTGACCTACATGGGTGATTCAAAGAGAACGATTAATAGGGTCAATCAAACAAGCGTTTAAACGATTGATTTCTGAATTAAGAGTATCTTTTGCCTGCTGAGATGCAAGTAAAAATGCATTGCTTCTGCCCTGTATACTGTGATTAATCCAAGTTTAAAACGTAGAAAAGAATCGCTGGCAAATAAATTCTGCGTAAAGTAAAATGTGTCATGTCATCAGGACAGCAGATTCTGGGTTCGTCTATTGACGCCATACGAACTAAAATCATTATGTGAAGTGCAGCAACTCTTAGGAGTGAACCGATATGTGAGTAGACTGCAGAGATAAATATCGACCGCAACAATCGCAAATGGAAATTAACCAACTAAGGAAAGTGAGCCGACATTTTAGTAAAGACAAAACTAGGCAAGAAGAATTAAAGCTACGGACGGATATTTTACTTTACACAAAAGCCTCATCCGAGTATTTATGAGAATCGCATACGTGCGGGAGTGCTCGTAAAGTTCCCCAGAGACATCCGCCTCGTGCGACAGGACAGATTAAAAAGGAACAAAGCCTGGCAGTCACCTTGAAGCTCGGCACCGTCTCTCTGAATCGATGACAATCTGCGGCAAATCAATAGCACAAGCTCCAAAATGGGACATAAAATTCTACACAAAACCATAATTGAACTGCGTATTACCAATAACTTGAAACGAATTCATTAATGCTGAGAATGATGTTTAAATTTCTAAGTTCCTAGAGTGCAATTAAAGAAGCAAAAAGTATGTCGAGCTCTGAATAGAATTACGGGTTGTTTGGCATCGCAGTGAGCACAAAAAGAGCGCAATAAACACACAATAATCGATAAGCGCTTTGCTTTCACTTCATTCTTATTGCCGCCGAAGCATGTCGCAATTTTCATCCCACACGCGTCGCGCAGACGGGGCGATAAAATAGCAAAACGACGCGAGGAAAATACGAGCTTCATATACAACCGAGCAAAACGTACGACGAAGGGAAGCAATACGACGAGAGCCCAACTAACGAGCGAACGTGTGTCCGCGACGGCGGCGAGCGAGGGTGGCAAATGCAGGGCGACAACCCCGAAATATAGGCGATACGAGAAATTCGAACGCAAAACTTCTACCAATGAACGGCACGAAACGGCACGGCGGGCGCCGGCGACGCTTCTCGAGCAAAGCGTGAGTACTCACAAGTACCAATGATAGAGTCTGATAGAGGATGTGCAACTTGCACTTCCTGCTGCTTGCATTCGAAAGCAAAGAACTTTGAGAGTCAAAGTCACAGGCAAATATTTATGAAGGGCCCGTAAGAGCGGAACGAGTGAATGAAACACACATAATTCATCAATAGGTATCGACTTGCTAATAATCGAAATTAATAGAAAATTCTTACAAGTTAGCTGCAAGTAATTTATATTAGTTTACGCTGTTGGTTAGTTAATTGATGCACATTGCTCCTGTATAAACCACGACGCAAATCGCATTAATAGCTCACGACCTTGATATCGACACGAAACCGCACTTGGGCTCAAGGTTAGGCCTGATAGAAATTGCAAAAACAATAATGTCATCCTATGTCTATTTGCACACATGCCCAACAAGTGAGCCGGCACTCGACCGTATGGCATGCATAAAATCATCCTCCAATTATTAAGCCACCCACTGCTTCAATTTATTTACATATTGCTATCAAGCATCAGTGAGGGATCCATTTGTGCGCCCACAATCAACTGATTTAACGCTCCAAAATTTAGCAAAATGCATAAAGTCGCATGGCTTATGATCAATTAAGTTACATCAACCAACCAGTACTACGACGTACTTTTTATTGGAAAGCCAAGCGAGCGAGCAGCGAGTGAGCAGTGGTATGGAACAAGACACCAGTTTACCAGCTTCCTCTCGTCTGCCTTTGTCATTCTATTAGATAAAGTCATGTGCTTTTTAGAAAGCTTTCTACCCAACGCGCACTAGGCGCAAGCAGCGCGCAGCAGCTTTAGCCGTCTAGCCTCACTCCAGAAATTCCACCGCACACTTAAACGTTGGGACGTTTGGAAAAACTGCATTGCAACGTGTTGACATTCAAATTGAGTCAATGCATGATGGCGCCTTTTATCGTTTCATTTGCTGACGCCGCTGTGCATTCCTGTGCAGTTGGCCCTGCTCTTCTGCACCAATGTTCACGTTTCGCGTGCATTTTTAGTATTATCGCGATATTCCGCGATGTCTATCTAGGTATACGGCTGGTCGCGTGAGATGAGTAAAAATTAGATTGGTGGAGAAGATGGTGGTGCAAGCAGAGCGAGCAGCAGCAAAACAACGTTGACTGCTGCGAGTCAAGTGATGCAGAGGCGGCTTAATTTGCAATCGCCGCATGTGACTTTTATTTTGATGACTTGATTAGTATTCATTGGGTGTTTTTAAATATTCGCGGCAAAGTGGGGTTTCATTAGCGGTTTACAGGGTGGAATTTAATATCAAGCTGCTAACTAAATATGCCTATCGAAACTAGTTATCGCCAGCAGACGAGGATCGACATTGTAATGTGTACATAATTTAACATTTAACACGTTGTTCATATCTGAATATTTGTGCCACCGATTGAAATAATAGACGACATGCATTCATTATTTATAGCCAAACACAATTAAACTACTTGGCAGTGTCAACTGCATAATTAAATATTTAAATGATTGCCTTTAAATGTCCTGCTTCCTCCTCCTGGCCAAGAATGGCAAAACAAATGTAATTTGGTAAAAAAGATGTTGCACACTCGAGTAAATTTCATAAATAAACGAAATATATTTCATGTGTTCAAGCGTCGTCGAGAGCTAATGGAATTGCATAAACAATAAACAAAAATAAAACGATCGAAACACGAAAATGCCGTCCTTACAAAACAATCATTCGTTAATTCAAGTGTGAAATTTGCGCGAAAATTTATTACCGCCAGCAACCGAGCGCACGGGATAATTTCACATCAATTTCCTCTATTTGTCCTGCTTCGCGCGTTTACATTCACAACCGCGTCGCCGCCGCCGTTTCGCTCGTTTCCACTTCAGCCGCCGCCAGCACTATTCTGTTGCCATTTTTTATGTTTTGTTTGGGCTGTTGTAAGTTAAGCGAGCGGTTTGCTACTGCCACTTGATGAGTGGATCCGCGCGCATTATTTCCGAGTTTTTTTCCAGTAAATACATAACGACATCGCGCGCATCCGTTTCGTTATTTGTGGGCGGTGGAGGCGGTGGGCATTAAACAACACACACAATACCTGCCAAACTCGTGCAACAGTATGGTGCGACAAGAGGCAAGCAAACAAATGGACGTGACTGGAGCATTTTTATTCGATTGCAACATCAAACTGAGATCTATGTGTTTTGAATACATACTGTAAAAAAATAGAAAGCTAAGGGAGGATATGAGTCAATATTACAAACATAAAACCGCATATAGCTCAAAGAATTAAGAATTGTAGATTGTTTGTCGAGATATCAGGATTATAAAGATGAAAATCTTAAAAACATAAATGCGTCTAAATTTACAATCAGATATATGACCCTGCCTTTGAAATTGTCTTCGACTCTTCTTGGCCTGATTTTACCAATAGACCTATTTATCTATTTACCAATAGTAAATAGACCAATAGACGATGTGCCAAAGATATTAAACATTGATTGCACGTTATTGAATATTGCGACATTCGTAAGTCGAATTGAATGTGCACTCACCTTGACCGGGTCACTGAAGAGCGGAACGCGCGAGGATTCCGTGTCGGCACTCTGGGATGACATCTGAGCCCGGGCGAGCCGATCCCGCTCCCGCAGGCGGTCCCTTTCCACACTGCAACAACAAGAACAAGACAACATAAGCCTACATTCAATTTTCAAGCGCAGTTAAACTAAAATTAGTATATAAGTTAGCTCATTATCCAGCAAGCGTGTTAGCATTTCTTTCTATTTTCACACCAGAGGACATAAAACACAAGTACGAAACAAGAATGCTAAGCAAACAACTCAATACACATATTCTGGTAGTGTCCCTCATACATTCTTTACACCGGCAGAGAGGGCGCGGCCCGCCGTTAATTACCAAAGTTGTTAGCGAGTTTTAATGACCATATAACCGTTTATGAATTTGTGGCGGCCGATACAGCGTGGGGTGATAAAACTCATATTTGGTACACTCTATAAAAATGCACTACTGGAAGCGATTAATATGGCTGTCAATTCGGAAGCGATATAAAAATTACAACGTCCGCCGTGATCCACCGGATCCCGAATTAATATAATAAAAAACCGCATTACTACCGCTTGTTGTTGATCGGTCAATAAAATTCCGTTGTGTCGTGTTGCGCGTGTAAAGCGGAGTACTACTATACGAACGACAACACTTGACGAGAGTAATATTATATAATGCGTGTAATTTTGAAAAAGCGCTCGTTATGTAATCATAATTAGTAGTATGTGCGTTCGTTATAATTGATAATTAAAAATTACTTTTTCCATCAAACATGTTGTAGCTACAAAACACAATTTCCTGCTTCAGTTTGGAAGGCGGCGCGTTTTGGGAAAGCGTGATCCGACTGTGATAATAACATAATTAACGTGCTTCTTTTTCAATATAATCAGTTTTTTTTTAGATAAGTCGTAATAATCTTTTTAATGAATTAATTTAACTCTGCTTGGTGAACCCTTAATTAAAAATAATGCTCTCAGCACCTTGTAATTTAAACATTCACTGAATTAGTTGCAAAATGAAACTGCAAGGCACGCTTCCACGATGTATCATACATTCTGTTTTTTACTTCGAATGCGCACATTCAAGCAAGGAGCTAACAAACAACGCGGCGCAAGCACACGCGGTTCATTGTATTTGTCGCCGTTTCGCTGGTTTTGCAGGAGTGCCAAAAAAATTGCGTTTCGTTTCATTCCATGGCTGTTTGCATCTATCTACGCACCGCTCGTGCATGCAAACAGGACAAACAGAACAACACCCATAATATCTCGGTAACTCCATCTTCCTTTATGTCCTGCCGGCTAGGCATTATAACATAATATTTAGCCAAAAATAATAATTCTAGCTTGTCATCCTACCATCTGTCACGCGTTCACCCATTTGGTTTTTCAACGTCGTACTCTTTTTGCATGCAACCAGCCTCGGGAATTGCTGAAGGACTTCCAATTTCATCTCTCTTATGTCGTTCGTCTCTTCTCCCCGCAGATTGGTTTTTATTGTCGTACCGTCACGAAAGCGACGACCAAAACTGGGAGACTGTTGCGTCGGGTATATTAGCCGTGTTTTCAGCGGTTTTCCGCAGATTATATGAACTCGTAAAGTCAAGCCCCCGAGAGCGGACGCATGAAAATGTGACGCCCGAGTCCCAGTCTCGCATCTGAAGTGAGTTATCGTTATAAAGTCAGCTAGAAGAGTCCTCGGTCCAGTGTCGGAGGAGCGAAGAGCTGCTCCGAGAACTTGAAGTACGACTAGTTGAAAAAGATAGAAAAAAGAAGAAAAGATTTAACTCCCGTGTGCAGCTGGAAAGCCGTCAGAGCGATAACAACTAACTCCGGGAGCATTCCAAATTGCGTTACTGCCGAAATCGAGCTGGGTGCGTTGCGTACAGTATCATGGGTAGTAGAAGCGCGCAAACATACTGTATGTAAAAATTTATAGAGCAATGAAATAACATAATAACGTCGCATCAAAAATAACATTGCACACGCACGCGAACCTCGGCGGCGACGGCACGCTCTTGGCTGAATGTTGAGAATAAACACTCTGCGTGCATTTGCGCATTTATTTTCATATTAAAATTTCACAGTTATTTTCACAAATGCGGCGTTATAACATAACTATATAAGCACGCAAAAGACTAAACCGCTTGCCGCGCACAACGCTTATCTGAGAGGAACTTTGAATGTGTTCAACTTTTCCGATTTTCCGTTAGTTGTAGCAACTTGTTTTACACTCGCATAGAGATGTGGATTTTCTGGTTTCCCGTAAAGCACACCTCACATCCTGCATCACATTCATTCGTATTTAATGCGCCGAATACGTGGCCCGTCTGCCGGCATCACCATCTCGCTAGGAAAATACGCGAAGCGAACGGAAAACAAATTGGCCAATACAAGTTACAAATATTGCTCTAAATGGCTATTTAAGCGCGTCGCGACTCGTCGGCGACTACACATCGCTTCGCACCCCCCCACGGGCGCGTACTACATTAATATCTTTTATTCCTGCTGCAATTCCAGCATGCGCGCGCACCACCTCTCTCCAACCTCCAACGTGACGTATCCGAAAATCTGTTCGAGTGACACCAATTCTCGAACTCTAAGTGTGAAAAGTCGATGAATCATACAGCGTACATTTGCTTATAGAAGTTATTTTCAATTCAAACGCAGGCCATATAGAAATTTCGAATTTTTAAATAAATTCGAAAAATATATAATACTTGTCAATTTTTAAATGTTTGTAAAAGATCCTTGACTTTGAAAACACCCTCTGTGAATTGTTTACACGTGCGACTTCTTGAACCATCTTTTCTTCTATTTCTAGGTTACTAATGTGACTGCTCATTACTCAAATACCAAAGCACGTTACGTTTGTTGGGATATTTTTAAACTCGATGCCCCCCCCCCCCAATAGAATATTTTTAGTCCTTAATTTTACTTTGCGTGACGGAAGAAACTAGAAAACCATTCATGCGGATAAAAAAACCTCACCCAATTTGCGCAGCTAAATTTGTATAAACAAGGGTAATAAACAACTTTCACTATTTTTCTGACAACTCGAAGCATTTCAACTGTGAAATCAACCACGTTGTGCAACTAGTGCTAGTGTCGACTTTCAAATGGCTGCGAGAAAAAAAAATAGACAGGTGCTAGATCACACCCTCCCTAGACACATCTGGTAGACACACGCGAGACACTGATTCACTTCGTAAGCGCCAACAACCTCAAAGAGTGTGCCAACGGACCCAAGAAACTTAAAAAATAAGAGGTTGAATGCTAGTAGCATTCGACTCCCCCTTTCGCAGACATCAAATTTGCCCTCATGCCCGACTTCAAAAATCTTTATTTTTAAATCGGGAAGGGGAACTCATAGCAATGCCCACGTCTGGAGTTTACTTCAGCAAAGAATGATGCCGACCAGAGATAGGCACTCTGTGTAATTGATTTGTCATTAACAGAAAAAGGCCATAGATTTGTTCCAGTTCCAATTAATTTGTGGATGTGGTATCGCACCTGTTTTGAATATATCTAATATTAGTGATACGGTTCAGTCACCGTCGCCAGCCAGTCCGAGGAGCATCATCAGTAGGTAGCAGTACCAGTCCGAGGAAAATTTTCACCCGAGCTTTGATTCAGTTAGATTTCGTTCGCGCGTAGTGCGCGGCGACGTCCGCCACACCGCCTCATAGCACTTGGCTGGGGGAGGTCAGCAACCTCGCAGGATGCGTTCGCATAGCCATCGCGAACACTTTGCAACTTACGAGCGGACCAAACGGTCCGAACACTTGCATAATTTACATACGCGTACACACTGACAGTGGCGGATTTCCCAATCGAGCGTAGACAAAAACGATAGCGTTCCAATCGTGGCATAAAGTCCGTCCCTGCCGAGCTCGTGGTACAGCCAGCAACCGGCTAATCGAACAAAGCAGGTAGAAAGGAATTCACAGAACCGGCCGGTAATTTAGCAGTTATGCGAAATATCTGTGTTAGTCATGCCACGGCGGCGGTCGGGCGGGCGGGCTGGCCTTACCAACGCGCACGCCGCCCCCTCGTTCGCCGAAACATCAAACATGAGCTCCGCTTATGCCATTACGCGCAATAACTGGCCGCACATATTGTGCAATATTAAGTACAATCCGTGCAGACAAAGAGCAACCTTTTGGCACGTGCAATAAACAACTTTGGCTAATTGTCGTTGCCCAACTTTACGATATTATCTGCTGCTTATATTGGCGATGAGTGCGGAAAAAAATCGCGTCATGAGTGGGTTTAAAAAAAAGACTCAATGAGTTGGCTCTGCGCTTTAATGGTAATTAATATTTTTTATAGCCGTCAGATTTAAAGAGGATTTTATGATCGTATTGTAACATAATGCCGCGATAAATAAGATAAATGGGTAGGATAAAGTTACTCCGAGAAAGAAAAATTCTGCAATACAGTCTGGACTATTAATTGTGTGGCAGATCCCGGTAACATCCCACACTGCAAATTATCAAAACGATTACACGGAAAACTATATAAATATTCGAGAAATGAATCATCACATCCAGATAAGTAAATTACAATTCAACCAAATCCCTAGAGCAAATAGTTGTGGCCACGTGATCAAAGTCCAAACCAGCTCTAATCTGTCACACACTATTTACTGATGAAATTCTAGCAACTTTTCAAGTGGACAATGATTTAATGAATTCCTAAGAATTACATGTTCATGCCTATTAATGGATACATTTATTTACTTCTCAAGCCAGAAAATAATTTAAAGTAGCCTCTCAGACTTCCGGCTTCTTGTCAATTGTATTTGCACAGCAAGATCAAATAAACATGGGAATAAATTTCTTGAATTTTATTCGAGACCTTTGCGTGTTTGATGTGTCATGCAAGTGAAATTAGACCCAAAGATAGAAAATGCATTTTGCCTTGAAGAATTCTGCTCCAAAGGCTATATAAGTGTAGATAATATTAATGTACAAGTTCATTATTAATGTAAATTTGTAATAATCGAAATCGATGCCGGACACTGAGTAGGGTCGATGGCGTGTACATATTGATACCGTAACGAGCACTCTTCGCACGTTGATAAAGTAGCAGCAGCACTAACGATCCCAATGCGGGATTACGCGCGCAGTGGCGCACACAGTACGTTTCATTGCTAAAATGCGAATAAATCAAAGCGTAACGAAGATAAATTATATTGCCATCAGTAATTGTAATTATATTCGTTGCGCGCGCGACGCACGGCACACATAATGCGTGCTGATCTCGCAAATAAACAACACGCATGATATGCAAACAACGTGAAGAAACGACGTGCGACCACACATACAACAACACCACCCGGACCTCGCGCCGCCGACGTGAGGGAAGACGCCGCCGAATGTACTTGTGGTACTTGCGTGAACAGTGTGCATACATCAAGAGTACAACAAGCTTATTTATTATACAAGGTACATACATTCAAGTGCGCAAGAGTCGTGAGACTGGCACTTGCACTTTACACGAGTATTGCATAAATTAACGCGCGCGTTAAATACTAGGATTGACTCGCTTTTATTGTGTTTTAGATCTGGTTTGGTGGTACCAGATGTGTGCATTACGAATTGGAATCAATGATTTGATCACTGAAATAACACCAACAAGTAAAATTTACAAAAAACTGCATCCCAAAACAATAAGAAATACTTCCAAGATTTTTTTTATTCTAGAGCATACTGGACCCCCATTCCATTATACTGCGTCAACTACTAGCGCTATTAGCAGTTATTCGGACTGCATTCTGTAAGAATGCATATTATGTTGAATATACCCCCAGCAGGAGTTAAACCCGTGCCCTTAGAATACGCACCTCGCTGTTACTGCTACAGTCGGCCGGCTTACCGACTGAGCCATAGAGCGGAACTCCAAGTTTATTTCAAGTTATTTTTAGATAAAGTAAAAAAAGTGAAATTCGTAAACGAACCCCATTTAGAATGACCCTACTTCAGCATTGCTTTATATTGAGTTAAATTGCCTCCTGTTTATATTGTTAACAAACAATTTATCGATGCTCCTAGACACGTAATTATTTATTGGATTCAACAAGCTCCCCATTTCAGCACCGTCTCCATTTTTTATTCCCTCAAATTTCTCGCCCAACCGCGAAACGTGCTTTGAAATGGTTCACAAGCCTCGCGATACGCGGGCGCGCAGAAATTAAAGTTGAGGCCGGCACCAAAAGCGCGCAACGAGGCCGAGAGACCAACCGACGATTATTGATTCAGACCCCGGAGTGGGTCTCTTCGCATATTCGTCGTCGTCGTTGCCGCCGCATGATGCACACAAAAGGCAGCGAGCGAGCGCGTCGGCGACGTTACGTTAAGGGCCGTATTACGATATTGCGCCGGCGGCGGCGGCGGACCGAGTGAGTCAATACACACTGATAGAGCGCCGGTGTGCCTCCGACACGTACTTGATAACGGCGCGCACCGACAGACGTCTAGCCTCGTCGACGCATGTGGGTTTTGTTTAGCGGACGAAATAAAAAGAACGCGTTTAGTTCTACATACGCTGATAAGATATTGCCGCGTCGAAAAATCCAGTCTCGCCAGGGCTTCAAAAAACTAATACCTACTCGCCCTCTCAACACTAAACCCTTGGGTTTACTTTAGTAAAAATGAAGACAAGCCGAACACACACACGCAGGCCGAAAGCAAAGTTTTAAGTATAGAGAATGAATTCTTTCGATCTTGCTTCGGAACGCAGAAGGGGCAGAAGAAAGAAGTAAACTCAAAAAAAGTGCGTAGCCGTAGAGCGCAAAGCAAAGCTTTTATCCTTTGAGTGCAAGCTTCCATGCAAGATTAACGCAAATTACTCAACTAAGATTTAGTTTCATATAAATATACAATGCAACAACTATCAATTATTTTGTTTCCAGATCCATGCTACAGAGTAATTTCGATTCAATCCAACAATCCACTACCGTATGGTCTGTTCTGTATACTCGCTGCTCATATGATGCAACACGTTTCTGTCAGCATCAGACATCCACCTACTCAGCCATAAACAATGCAAGATTAAATTATAACTAGGATTTAAATACGCGGCCAACAAGTAGAAAGTTAACAGAAACCTTTTGCCTTTGCGAAAATGCGATTAAAAGGCGTAATTAACTCCAATTCGCTACGCCAAACCTCTAATAAACACCACTTCAGCAAATTATAATTAAAATAAATAACTCAACTCTTCGCTTAAATAACACTTCCTCAAGCCCCAGCTCTGATGTGATGAATGACTGCGTTGGCAAAACTAACAAGTTATAAACTCGATTAAAAGTTCAAACTTGGTAAAAGTGCAAAAATTATTATGGGTACCCCCCTCCGCCTCCCTGACATGTGTTGCGTTTCATTAATTTCCATTAATTTAATGCCGAGCTAAAGTTACTTTTAGGATTGGCGTTAATTTAAAGCAACTCCGTTTACTACGATTTTACTCGCCAGTTATACTATTCGTTTATGCTCATACTGCAATTTTAATAAAATACGACTGCGAGGTGACTTGCTGCGCGAATAATTCCAGCACGCCTTGGGTGTTTTCCGCGCACACGTCTCCACTGTGTTGGTGCATGCATGATGCATATCCGAATGCCCATCACCAGCACACTCGCAACGTGCGCACCGTTCAATTAGCATAAACGACGAAACTTGTTTATTTGGCGCGGGAGCCGGGAACAAAGAAAGCGCAGCGCCGAAAGCAGAGCGGGATAAAGCCGCAACATTGTTCGAATCGCCGCAAATTAAATATGATCCCATATTTGAAATGAAATGACAGAGCAGTGAGCTAAATACGTACCAAAGAAATTTGTCGCCGAAGATCAACAATAGTTGGATTCGCACATGGGGTGAAAGTTGCACGGGACTCTCGACAAATAGCAAATCGATAAAATACTCGAACGAAAACACAATTTCAAACGTAAACAAAAACACTTCGGACGACGTAATGCTGCATAAAGTAGGCAAGAAGTAAATTACGGAAACTATGCTTGACTTGCAAATCCCTTTTGGCGCAGAAGCTAATTATGCGCACAAGTTGGATGCGCAGCACCCAACTGTGTTTGCCATGTAAACAGAACCACTTAGAGTTATGACTTGCAGTTACGTCTTCTTCTTTGCTATTTAATTGTCGTTGATAACAAACCAAGCAACTAGTTCGAGCAAGGCATTAGAGTTACATCAGGCAACTGTATGTTGCAATTGTATGAAATACAATAACCTATACACTGAGTATAATATTAGGATATCTATATAAGTACGAAATGATTTGTATACATTTAAAAATTTGACTGAAATAAGATCATTTCGCAATGGCTATAAATGACTTATTACAAAACTTTTCAAATTTCCTTAAACTTACATAGAAGAAAATTAATTGATTTTTTCGAGCGCACTGTTGCCTATGCCTGTATATGCTGAGACCGTAATCCTCCACCTTTATTATTATTATTACTATACTGCCTCAACCACCATGGGACATTAGCAGTTATTGGGACTGTATATTATTGGATATACTCTCAGCAGGATTCGAACCAGTGTCATCAGAATATACGCTTTGCTGTCGCTTTTGCAGTCAACCAGACGCCTTACCAACTAAGCCTACAACGAAGTGGGGCAAAAAATTAACTATATTCCAACATGGCCAGCCATTATCACTATGCAGTCACCAAATCAAAGCAAATGACGATCTTCAATTAAATCTATCACACAACACTGCCACCAAATTTGATTTACATATATCGGATATTCACCATCTTGAAGGTGCTGCCAATTCAAAATGTCGCACACGTGAATCACATTGAAAATAATCGCCTCACAATTCGCATATTTCGATAAACATTCTCACGCAAAACACACGCATGACTAGGACACACAATGTCAGGATGGCAGTAATATAGCAAAGTATTTGCCAATTTGTATGTGTGCACCACGCACGAATTCTCATCACTGACAAAAAATGAATGCAAACAATTCCGAAAGATTAGAAATATGATTGCATGATTAGATTAATCGAGCAACAATGACTAAGAAAATAGGTGATAATTGAATAGAGTGTAGTTGATAATGTAAGAGAATTTGATTGGGAAGGTAATGAGAGAAAAACAATTTATGGAAAATTGATTTGAGGTAAAATATTTCTGAAGCGAATAATAATGCTCGTAAGTGATTTGAAGATTCAGATGAATTAAACTGTTGCAAAGTGAACTACAAATGTCGATTTCGTACCAGAATTCAATGCTAAAGCTTGATCGAGGCTTCCAATAAAATCGGCTCGGGTCTTGAACCATAAAATTGTTAAACAAATTAGCATTGCTCACTTTAGTAAAACTATATGAAATTTCAATTGCAACAAATCCGTCGCTTTGAAGAGCAAGCACATTAAATTGAACCGCTACAATTCTCCATCCAAATGCATTTATCCAATTAGCATGCGAGTGATACTTAATTACATGCCGGCTGCAACTGCAGCTTGTATCTGTAATCTCAAATCGCAGAATCTTTCATATCGCATGCATGCCTTAATGCTGCGCACGGTTAACGTTGCAACGTGCAGTGCGGCGGCAGAAGTGACGTGGTTCGACATTGACATAATTCGACGCCCCGCATTCAAATAAAGAACAAACAAAACACCAAACTGAGAGTACCACGGCATTGTGGTACTGTGAAACACGTACGATAAATATGGCAGCAAATTCAGGATGTTTAAATGTCTTTTCAATTATTAATTAAGCCATAATTACCACATTTATAGGCAATGCCGTAATTAAGCTGCAGTGGAACTGAAAACAGTTATATACATAAATGGGATATTATCGACACAAATTATTGAGCACAGAGCCGCAAGAAATCCAGAAACTCAAGAAGATTAAACCATTGCACTTAATTGTTCCCAACCTCACTGTGATACCTTTAGGTTCAACAATAATTATCATCACCGAATCAGTTCTCTGTTGCGCACAGCATGCAAAAACTATATCATTGCTTTTCAGAGTGCACATGAGACAAACGTCGAGAGACCGCAGAGTGTAGTACTTGGCTTGCTGTGCTCCGGGTTCAAGGCATTTTTTCTATTTGAACTTGATCATGTCAACGTCCTCAAGTCGGTGCGTACTTGATTCAGGTAAACGCTCCGTCGCAAACACAATGCTCTCGCGCCACACGAAACTTTTTTATGCAAATGGGTTAATAGAGCGCATAGGATCCATGTCCATTTTTCATATCTTCATGTACAATAACAAAATTACTAGCGCGTGGTTCTGGTTAGTTCGACTTTAAACAGCGGAAAATGTATACGGTTATAGTTGAAGCAAGTAGCATAAAAATTCATTGAAGAAACCGCACGCCAACGCACATTGGGCACTTCTTATTCGTATTTATTTTTGCTTCCAGTGAAACATGAAGCACACGCACAACGTCGCGGTGATGCTATAATCGAGTGGTATTCCCGCTGCGTATCATCCACAAATCGCGAAAATCTACACCCCCCCAAACGTCCCCCGATTTCCAGTGCATGTCGGTCGCTGTGCTGCACGAGATTAAATTATATCGATTGCTAGGAAGGTTCCAGCACTTCCTCCTGCCTACACGCGACACGCGTGCGACGAGCCCATTTTTGCGACCGCACTCGGGATTGAATCCCTTCGCAAGCCGGCAAGGTCGCGTACGAATTACGTCACACGTGTACAAGTCACAACATTCAATAGCAAATGATTTTCTTACTTCCACGCGCCCACCCAGTTTCTATTCATATGCGGATTAAAACAAACTTAAACAAAGCCATGTAAGCGCATAATAATACAAAACAAGTACAGGAGGTAAAGTATTAAAAAACATTAAGCATTAAAGCAAGGCCTCGGGATTTTTGGTGTGCGTTAAAATTTCTGTATGGACCAACAAGAATTATGTGTCATACTCCAATGCTGTGGTTTTTCAACACTTTGCACTTATGTTGGCCGCTGCACCTTGACATAGATGACTCAAAAGTGAATTCCCAATGCAGAGAATTATTTCCCAGCGTCCTAATTTGCACATCAAGCCTTCATAAATTCCAACTTAATCCAGATCAAACAGTTCAAATCTAATTTCTGCCGCACACTGTTTACTCATCCAATTTTAGTTTAAACTGTTAATGATAGATAATCACATCATATTTAAACATACTTGCTTGCAATAATAAATTCTCATCGTTTTACTGTTTGTCTCGCATTTTTGTATTTACGACTTTGGCGTGTTTGCAAATTACACCCGAGTAAAATACTCCAACGCTTGTTGACTAAATGTATTAGTACGTCGTCTGTAAGTAATAACATGTTGCAATTACCTCCAAAACTCTTTTCACCGCGGATTTAATCACCGAAACCCAAACAACATGTAATGCACGCGCGCGCGATCGCGCTATCGTATGCAGTAATTTAACCAAATAAATCCGATGCGGAATATTTACAATTAAATCGATTCTTTGAGCTGTTTAGTAGCAAAACACAATAAGTCAATATTAACTAGTGTGGTCACACTTACAACGTTCGGTTGGTACACTTGATGAGAGGGCAAGTCGAAACAGCTGTTTCGCTAAACAAAGAAAGCATCGTCAACCGCCCAAGTGAGACAAGAGAGAGAACACGCAAGTTACGTCGTTTCCTGTTGTACTTGACAGCTACCAGCTGACAAAAAAACAGTCAGCAACAATGCAGCAAAAGTCTAGTAATGGATTGACGTCACCGGCATGACGCTGCCTGTGCTAATGTAAACGCGCATTAATTAAGATTAATTACATGTCTTTCACATATGCAAATGTGCAAGGCATAGAGAAGAATTCATCAACATGCTTACGTCGTAGACGCTGTTCAATGTTATCAACAAATCTATTAATTGCAGCATGTCGCTACGAAAATTTATTATTGGAGAAAACAATTTTCTCAAGATGGGCCGATAAGTGTTCGTTAAATTGAGCTTTATAAAAATTAGCCGATGTTGTAAATCAACGCTTATCAACAATGAATTCAAGCATAGGTAAAAAAATAAAAATAAAAAAATTTGAATAACATATGAACCATATCAAAAGACAATTTAGGCAAATAACGAACTAAAGTACCGTTATGCGTAAAGTAATCATTTAACTCACATAAACTAGCAACCTCCCCCTTCCCTTTCTTATGGACAATCCCACTTGTAATTCTTGTAATTCATACCCGTTTTGTTATTATTTATGACAGACTCGGTGTAATCTTATTAAAATCAATTCATTTAATTGGATTTCCTCCTCGATCAGATGCGCAAAACCTGCATAAGTAGCCGACACAAATGTACACCGAAGGCAATAATGACAAGTTGCACGCACGAGCAGAGCCGGACAAAGAACAGGCATGCACACTGACAATAACATTATAGGAAGGCGTCTTAAGGCGTCATCAAACAGGACCGAATCTCTTCAAAGTAGCCGAGGTGGCATGCGCAAGGAATGTCAGCGATAAATACACTAGTGTTTTGCGGCAGGACGCGGAAACCGAATTAAACTCCAAAAGACAATCGCACGGAGACAACCAGCGGGTATGTTTAAATATTTAATCTCGCTCGACGTCGGCGTCCAGCTGAACATGATTCATGTTCGCAGAGAGAGACTTGCAAGAAAGTAACATTCAGTCAATATTTGCCAACAATCCGCACGGGATCCAAACGGACATGCAGAGAGACAATTAACGTTTGCTCGTTGCATAAATAAAGAGATATTAATTAGGTCAGCATTCATAATGCGCAGGAAATTATTATTGTCAAGCGGCAGGCAAGAAGATGGCTTCTTGATGCAGTCTTGATACATTAAATTGCAATGTGCCATTCACCAAGTCTATTTTGAGCCAAGAAATTTGTCTCCTCGTTGCAGATCCAACAACTCGACGATAAATTTATTACCACGCGCCTGTCCAACGCAAATCGAAAGAGGAGTCCTTCCGACTTACTCAAAGTCGTATCTTTCGCATTGTCACAAAGGTAGTTTCCTTAATTAGGGAACACTTTAATGTAGTTTAAGCAATTGTCTCATGGAACAAACTCCAAGCGACTCCAGTTCATGAATCCGCCCAGTGTCTCGTCCAACATGTGCGCGGCCTGCACGGAATTTATAATTCAGCGAGCAGCGTTTTATTCGATTATATTGGGCCGCCGTCGCGTAGAGGCGGTGTACAACAGCCAAAGAAGCCTCCATTCTACATGCACGTCGACGGCACCGAGTTTATGTGCTCCTGCTCACCCATCAGCTTGGCTTTACTACGTCCACGTCCATTGCAGGCTGGCCGAAATAAACAGAAATAAAAGCCTTGCGCATCACGAGCGCGCGCGCGCGTACTCTGCCATGAGTACGCGGAAATAGCAATTCCGCACGATTAATTAACGACTAACGTAATTGGAATACCGTGAGTGGTAAAGGCACCACCAATGCGCTCCATACTCTTCTTAAATTATAAAACTGTACATTAAGTGGTGGCATTCGCAGTTAGGCTAGAGCGTGTTGATTTCTAGGACATTCATCCCTAATTTGAATTAATTGCAGGAATGCAATTTGGGTGCTGTGTATTAGTCGGTTGAGTACAATATTAGTCATCACATCCAGAGCACACACGAAGCAGCAAGACATGTCTTTCTTTGCGCCTGGGCAAACACAAATCTACAACATTATCAAAATGATGAAGAAATACGATACCTATCTGTATAAAGAAGAATACTGAGATAAAAAATTATTAGCAATTGGTGTCAAAACGTTACCGTGGTGGCCTCTTCATGATTGCGTTTTTCAAGTCTGCTGCATTATAAGCGCACTCCGGTAGATGATAGAAAAGCACCATACACGCACTGACCCACACAGGACACACACGCACACACACACTCCGCCACCGCACGTCACGTTGTTTTTCGCAACCACCTAGATTATTCTCGCGGCTGTCGCACACCAAACAATCGCACAAATCGCTCGACCGAGATAATGCACGCCACTGTTTCCTTGAGATCCGATGATGTGTGCCGCGCTGCTTGCTCTCTCACAGTCGCGCGGGTGTGCTGCGGCAGTTGATTACGCGCCTTACATTTAAAATCAATTACTCGTAGGGGCACTTGATTCGGAGATGTCTCGTGTCGCAGGGGACTCTACGGACCAACTTCGAGGTATCACAAGAAAGCACTGAGGTTATGACGAACAAGCGAGCGCCGATCGAAGCGCAAATCCGATGGACTACCGCACAACAAGTAACGTACGGAACGGGGAGCGCAGCGTGTGCACATCGCCATCGCTTCGCCACCGTTTCAAACCGCGCGCTCGCAGCAATACGCAAACGCTTAGAAAATATAATGCGCAACGCGCGCGCGCGTGTGTTTTATTTTAGAATTGGTCGAGGTGCACACCACGTACAGGAGATGCTCACCAAGGTGTCGAGTGTGTCGGCAGCATCAATACAAGGGCCACTGATCACTATTCCCAACCACTTGTAGCTTAATTAACGCACTCGCGAGCACGACGCAAGATCGCCACGAAGTCCGTAATCGCCACTGATTGCGACTGTCGATTAACGTTCGCGGCGCGCAGAGCACCGCTGCACAACGCACGCACTTGTCATTTCGGTCAAAATACGAGACGCACACCGCGTCGACGGGCTGGCGCTTCGTGTGTGTGAGTTCCGTGCGGAGCGGCGCGCAACGGAGAGGGCGCTCCCTTGTGTCAAACAGAGAGCTTCTAATGCTCACTCATTTGCTCTCATTCGTAGCATGGAGTAAAGATTTCACCAAGGCACCCGTCCGCCCCTTACGCAGCGCCGAGTGGACTCGCCGCTCTCGGGACAGATCGTTGCTCGTCGTGAAAGCGACGCATCTCCCTTGCTCGCACAAGTTACGCCATATTGCGCTCTTTTGTTAAGGAGAGAAGAGTGTTTGTTTATCTATACACCGCATACCGATTGTGGAGGCGCCACCGGACGGACACCGCACATCAGCGCGGCGGAAACCTCGGAAACAAGGCGGTCGTTTCGCTCGCACTCACAGGTGCATCGCAATGCACGGCCACTGGTCGTTCCTGCGGGCATGGACACAATGGAGTGCAGGAAAATGATAGAGTTGGGACCCGCAAGAAGCCCACAATCGTCTACAATCAAAATGGTCGGCAAAGTAAATGCGTACGCCCCTTGAACTAATCTAATCTATAAACAGTGCTACCAACTTGGATTTTAGCCAAAATAGCTTAATTGAATAACCTTCTTTAAATTCCACAAATGTCACAAACAAAACGACGAACATTATGAATGTAAAAGTCTACGTCAACTTAATTTAAAATGTCACATTGGAAGGAAATGAAATATTAGCTTCATTCGCTATTTGCACAAACAAAATTAATTTAACACGCGACGAAGTTTTTCCTTCTTTGCGCGTCGATGCCCATTAGCCCGAACGCCCACACAGAGGAGCGTGTATAAATTATATCGCGGCGTAATTAAAATTAAAACACCTGTTGCGCCGCATTAACATTAATGCATCATTTTTGTTGACAAAATTGTGCCGCGTTTTATCCCCATTATCAGCCGGATAATTTCATCGATTGTTTAATTTCCAGGTGTACGCATCGCATCTAATTCAGTTTGATATCAACAATTCATGCAGGACAAATAAACTCGCTATTAAACCTATTAAATGTCAGAATATCGACATTATACAAATCATGATGATGAGAAAAATTGTATTCCCACTTGAAATTCTATTGGCACATGGTTAATTTTATAGGCGTTTTCTAATCTAGTGGTAAATGCAGAAATTAGCACGAATAAAAGACTAATCTTAAAAAATGTGTTTTCCTAAAATAACAATTATCTTATCAATTCACACCGGGTAGAATGAAACATTATTAATTTGTATAAAAGATAAGAACGAAATAAAACACTTTACGTACTTTACAAGTACGCTGTATATTACATTGAAACCAAGTTAACTACTTAACATAAGATAGAAAACATAAAACGAGAATAATAAAATTATAGATTGTAAAATCCAAGGTGAGTTATGTTTTTACCTAGTCTGAATTTGTACTATTTGTACACATTAGATTTGTTTTACTTGCGCCCGGTTATTATGTGTCATGTGTGTTCGACGCGTTCGAGAAATCCACCAATCAAGTAGGTGGCGGCCTCTGTCAGGAATGGCCAGAACTACAATATATCTCTACGACGCGATCAAAGTCACGTAAATCATCGCAGTCTCGTCGGAAAAGTAAAAAGAGAGACGAAAAACACGAGAGCAATTTTCTGCAGCATTATCTACGCAACAACTTATCATCTAAACCGTAGACTAAACTCGCCTGGAATAATAATGCAGCCTTTTAGCATTTTTAAAATTGCGATAAACATCTAAATACTCCACTTAGTAAATTATTATTACGGCCAACAAAAAAAAAATTGCCAATACATTTGAATTGATGATGCTGTAATTTCAACAAGGTCGTTTGATTTTTTTTGTCAACAGGCATTACGTAAATCACTCCTGATTATTGTTTGCGCTTTGTTATTTCAATGCAGTTAAAAAAAATTCCCTCTATTCATGCAGAGTTTATATGCGCTTTACACGCGCACACGCAAATATTCTATTTATGCTCGTTCATATTAATATTGTAATGTTAATGAGCTATGAGTGGAACGGCACACAGAGCGATGATTTTGTACTCGCATGCAAATGATTTTACACCCGCGATAACTGCACGAATGCGCAGTGTGTGACGCAAGTTGTAAGTACATCCCCATTGCATATGTATGCGCGCGATAATAAAACTCACTTTTAACGTAAATAAACAAGTCGAACGGTGGTAATGCAGCAATCTACTAGTGGCCACAGGTCATGCAGCAGGCGTCATAAGTCACACAACTTTTACGTCGACAGTTCAGATTCATGTGCTCTTATATTGAAAGCGCGCCTGATTAGATTTGAATTACTTTGAATTCAGAAATTCCAGATGAAACAGACTTACCTGAAACAAAAGAAAGAATAGGTAAATCAATAGAATGTCAAAATTAAATAGGAAAAGTTTTGGTTTTGATGTAAGCTTTCTCCTCCTGTGCTCCTTTGCTTGTTTATTCGGCAGAAATTGAAAAGTTTGCAAAGGTAGTCAAATCAAATCATCAGCGATGTCCTATTTCCGCGATTTTATTTTATTCCTCCGAAAATTACAATTTATTAAATGGAGAATGGTTTTAATTGCAAAATAGATTGATGGAAATATCGCTATACTCCTAGTTCCAAAAACCGATTTCATAAATATTTGTCAAGTGCAGGGGAAATTTAACAAGATTAATAGAATTATACCTATATTGCAGTTATTTTTTGTATTACTATGTTGGTTTGAAAATATTGATTGGAAGTGCTTTTAAAGTGAGAATAGTGAGAAAATCATATACTGGCGATTAGTTAACATACATTCAGGCCTTAATTTAATACGTTGGATGCGGCGCGACTGCAATAGTTCAAGTGTGGAAAAACGTGAAAAGCCGCCACATGAGCAACGTCCCTAATGTGTTATAGATAAGAGGCAGCATAATAATTAATAATCCTGATTATTATAGGATTAATATATCTTTTGTGGTTCAAGAGATATCCTGATTTTTAATGGAAATTAAGCTCTAATCGTAAATCATCTAAACTTAATCTAACAATTTACACCTGTTACCTAAGCGAACAAATGGAAACCAGAAGCGTTACACTCTTATGGATAACCTCCTACCCAAAAGTTGCCTGGGAGTCCAAACTGTCAGTCTTCTCGGGTTGCATTCGGGCGAGTCCGTATGCTTGCAAATTCAAAATTTCATCACCTGCCGTACCAATCCGGTTGATATTTCATGCGGCAATGTTGGCAAGATATAAATTTTGCAAAAAAAAGTGAATCGTGGCAACATTACATCTCGAATGACAGTTTGAACTCCCAGGTCAAAATTCGGTGCAGATTTTTAAGCCCTTGTTAGAAACTCCGTAAAACTGTAAACTAATTCTAAAGCTGTAGTATCCTTCAACAGTGTAAAAATATTATCATTTCAAGTGGTTATCGTCCAGTGGCGCCATCGTTAAATCGTCGAACTACTAGTCCCAACACAAGTGCGCAGCAAGTGTTCGCACACACACGCCATGCAATGGTCATCATATTACACCGACAACTCCCACCACCATCATCCACTACAAATCCCCCAGCCAGACAAGCCGCCGCGCAATGTAGTGGCACAGATAATAAAATTAACGTGGTAAGCCCACCGGCTGCGTGCACCAGGCGCGGCGCGTCGATGACGTCGCCCGTCACGGACAACGTCATCGTGACGTAACAAGAACCCGCACGTTGCCTGTGGTTACGAGCTGTGAAGGTCATCCAGCAGCGACGTGTGCAACGCGCCGAAGGAAGAAAACGCCTGCGACGCCGATTGTCGTCACATCGTCCTTTGCGAAAAACACGCGGCTCCCGACTTGTTGCCACCAACGCATTCGCGGCTGTACAATCCTACAACCGCCGCTTTATAGATGTTAGTATTTTTAACCGTTTCCCCGGAGGAAATACCCTTGTTTAATCAGTGGACGTCATGCACATAGCTCTCCGCTGTCCTGTCGTTGCGTTAATCATATTTGTATCCGATGACATATTCAGCTATGCGAAATGAACGCCCACTTTCGAAAAGAAAGACGACGTTTTTCTTCTTACTTGCGTGCTTTCCATACGGTGGAGGCTGTAGACGAGTGCATTGGAATCGTTAATATTCATTGGTCGTTAATTTCCCAAGCATGAACTTGACGATTTACGCTGTAGGCCAGAAATTTATTCCTTGAGCACAATCGAAGAATTTATTTAGTCTTTCGGGTAAATTCGGCAAACAAATGAATCGCGTGTCGTGGCAAACATATTTTTGTCAACCAATCACACTTCTTCTCCGAAACAAGTAAATGGTGAAGTTCATTAGCTTTTAATTCAACGTTTTATATAACCTAAAGCGACACAATATGAGTTTATTATAAGCCTTCTTTATTTAATGTTTAATTCTTATTAATTAAGTAAATTTGAGGTCAAATTCTCATTATACACGTATTTTGTGTTCCCAACTTTCACATTTTGATAAAAATAGCTTCTTGCCTCGTCTCATTCCGTCCACAAAAAATACACGAAAAAATAAAGTTCAACAGGATGCACTTTCACTCTTTGATTTCAAGTGATGGTTGTTTACACTCTAGACTAAATTTCTTTCCTCGCATAAACCTAAAGATTTATGTTATTAATATTAATTAATTGATTTAAATACCTCTAGAAATTACTGTGTTACTCATGCCCTAATAACTACATATTTTTGGCCCCTATAACTAATTCAACGTGAATTTGGCGAATTAATACGTTTTGCTTGTTTCACTTCTTGCTTTTTGGATACGCTCCGAATTTTCAGCAAACAGCTAGCAACTCACGAAACTTATATACAGAGTGTTCGATAGATAAACAGAAATATGTCTTATATTCACTCCAGTAATGGTAATTTAGGCTGTGTCAGAGTCAGAGATACATTAATTAATAAAACTGTAGTAATGTTGACTTTATAAAATAATTTTCTAAGTAAGAAATCTGGTATTTCACTATTCCTGATTTGTATTCAATGACTGTAAACATTTAGAAACACAACGCGTTGGCCTAAATCCACCAAATGAAAAGTACCGTGTTTTATCAACCATAGAATAGCAAATTCACTGTTTCGCGCTCGTCTTTTTCCAGCGCGAATTTTTCGGCATTTGCCCGAACAAAAAGCAATAAATAACTCGAATAACAAAGCCCTCCTCATGCTCTACATTGTGCCTTATAGCATTGTTACTGTTTCACACACAAAGCCAATCGATAATTATCCAATAAACTATAAATTACTATTACGATACTAACAACTTTCAATCACCCCAATTCCAGCCAATGTCGGTATTCGTATTCAAATTGTAAGGAAAGTGCAAGAAAAACAAGAGGCATTCAAGCATTTAAGAATTTAAGTAGATCGCTAATGAGCACACAGAATATCATTAAATGTACAACACTGGGTGCGTGAAATTCGTGGAACAAAATTTATTTTCGTCGTTGGAATACACACACACAAATTGCGTCTATTCCCCCACGTAGCTCATCAGAGGAAACCACATACAAAAGAGAAGGAAATCGACCAAGATACAAGTTGGAAAATATGGGTACACAAGCAACGAGTACGAGTACAATCAGTCACCCACCTTAAACCTTCAATGTGCAAGAGCAAAAGGGCCGTTAAGGCCCTATTCAGTCTCTGCCCGAAGATTGGTGCAGATGTAAGTTCAAAGTATCATTGAGTGTGATTGCTTATCTCTAACACTTAGTAAAATGTATTTAATGAACCGAAAACTTTTTATAAATTTTTAGCAAGTTCACGTAGAATTCGTTTGGAAGTTGTGGCCTCTCTGCCCTCATACAGTGCCAGCCTTAGACTAGTCCTGGATTTGTTATACGCAAACAACAGATATACAAAACAAAAATCTCCCGCACACTCTACACTCTTTGCCTGTGCAAATTCGTTTAAGAGTTTCCAAACATGTAAATTAAGGTACTTGTAAGCTAATTTACTTAGCTTTATGCGCAGATTATTTGAGAACGGCGTTAACACCTTCGCAATGGAGTTGCTCGGGGTTAAAGCGGCAGCGGCAGAAGTGAAAACCGTTTCACGCCTATAAATCATTTATAAATGCGTGTCACGCAAAGCAGGACGGCCAAATAAGCAGAGACAACACGTCGCACTGCTAGACTCTTCGTCGGCGTTAAATTATTTATGCATTTTTTTATTTTCTGCGAGCGTTGCTTGGAAACCCCGACTGAACTGAGCGAGTGATAACGAAGGACAAGGTTCACGTCTGCCAACTTTGCAAGCTACTATAAGAGGTACACGCTTTGATATATAAGACGAGACCTACATAACTTAAGGTAGAACGGCTGTTGAGAGAAGTTGCTGTAGTGTGGTTGGTGTCTTTAGACATCAAGTGATTTTGCTCCTTCCAAAGTTGTTCTTACACAGGGATTCTGAATGAGCGCTTTATTATCTAGTGCATTTCATTTGATCCGGAAACAATTAGGCTGGTTTAGTGCAGAACTCCGTCAAGCTTGTGAAACTAGTTGACTGTTTGTAGTAGGACGGGTAATTTCTCTTAAACGTGTTGCATTCTAAATGCATTATTATTTAGTATAAATCCTAAATTTCATTAAAACTCTATTATAAACACCAAATCGTTTTATTGCTTCATCATAAACGACTTAAAATAAACTAATTCAAAAATTTAATTCAGAGCAAGTATTCGTCAAAGTGACTTTAAATCTCACTGTATGTTCCCAATCAATTCTTATGAACACTAAGTAAATTGACATTCAATTGGTTATTTGACAGTAATTAATTTTTTCCTAAATGAGTAATAATCAATGTCAACGCCAAAGTGTCTTTGAATATCTCTTATAGACTATAAAAATATCTTTGAAAATTTACCATATAGCATCTCCATTTCCACTTGATTATTCCACTATAATTAATTTATTAATAAGTGGCACATACGTGAGATTCAATGTCACTCCGCAGCAGAATAATTTATTCTGATGAATGTGAGCAAACTATTGACCTATAACCCAATCCGAAATAATATCCATTTAATCCTGTAGAGAAGCATGGACCAAAATGATAAGCGATGCATGAAATCGCCAGCAAGGACCTGTCAAGCAACTTCTATCCACTGGCTGAACCACAGCAAGTCATTGCCTGGGTACCTGATCAAACTATTAAAGTACTAGTCCACGAGTGAGATCCGACGATAGTACCATGGCGCTGCCGCCAACACCCCCGTTGAGATGCGGTCGACATTCAGCTAGGTCGCGCCACGTGAGCTTCGCGCTTGCACACTCCATTAACCGCATCAGAGATCCCTTTACAATATTAAATTGTAATTTCACACTCGGGATAATATTATATTGGTGGCACCTATGCTATTGGTCGAATGCAATTAGCGATGAATGTGAAGTGGCTTGACAATGCGCTGACTTGGCGGTTTGAGTACTCATTCATATGTCGTTTATGATGTTTTATATCGCATGCACAACCATAGAGCTAAACAAATGATGTCACCAGTGATGGTGAGCTTTAGGCTTGTTAAAAAAGGATTGAAGCACGTCACCAAATCAAATTTAAATTTTAGATGAAAAAATGTTTTCGCTGCCAGATGTTAGAAATCCTTCGGCTTTTCTCTTTCGGTAGAAAACTTGGGAAAAGGAAAGCAATAGGAATTATATGTCAGTCATTGAAGACTGGCATTTGCTACCCCATGCTTTTTCGAGGGTGTACAAGAATTTTTATAATAATTTATGATTTCAACCGTGGATGAGTTGGTTATTTGTGAGTTTGGCAGGACGACGACAACATAACGGCTCTTGGAGTTAAATTTGAGTAGTTTAACCGCTAGACTTCTTTGCCCTCTTACATTTTAAACTTTTTAGCACTCGACTTAGTCCAAGAAACTGCCTTTCATTCATTGAAGTGTTTCTTTTTATATCACTGAATAAAATTATTTTTATTTAATCTCCTTGCTGTGCTTGCTATACTACATTAGTTCCTTATAACTCGAGCATTTTGAAATCGATCCAACTTGATACTCGCCATCAGCAATCCGCCCCCCTCTTGAGAGGCGCAAATCGACTTTATTAATTTCTGGAAGCATCGCTGAACTCTCCAACTGCTTTCAGCAACCGCGCGCATTTGAGCACTGTTCTCTCAAGTTGGCTCGCTTCATTATTAATGCAGCACGGCACGTTAAATTACACGAATAAATCAGACGTACATTGCAGTCGTAGATGTCGCGACACCGTGTGCAAATTACCACGGAGAGTTGAAGTGCACATGCACACCACAGACACAACATGGGTCGTTAAGCGATGATGGTTCAGAGCATAAATTATGTTTGCGATTATATATCGATATCAATAACGCCTATTCCAGACTACAGATTGTAATTGCCCAGAGAGAACACGTCCTTGCATCAAGCAGAGGATTATTTAATTTCTCATTTGCATTCCATTGTGAATAGTTTGAGGCCATTCAGCAAGTCATAATCACTAACTGTTCAATTTCGTTGCATATTATCGTGCTGTCTGATTGCAATATAAAAAGGTGGAAACGAATGAATAAAAATATCAAAAGTCCTTTTGATATTTCGATGATTTTTGTTTGTTTTTTGTTTGCTCTCAGTTAAAGCAGCTTTGGTGTTTTCGAGTCCAGATATGTTCGATTTTGTAGTTTCAGTTTGCAAATCGCGTTGAGTGAAGTATCGAAGATTATCCTTCTAAAGTTTCCACAAGTACTTCAAGCTGGTGGCTCGGTCGGTCGAGATGGAAACCTTTTGTGTAAATACTGAAA
Organism: Diploeciton nevermanni; assembly: GCA_027575565.1. Classification (NCBI taxonomy): domain Eukaryota; kingdom Metazoa; phylum Arthropoda; class Insecta; order Coleoptera; family Staphylinidae; genus Diploeciton; species Diploeciton nevermanni. The sequence goes on from JAODIE010000001.1 coordinate 6,421,013, forward strand.
GCATTTTCTTACATTTTTGGCAACCATCATCCGCAAGCAGAAAAGCTGCACAAAGAATTGGAAACAAAGTCCAAATATAATGCTATTTGTTGAGATAAAGCGAATGCTTTTGTAATAAATGCCCTGTCTTAAATATCCACATTATTTCTCTGAAGATGCTCCGCTTGGATAATACATAATTGATTATGCAAATCGGTGTGTCTGAATCTGATAAAGCGTATAATAAAATCAGCACGAAAATGTGACGTCTTAATCCACATTCATTCCATCCCAGATCACACAATACGGCTGCTAATACACCTCCCTGGTATTCATCCGTTTACTATACTTCATGCTGATAGGTGACTTATACTCTTATCCCATTATCCACCACGCGTTCCTTATCGCCTCCACAACGCGGCTGCATCTATATTTTGACGTGCTCGACATCGTATATTTTGGCATTGACAGGGAACAACGAGTTACTGCTGCCGCCTCCACCGACGCCTCCTTGCATGCTCCCCATCTGGCAGTCGCGCGTCCTGCAGACGTTTTTCGCTTTTACCTTCGTTGACGCCATCCGAGCTGGTAGCAACTCGGAGCATTAAGCATCGAAAGTGCGGCGTGCAACAAAGATCTGAAAAGTGTGAAAGCGAGAGAATCAAGAACTGCTTCTCTCTTGCAGGCGGTGAAATAAGTGTGATGTAAAAACGAAGGCGAACGAATAGGGAAATAAAAGCATTAATAAAATACGAGAATAGATTGCTTTTGTGTTATCCCTGTAATGTAACATCAAAAAAGAATATACTACAATGTATGATAAATAAAAAAGACAACAAATTTAATCAATTTTCTTATTCGCTTATAAACTCTCCAACAAAAATTAGTTACGGCACACAAAAAGCAAACCTCACTTGCAAGTATTCTAGGCATATAATCCCCCGTTGAGTTCAGCAGGACGCTGAATGCCAAGCAAAGTTTGAAAGTAATATGGTTTGTGGTACGGTTCCGCTTTGCGCAACCCCATCATCTCAAAGCCACTCTAGAGTCCTGTGAGCGCACGGCCAGCGAGGAATGGTGTATCGCTTAAATACAGTCTAACCTTATCTCGACGTATCTTGGTCCCACATTTGTTCGATTGCTCCGGCAGTGATTGCAGACTAGTTAAATTTGTTGGCGCCCTGCACGCCTGACGCACTCCTGCACCGAAATGAAATGAGCAGCGTTACTTCTCGTTAGTAGAGTGTGGGGAGAATAAAGATGGACCGTCCGAAGCAGAACCTACAAAGTTTGCCCAGCAAAGGTGCTTACTTGTATAACTCGCTTACAAACATGTTCCATAAACTTGCGAATGGTACAAAGAAGTAATCCAAGAGCAGTCTTAAATATTGAATTATTAAGTGAGATACTGTGGTGTTTTGAGTTGTTAGGATCTTTCTAGAATTATAAAATTGCATAACTTCTTGTCAGATGATAATGAACCAGTCTCAGTATCCTGGAAACAGTCTGTATGACCAAACACAGCAGCAGAGTGAAGAGAACTTGTTCAATTACGTTCATTATCGCAAAGTGTGCAAGAGAGGAGTGCTATCGTCTGTTTCGGCATGCAGCATTTGCAATGGCGCGCACAGCCCGGCTGCCCTGCCAACATTTATATATGTGCATTAGATATTTATGTGTAGGCAGAGAGAGGAAGCGCTGGCACGAGAACATTTCGCACGTGCAAATATACGACGAGGCCAGCACTCCTGGTCCTTGCGTTGAGCGCGATTTCCTACAGCTTCCAATGCCGATCCTTTCGGGGTCGAAAAGAGAGACGCGAGTCTCACTCCGTCGTTGGACGATCTCAGCAGAGCGCGCTCAACGCAGGTCACCACCAGCGCAAGAAGGAGTAGTACGCAGGAGGAAGGATCGATCGCATTTGAATTTCTCTCATTCTCCCACATCCTACCAACAGCAAGCATGCTTCTTCTTTCACTACATCGACGTTGACAACGTGTTTGTACTTATTATTACGCGCGTGTGTCTAAAGTTGCCGCCAAATAACAGATGATGGCGACGACGGGCGGCGGCATCTCGAGCAAATCAATTATTATTAATACAGACTTGCCGACGATTTAAATCATTTAAATCCAGCGGGTGCTAATTGAACGACATGGCGCAAAGTGTCACCGAGAAGGGGAGTCCCCCGCCCTCAAAATAAATATAGCACACAAAATGAATAAAAAATTATTCAAGAAAGTGAATCTGTCATCGTTAATGTTGCTAGAAAATCACCGACTACGTGCAAAACATGTCATTGCGCAAATGAAATACGAGCAATAAAAGAAATTACCACCGGCACGAAAGCATTCCAATTAAGTGAAACGAATGCACGAGCAGAGTGGTGAAGGGGCAAATGAAAAATAAAAGCAATTTTCGTCGCGAAACGAGCGTTAAATTTTTGTATTTGCATGCTTATTTTTCACATGGCCCTGACATCAGGTGGAACAAATTGCGAAGGAAAAAACAATACAGTAGCGGACGCATAGAGCAATCGTAAAAATACAGAAAACATAGCCTAGGCATAGGTTTGTGAGGCAGCAACAAATTAATCCATCATAAAATGTCAAACAACCAATGGCACCGTGAATTTGGAAGACTGCGTCCAGCGAGAGTGCAGCATTTGTGTTCGTTGTCATCAATTACTATGCGCACTTACAGTGAAGGTAAACAACCTAAGTCATATCAATACAACCCAAACTTGAAGCCAAATTGAAACCCAAAGCATAGCAACAACTTGTAAAACTGAAATTGTGAATATATTCAATAGCATCAAAATTCCACTTACAAGACAATCGATGAAAAGTAATGAACTTACGTCAATCATTGTTCAAGCTGGTGAGTCTCAATCGCGATAAGTCTGCACCCAGTTCCGCCAGCAACTTTCAAAAAGTTAATAAGAGCGTCCGGACGCCACCTACACGAATCCTTCCTATTCGTCGCGCCGTTCATAACGGTTTGAAATAAATTAAATGAGAGCGGAAGTCTGCCCCAATAAGAGCAAGCTTTGAGCTACCGTAAAGAGTGAAGCATTAAAACAGACATGCTTTTCGCACCTTTGAAACAGTATTCCGATAATTAGTTAAGAAAGAATTCTTATAGAAAAATGTAAAAAGGAAATTAAAACAGCTGCGATTGGCATTGAAAGACATCGAGAAAGAGTTAATACGTTTCAATTACCTTTCAGAAATCCTTCACAACCAAATGAAAGATAATATTGAATGAAATTCAATCCTCATCTGTTTTCATCTTCTTGGATTAAGTGACGTTCTAATTAAGAAATCATTAACGCATCTTGTTTCCCCTCATTTAATGTAATTTCCATGCTTCATAGATAACACAAGCTACCTCCTCTTTATTGTGGCCATAAACAGTTCGATGTGTAGAAGGTTTCACGCAAATGTGTGCACCGTCTGCAATTCATAACCGTTCATTTAATCATCGGCTAATTACCTCGATAGCGATGCAATCATATAATATGGAGAAAATCCACAAAACGACGCATACAAGTAAGGAAATGTAATGGAATGGCGTATACTTAAACCAATAAATTGAACGTAATTAGTATTAAGATTGAACGCTGTTATTACTGTGGTGCCATCACACGCCAGATAAGTTAGTCACTGCTCAAAAAATCGCCCTGCTATCATAAGAGTTTTTTCAAGGATGGGCTGCCATCTAGCGTGATATAATATATATGGAAACACCTAGAGGTAGCTGAGTTTGATTGCTTTTAATTTTGACGAAGTATAGGGAGCAATTTAATAAAATTGTCATCATCAATTTACATTTTTAAAATAAAAAGTAACATGATGATTAATGAGTTGCATATATTAAATTCAAAGTAATAACCTTGTAAGACCCACAATGTTGTAAATTTATTGTGCATTTGTGTCATTCACCATAATCAAAATTAAATTTACTAGTCAATTCCTGTTAATTTTGTACAACGAAAAAACCTCGCAATTACATTTCCAGTTCAGTGCCATGCCAAGTTTATTCACAAACCCAAATCAAGCCCACCAGTCCTCGCCTAGAAACAATAACTACAATCAAAGTGACTTGAAAATTTAAAAACCACGTTTACATTAACACTTGCATAACGACGCACGTGATTGGAGTGTGTTGCGCATTCGTTTCCCTCGTGACTATCACAAAATAGTAGTAAACCTACTAAATTTTAAACTATTCGTAACAATGTATTCCGTCAGACTAGTCAGAATAGTCTAGATCGTCGAAAAGTGAACGTGCCTTCGAAATTATGAGAATGCAAATATACTATATGCTACACTAAGCCTTCAACAACCTATTTCAATTGACAATGCACTGCATAAAATATTTCCATTATATTTGTATCTACTTGATACGAACTCGTGACGTTGAATGCCATCCATGACGGAAATAGCAGCAACCGCCGTGAGCGTAAACGAATTAAAAATAAATTCGGACGTGCAAAAAGTCCCAAGTAGCAACAGACAGTATGCCATTCCTTGCGCTTGGAAGAAGGCTCAGGAAAGGAGGAAAAGAAAGAAAGTTTCCTCGGCGACGATGGTGCCAGTCGCTGTTGTACGTGCCAACACCAATTCGTGCAACGGTACCGGCGCACCAGAGTCGAACAACCTTGTCGAGAATTTCTCTTAGTTTGTTCTCTACCTGTGTGTTGTAACGCTTCTGAGGAGATGAGAACCTGAGAAATGATTCTCGTCCACGCCGTTGTAAAGCGTGCAAAGAATATGTAAATTACATTTCGCCAAAACCGTTCTCCACTTTGGAATGGAACACATATTTTTGACACTTGTACATTTTTGTAACTGTTCTTTAATTTACCACATTTAAGCCAGACAACTATCGCGTCTGCAGCAAGTGCATGAACTGGAAACGTGCTAATTTTAGTATAGTAGCACAGAGTTTCACATTCGAGCTCTTCCCGTCTCCCTGGCTTTCCTTAGTATCTACCAGCTTAGTCGAAATTTGGCTACAATGGGTACATCACGACAAAACGACGACAACACCCACAATCGACACATCTGTTTCATTCAGAAGTTGTCAAATATCTTTTGAGAATTGAAGTTAAATAATGCTTTAGATTTTTTCCTTTCTTCCATTTCTTATTTCTAGTTCGGTGAGTAATAAAGCGTCACTGAAACGATTTCATTTTAATTAAATTGTTCCTCATTGTGGAGTCTTTTCATCCATCTTGTGAGATTTTGTAAAGGTTGTTGATAAGTCCAACACGTCTTGTCTTGCCGCATAAGAAACACCATTTGCTGCGGATGGTGATTGGACAATATTCGAGAGAGACGGACGTAGCAGCTTTTATGTGGGTCAAGAATATGCGAAATATTTCACGCGACTCGCCCTTGAGAATTTCGTTAGAGGCAATCTCTTCGTCATTTGACATTCTTTACACCGTTATTAACATGGTCTTTAGAGAGAATTTTGCAAGATTAATATGTTGATTTCAAATAAATTTTCACTAAATCAACAACTGTTATAGCTCACTAAAAAGAACTGAATGATCAATTGACAAAAGAATCAATTCGGCAAATGAAAGGTAAAAGTATAAAATAAGAAATCTATCAAAGTGTAATTGTTTTTAAGTGAATATTCAATATTTGAACTATACACATCAAGTATAGTATATCCTTTGTAGTCAAAAAAAAAAAACTGTTATTATATAATATAATTTAATATTATATAATACCACTTGAATTATCTTCTTGAGATTTTAACTTCTTATACCAAACTTAAAAGACTTTTCTACAAGTCTAGAAAGCAACACATTTCTTTGCTGCAAATATTTATCTCATAGAAGAGATAAAAATTATCAAAAATGTATACTGTCTAATATATAAACATTTACAATTTCTAATTTAAGTGAAAAATCAGTATTTTAAATCAACAAAAATTTATTTCATAGTGTAAAATTCACTCATATTTTGTAGTGATGTTACGTCAGACTGGCAATGTAACTTTTTACAATGTTTACTTTATTCTGCCTCCCAAACTATAAACTACAAACATTTGAACTATGTTTCTGGTACCGTTATCCATTTTTATATTAATATATTTTTTACCTTTCTTAATTATATTATAATACAAGACAAGTCAAACTCGATTTAAAATTTCCACCCAGTTTTCTTATCATGACATTTCCGGTCTAAGCAAGTTCCGCGTAAATTACCGCAAATAAGCGAAATAAATTAAACGTTCATCGGCTTAAAGCACCTCGCATGCCCTCGATTTGTCGTCCGCCCCGGACATTGGATATGAATGCCAAACACCCTCGCTTGCAGCATTGTTCTTGCTCATGCGCAGATGAACTTGCCCAACTTCATCAACGGCTACATTGCAAATCGCGGCAGTTTTCTTTGTTTTCCTACGCGCGGCGATTCATTGCATTATCGCGATAACCGCGTGTGTCCTTAATATAATAAATAACTAATAGGCTTGGCGGCGCGACTGCACACGCCCGCTCGCAAAGGCATCGTGTCGACTCGCAAAGGTGTGCACAGGCTGCGTACGTACAAGCGTGTGCATCCAAGTGGCAAAACGGCCGTGGTGGTTCAGATCCCTGACGTAAACAACTCGAATATGATCCAATACGATCAGCGGAACAATGTTCCACATAAAATCCAGCGAGCGCGTCGCATGCTGATATCATTGCGGCGTGCAAGTGTGCCCGGGAGAAGTTTGTCGTTCTAGTGGCATTATTGTAAATTGTGCAACGCGATCCGATTCGCAGCCACGGCGAAGATTATTACCCAATGCAATATTATTGCACTATCGCGCAACTATTGCACGCTGCTTAATCATGTATAAACAATGCCACAATTGCTACACGCAGCAACAAATTTCTAATCGAAAGACCGACAGCTTTACACTGCAACGCAATGAAGGCGCATGAAGCGTAAATCATTACAAGATGTCGGCATGCGCATGCAGCATTCGATTTACAAACGAAAGCAAAAACGGCGTGTGTCAATGTTAGGTTAGTAAATCTTATTGCAGGAGCAGATTATCACAATTAATCAGTGTCAAGGTTATCACACAGTAAGTGAAGCAATGTGAACTACGCGATGCAACAACCAAAAGCGATGTGGAATTTTAGATGAGATTCATATTTGTTGTTCGTTGCTTCAACGAATGGGTGTCCCAGCTGAATGTCAAATGTTGCTCTGCATCATGCATTCAGATTCCAGATTACCTTGACCTTGTATAACGTCGTTGGTGTGTGTGTTCCGTTTAGTTTACCTTTCCTTTTAGCACTTGTCACTTTAGTTGCCGTTTTATCGACATGTTTTACGTCGGAAATATACTCCCCAGACGAACTTGCAGAGCAAAATCACGATACTATCATGATAGTTGACATATTAGGCTTGAAAGTCAAGGTCGACAATTTTATCCGGCATCGAAATAACATCACCCAACACAATCGAGTATTGAGTATCACTCTATCAATGTGCGAATTAAGCTTTCAAACATTCGAGTTAAATGTACAATATATTAATACTATGAATGATAGTTGTAAAAATATATAAAAACCTAAATCCAAAATTATCTTTATTTCAGCCAAGTAGTTCAATCACAATTAATTATTTTACCTTATCAATTGACTCCCTATATCTGTGTCTCTACTTCATATACACTGTACAATATGCTAATTTCATTTAATTGGTTACACTTGCAGGTAGTTTTCCTTGTTTCGCAAATATTACGCACCTGTTAGTAAGTCGAACACCATATTATCACCGGCGTCGCATGATGTCAATAAAATAATAAAATTAAAGGTTATCGATAAAAAACCTGCCGCTTCATAAAAACCAATCGAACTAACCAAGAGCGAATGTATAAAAATAGTTTTATATCGAACGAATCCTACAATCAATTCGCTGAGAGCAATGCAGAGAACGTAATTTATTCGAATTGATTTTGTTGGTTGTAAGTATTATTCAACAGCAATTTGGCAATAGTTCAATGCAAAGAATGCACGTTGGTGAAAGAAGAAAAAAAGATATTCCAAAACAATTAGGAATTAACATTCAAATAGCAGAGGGAAAGTAGTGCATCCGTAATTTATAAAATTTTTAGGATTTATAGTTTATCAATTAATACCATTCAAGGGTAGTCGTTATGTATCAATGAAAAACTTAAAATTTCCTTTGCTACAATTTATATAATTCATGTTTTTTAATAATACTAGCAATAAATAAAACCAGAAAAACTGAAAATCTGCGTAATTCTACGATTTGCCCCGTTTCATGGCTCAGTCGATAAGCCGTGTGACAGTTGCAGTAAAAGCATATTCTGGGGGCACGGGTTCAAGTCCCGTGCTGGGGTGTATGCAATATAATATATACTCCTATAGAATTCAGGCCGAAGAATTGCCAATAATAACCACTGTGTCCATGGAATGGAGGTCAAGTAAGGTGTCGGTATCCGGCATGATTGCAGTACGCGTGGTAAATAAAAAAAAAATCCACCTTTTTTTGTTTCTATCGCTTTTCAAGTGGCTATTAAATGCCTCATATGGTTTAGTAGTTAGAAAAATAAAGAGGAACAAAAATTTATTTATAGATATAATAAAATCAGATATATGATATAATTGCTATAGTTAAATGAATATAATTGAATGAGTCCTCAAAATCATGTTTATGCCACTTGAATAAATTCACTGTCATCAATTTCACTGAAGCAATTCCATAATGTCCACAACGTAATTTCCCAACATCATATTTGATTTAATCGTATTGATTGCAATATAGCATGCGACTGCAATGACACTCGCCACTACGCGTTGATATGCTAAAGCATCTTACCAATTTTCTACAGTTGGCGCCGAAACGTACAATCATAAATTTCACAGTTCCTGAGCTTGTTGCATTGTGCGCGATTGCCATGCATAATTAATTGAACAATGCGCCCGAGTTTAAAGTTGATGCAATATTGGTCAGCCGTATCGACGCAACACGCGTCTACCCAGCTACGCGCTCGACATACATTGTTGCATTATGTATTAATGTGCAGTAAAAATCCGCGTCGCGTACAATAAGGAATATCCTCGTTATCTGCTTAGTATGTAGCTCGCGCCTGGAAACATTGGCTGCAACAGTGGGCTGATTATGCCATCATACTAACTGCATTTGCGCATTACAAAATACCTATTAGTTGTTATTATACACATCGATGTAGTTAGAAATAAATTAAAAGTGAATAGAGCAGAATCTGATTTTAATTGCGCAGCTCCATGGCTCAGTCGGCAAACCGTCTGACTGTTGCAGTGACAGCGAGGTGTATATTCTGGAGATTCAGAATTCAGTTCCAATGACTCCTAATAACTACTTTAATAGTTAAAGCAGTATAATGAAATAGAGGTCAAGTACGGTGTCGGTATCCGACGTGGTTGCAGTACGCCAAAAAAAAAAACCTTAAATTGGCCATTTTGTGAAGAAGAGAAAGGAAAAGTGCTCTTCTCATTTAATTCCCCCAACTTAACACGTAAATGACATTATTTATCGCCACAATTCAATAAATAAGTTAAATTAAAAGTGAACAACATTGTCATTTCCCCAACTCGGTCATTTTGCGGTCATTTCTGTCAAATAATTCTCTCTAACTGAACGAATGACCTCCTTTCTCTCTACGGCTGTTTTGGCATGCTTCGAATAAATCCCGAAGCTGTAGTTGTCAAATTCCTAGTGCCATCATAAAATATTTACAGCATTAATTGCGATAAAGCATGAACATTACAGTGGTGGAAGCATCATATAATTCCCCATTTCATATTCCCATTCGTAATCATCATCATCATCATCGCCAATCTCAACCCTTTTGAGATGATGTGTGACCTTGGTCTTGGTTTTAAACTACAACGCTGCTTTGAGTTATTGTTAGCGGGGATCGAGCCCGCCACCCAACGACTCGTAAGCCACCGCGCTGCGATCTACGCTACCGTGGCGGTTCACGTTTGCGATAACAGTTCTCAATATTTTTATGCATAATGTAATAATAAATTGCGATTAAACTAAAATCTGCCTTTAATTATAAATCTATGTTGATATCATACTAATTAACTAATTTCAGCAGTCAGTAAGCCACTCCAGTATTCGATGATTATGTAAAGCAGGGATTGACAGTTAAATTCAGCACAATGTTAAATCGCATTTAACCCAATTAATCACTGTCATTGTCATCAATGTACACAATTCAAGCGGAATACTAGCAGTTTACTATTCCATGCCTACCCGCACGATGAGCAAGAAAACAAACTGCATCAGTAAAATGCATTTAAAATACGACCTTGTCTCCTTACATAAATTATAAATGGTTTTAAATTGTGCATGAAATTAAGAACATAGGCACATTGAAAATGCGTTACATATCATTGATCGCAAATACCTCATGACTTTTTTATCGCAACTGGCCGCGACTAAACGTATTTAGTAATACCTACTGTTCTTCTCTGTCAATCTTCCTCACAATTAACAAATGACTAATATTTTACTAATGAATTAATATCAATAATATTAATCTGTTGATTTATCGCATAGACTCTATAGTTGATCACAAATGCATGTTAATCTATTCTCTGTGGAATAAATTTACATAAATGAAACATAACTGCATTAACTTATTTATGAAGCGCGTGACATGTTGTGCGTATAAAGATATATTTTACATTGTAGTTGACGCAAAACTGAAAGCAATGTTTGAGATAATAATAGCTTTATGAAGCGATGGAAGTATTAAGTCCGAAACGCAATAATCACATTGAGTAATGTTGATTAATAGCGACTAGGTAAACTGTCCATCATATTTACCAGTGGAATCGAGTGATGTTATCATGTTCCTGCTTCAGGTTACTTTTTAACTTCGATTTAAACATTATTATTGCTTTCCTTATCGTCCTTCTTTTCATGTTTGTATAATATGAAGGCACTTGATTTGTATTGTGGCTAACCAACTGAGATAAGAGGAACTGGTTGATACTACATGAAAAGATTATGTTGTTAATCAATTTAATGATTGATTACGTGCAGGAATGAAATTTAAAACGATGAAACCTAGAAACCTATAAATCAAAATATTTTAAAAGAAATTTATATACGACTGAATTAAATCGAAAACCTATGCGGCTATACTTGCCGCATAAATATATTTTTCTTCTATAGATTAATAAATGAATATTGTGCAAGCATACGAACTCTTGCAGGTTGGTTAGTTTTGAAGTTGTTGAGTTTTGAAGATCTCCTAATAGTTAATTTAAGGTGAGAAATAACTGTCAAATGTTTTAACAGACGGGAGAGAATGTTGTTGATTGGTTCGTTGTGTGAGCTGACTGCGCTCTCACATTTGCAACCCAAGCCATACCACCAAGCTTATTATTTACATTATTTGTTTTTTAAAATATTATGACGTCAGTAACAGTAAAAAATATAATGCCACCGAACCGAGCGCTCATTTGCTTCAACGATTTCAGAAAGTATCGAGAATTATCGCTGCACATGACAGATTCCCAAAGACGTCACAACATTTTAGAATACATCAATTACAAGAAAATTATAAATGCTACAATAGTGTTAAATCAAATCAGTCCATTTTGTTTATGATTTCCAGATATTTACTGCATTATCCAATTTTTGAGGTTTTCCCAAGCCCCTAATATTAAAATAATATAATAATATTAAAGTAATATTAAAATATCCATACTGCAAGTCAGCAGATTTAGCCATAAAACCTCTCTCATCACATATGCTCTCCCATGTTTAAGTAAGTCGTAAGATTGCCAATGTAGCCGCGACTATTCAGCCGTTCATCCTGCAGGAATAAAACTCTGCGGATGACATCTGGCCCAAGGACTTCTACATGCAGCAGATTTACACTGCGACGCATAGCGATGACATAAAAAACCGAGAGAAACGCTCCTGCGGAGCAAAGACAATGGCAGATATAAGGCAGCAGGAGGGGGAGAACGCGTGCGAGGCAAAAGCAAAGTTTTAGCTGCAATATCCTTTTAGAATTGATTCCATCGACTCGGACGAGTATTTCCGGCCAAGCCCGCAAGTGCAGCAGAAAAAAGAAAGAGTGCGATGAGAACATCAGGTGTTTGATGAAGTTATTGTTCATTCATTCATGACAGCTCGATTGAAAGTAATTCATATATGATTACTGTTCACATGTTTTAAGTGGACTTCTCTGATAAATTATTTTTTTACGTCAGGCATTTGTATTCTTCCGGAGGCGAAATTTCGATAGGTTTAGAGAAGACTCTGTATGTGCCATGAAGTAAGACATCCGTGAAATCTTTTCTCCTCATTTCTTCGCCGGGCCCATCAGTAGTCCGTCGTTTGTCTTTTGCAGTTTTTTTCCAGCGCTGCAACGTTGGCACACGTACGACGTAATGCCATGTTTTATTGCCTCTTGTTGCCGCCATATATGCACTCTGCATCCCGCCGTCTGCGACTGCTTGTTACCTCCTCCGCTCAGTGCAGTTAGCTGGCAGGCAAGCAGGACGCAAAGAGGAAAAACCCGACTAAATTGTGACACATTATCGGCACACAACCTTCTCCACGCTTCTCATCTTTCACTGCTACCGCCAGAAACTTTTAATTGCTTTACAAAATAAAGAATGTCGCAGCCACATGCCAATAGAGTGAAGATTGCGCAAAGCAGCGCCATTTTATGCTTTATCAAGTTTACAACAGACTCGCCATGAGGAATCTAGTCCACAACGCTGCCGCCAATTAAAAGTTAACGCCTTGCTGCGTAGATTTCATAAACAATAAAGTTTAAAACAACACCAAGAACCTCCAATTTAGCATTACAAAAGAATGTGGGTTGAAGTACCTGGATGGCTCGATTTTAATTACTCCAGCATGTGCACGAGGTAATCTAATAATAAATATAGTTGTAACTTAATTCATTATCAAAACACCGCTAATCAATATCAGCTCGATGGAAGCTCATTTGATGTCAAAATAATCTGACCTGATTTTGATGTTTACATGGAGCGTGAGCGTGACTAGAAGTGATTGTTTTTAGCATAAAATAATCTTATTTTCAGATATACATAATATACGTATTGACGATTCTGGAAGACGTTAAATATATCAATGAAAATATTTGCATAGTATTAATCCTATCTTATTGCAGTGTTGTTTACTGCTTTCAAGTTGATGCCTTATAAAAAACCGGGTTTACTCATTTCTCGTATTGTTGTTTTTAATGCGAGTCACACTTGAATCGCAAACACACTTAATAGCAAGAGTTCCGCGAACATAAATCGAACCGGTTGTGATATTTTATTCGAGTGCCATTTAAAGGAAATTTATTTACAACTGAGTTAAGTCGCATTATAGACTACACTTGTTGCATAAATTTATTTATATTCTATAGATTAATAGAGGAATATTCTGCAAACTGTTGTTGAGTAATCTAAGGCTAGAAATATCTGTCAAATATTTTAACACATCCCCTAATCCTTATATTCCAAGAACTATTCTAGTTTTCCAACGCTGTAAGTTTTTTAGTGGACCTCAGCGGGACAGACGTAGGTTAAAAATTACAATACAAAAACCAGTGTTAATTTCTTGCGTCCCTTACTTACTTATTTACGACACATGCCGGTAGCATTCGCTTCGACTTTCTTCGGCAACTAAAGTCAGAGATACCAACCCAAACAATTCTACCAGTTCCAATCGGGCGAGTTTGTTCGATTAATTTTTTCAAAAATTACAAAAACTACGTGCTAATTATTGAAAGCCATTTAAATATACATTAACGGTGTTTTGCAATGGCTAATTGGAATTCCATTGAGTCTAATTCTTTCACTGCAATCGGACTTTATTAAACTACGCAGCCAAATAAAAATCGGATCTATAAATAAATCAAATTTAAAGTTAATATTCGAGATTTACATGTAAATCCTGAGAGTACTCAGATTTACATTTACATCTTGAATTGTAATAGAATATTAATTTCAAGTTATCATTAACATTGCGATTGGAATTTTAACTAGTACGAGTTCATATGTATTAAGTAGTCATTTTATTAACATTGCGGTTGGAATGATAGAATTACCAATCAGTTATTATCGGTTTTTATCGAGACATGAACACTGAAGTCGTATAACTACACGCAAACTGTAAAAAAACTTTTTGAACTTTTTGATTTTGATTATATCGAGGACGGTTAAACGTCGGCATAAAACATGACAACGTCCTCGTAATCAATAAACAAGACAAGACAGCACTTACCAAATTAAACGACTACATTCTGTTATAGCAATTAAAGCAACTATCCCTCAATTAATGTATTCATTCTCGATTCAGTCTAGACGCCTTCGTAATCAAGCATTCTCCAAATAGAATTTTGTCTATTTTCTGAATTGATTTTGCTTGGTAGAAGAACAGTTTCAAAGTTTCATTGCACCAGCGTGCTTATCCCCAACTGGTGGTCGGTCATAATCGGAGCATTTTCATATGAAAACTTTATGATCCCGCGGTGATTGGTAGAAAAAACCTTAATGCCACAGTATATAATAAAATAAACATCGCAAACCACTTCATCTCATCTCAATAATAACCTCCCGGACGCCTAAACATGCTTGGTGTTGATACTGTTTTGTGCGATGTCAGCAAGGACGACGCAACAAGCCCATCCATCCGAAGCTCCTGACTAAGAAAACTAGAAGCTTTTTTCAATAATGTCCCACTTCATCCCACGCTCCAAATGAGCACATCCAACCAATTTAATTACTCGTTAGTGTAGGAAAGAGAGCGGAACAGAAGAAAGTAACACGTGGTAATGACCAAGACAGAAGTAAACAAATTGATTACCTTGCTGATGACAAAACCATCGAATAGCATCATATTTATTCACATTGCGCCAATGTATAGACTACTTGATAGATCAACTCACCTACAATAGAAGAGAGAAAAGGCATGATTAATTGATTCACATGATTATAGTTTATGAAATTATATGAACACGGCGTTGAATGCGGATTATCGTTGCACTTAATGCGCTCGTTAGAAGGCGCAATCCGCGCTGAATGTGTAACGCCAGCGGAATGAATAAATATGTGCGCAATAATAGTAAAATAACACAACGAGCGTGAGGAATTCGTACGAATGCTAATTGACTTTCTATTTTAATATGCGAAAACGATTGCTATCGTGTTCTACGATGTGGCTGGCATTGTAAGAGTCTCTGCACGATGGTCATGGGCGGCCAGCCGTACACGGAGTGAATTTGGAATGTGAGTGATTGAAATGTAATTAATTTCTCCTCTAGTGGAGAATAAATTAAGTTGAAGAAATGTTTGTAATGAACATTGAGGTAGGTATAGAAAAAAGTGGCCTGAATATGAAACTTTTCCGCGTCATACCTGTCCTGCCCCTTTTGACCGATAGCGGCAATTGAGCTATCATTTTGTAGGCTAGACAATCACCTTCATCTAATCCATATAATACATATTGTTTTCATGCAACTGAAATGAATTGAATTAAACAAAAAATGCCAATATTTTTGAAAATTTAGTCTTATTTTGAACTATAAAGTATTATGCAAATAAACAATGGCAACAAATTGACAAAATAACAATATGTTTTTAATGTCAAAAATTATGAGCAAAATATAAGAAAAGGTATGTTTTACTTTTGTTTCTCCTAGGCTCCCCATCTCTGATATAATTCCTAATATTAGTCTTATTTAAATCAAATTGTTTATGTTTCTGGGCCCTATATATTAGTAGTTAATTAAGATTAAAAGTCAACAATTATTTCTTAATGAAATGGTCGTTCATTAATTATGTCATTAATTAAAATCAATAACATGAGAATTCCAAATTAGGACAAGATTAAATAATGCATATATTCAAAGTAGTCAATATGCTCAACCATTTCTAATAAATAATCTAATAATAATAATAGTAATATTCAATTCTAACCAAACCAAAAACTTTTTCTTGTTCTTCAAAAGATCATACCTCAACATTGTTCCTACTTGTTAATACAAACTAATACGCTTGTAATTAGCCTCTATATATGTATAATTAATAAGCCACAGTAATAATTGATTAATTACCTTGACTCTTCACTATTTCATCAATTCCCAAGTTTTACCTATACTATTCATATACCTAGGCATATGCATAAGTGTGAGCTTATGTGCTAAGGGAATAGCAGGTGCATTCAATCACAACTAATTCAATTCAATGTTCTCAACGCATGTGTAAACATCAGCACACACAGCCGATCAGTATGAAATTGCGCCTGGATATTGATGATGCGATCGACTGCGCCGATAGCAACAGTTGCCTTCGACATATTAGGTCCGTACACCGGTTACCTTCTAATAGCGTTAATTAACAACGAGCGAAAAGTCATCATAACGCATACAGCAGATGAGCGAGATGCATGATGCACTGCACTGTGTTCGCCGGGCCGATGGCATAGAGGAAAAATAATGATGCACGTAACAAGCATTGTCGATAATGCGCCGATAGTGATATTTATGTGAATTGAGTAAATGATTTATTTTTCGATGTTAAATTCTATTTTATTCGAATTAAATTCATATCATAGACGCCACCTAATAAATATAGCAAAACTAGATCTGGTATTCTAGTAATTAATTGTTAAAGATTTATTGATGGAAGTATCCAAATAAAGACAGAAAATAGAGTTCTGTCTTAATTAATTAATCGTGACTGTTACACTATTAAACTCAAATTTAGGTTTTATAAAGTGACTACTATACTATTAGGGAATAAATAATGTAGATTGAAATCAATGCTGAGGCAGTCAAGCTGGATGCTCCATTCATACCGAGTAACATTTTCGAACAAAATTTTCTACAGCGAAAGATGCTTTCAACTTCTATTTATTCCCAATCAAATTGTTCATATATGTACTACTAGAGTCTCCAAGTAATCGAGTTTTTTACACTTTAGCTTTAAGACTAAATAATAAGAACTCCTGCTGCTGTCAATAAAATATTCATCCCGTTTAGGCTGTTGCTACACATCCCGGCTTAGAGCAAAGATACTCAACTACTGACAAGGTAGTAATGAACTTGGTTGGCTGGTTAGTTGTGCACTTAGTTAGTTGGCGTGGACGGCGGTAAACTTTGTTTACAGCCTTCGCGCGCCAACTATATAAAACTGTAATGGTCTGCATGTTGCGTTCCTGTTGTGTACATTTGCGCATCTTCAGTGCGCGCCAGAATAGCATTTCACTACTAATTCAACTCAAACTGCAAGTTTCCACTTAATTATAGGAAAAGTTTTGCGAGCGCACAGATAGCGACTATCAACTTCTTCACTGCACTCAAAGACAGACTCGCGCGAATGTTTTCCTTCTTTCATATTTACGAGTGTTTTACAATACCTGCAAGCGAACAGCGGGACATAAAAAAGTCTTATTGAACCAACACGAGTCTTTCGCAAATGTTGAGAAAGGATTTCGAACCGAGTGATGAGAAAATTGATCTAGAGGAGTTAAGTTGACTTGTCGAGACATAGTAAAGAGAGTTGGAAAATTCAAGGAACTAATAAATTGAATTAATTTTGACGTGCAAATTACAAGAGGGCCGTTCTGGAAGTAATTCTGCTCCGTACGTTCTTTGTTTATGTCAAGAGTATAACTGCAATCACGTTTTGATGTTTATTTCATGCTTATGTTTTGTATCTTAAATCAAATATATTCCACCATCTACGTGGCTGGTTAACTGAATTTCGATAGAAATAAATTGGTATTAACTTAATTTTTCTCCGAGCTGTATATAAACTAAAACAAACAAAGCCGATAACACGATTTCATTGTGTCAACTTGGATAACAACATTTACAGACTCTTGAACATGTTGCGCCATCATACGGCCAGAATCATCCCTAAGAGCAGAGATATTAACCTACATTTCTAAAAATATACATACACGTAAATTGTACCCAAGAAAATATTTAAACATATCCGAAATGTCAAAATTCGACGTAAATAGCAAGAATGTTTTCGTAAAACAAGTGCAATGCGGCTTTTAAGTTATATCGTGCATATTGAACTTTTTTTTTATCTTATCGCTCCAAGAGTGGAACGCCACTTAATATCAATTCGTCGCGAAAACAAAAGCAACCACGTTTACAAGCACCAACATCTACAACCGCGATGGGCAAACACGCTTTTCCGACATTCCCACATTGCGATAATAATAATAATAATAATTGTTATAGGTGCGCAAAAATATCCATTCAATTCATGGCAGGCACAAAAAGCGAGCGCACCATTGTGCATTGGCCTTGAGCAGGAGCGTTTGCATTTAAATTAGAAATATATGTAAATCGCCATCATCAGACTTATTAAATTTTTAGCTCTATTTATTTAAGCACACGCTGACAGAAGCAAATTAACGCAACCTAATTGAATTGATTGGTGTGCACGATGGGCTCCGAATGGCTGCTAAGTAACCACATCCTTTTGTTTGGAATACTAAAAATACTCGCCGGACCGTCAGAGAGAAGTTGGATGCAAAGTTGCCGCGATGGAATCACGTATTTTGTATAAATTCAGGTCATAAACTCGTCGCGCATTCGAATTTTCTCTCTCTCGTGCCGTCTCTTCGATCACGCCAAGCTCCAACAAGAGCACAGGCGTCGTGCATTATTATACCACCACACATCATCACTAAATCTCCCTTCTTGGATTATATGAATAATAATAATAATTTACGCACCAACTAGGAGAACATGCGTAGATTGTTGAATAAATATCGATTACTACTTGAATAGAAATGTCTCTGGTCAGCCAAGTGCCTATTGTTGTCATTTCACAATATTTGTAAATAATTACATGGCATTCGAGACGAGTTTCCAATCCACACGCATTGCAACTGCATACCCGGTGGTATAATTTGGTACCGAGGCAAAGGTGTTTTTTTTTTCTAGATAGACACAACGTTTAAAAATATCCTCGCTCATTGATCAACGCAGCTATGTAAGTAATCCTCAAGAAATTGAATATTTGATTGCATTTCAAAGACCCAAATCCAGCCCAAAATAGAGACCTTGCTGAAGCAGCAATCGTGTTTTTTCTGTTCGGTGGTAAAACGAGCCAGCGTGCGTACGCCAGCATTAAATTAGATTTTGCGTCTAGCCGGGATGAGATCGGGTTGCGCTGCAAATTGATTTTTGCATCAAAAATAATCACAGTTTTGCTCAGACGGTAAGACAATCTTGATAAAAGCGTCTCATTATTAGTATTATTGTTTCCAATAGTAGATCTTCTTGGTATGAACAGATCAAGAAATCATTAAGCTTGCTTTGTACAAAAATGGCGTGAATGTTTCTTTCACTTCCGGCGTGATTTAATTATCGTGACCATGTCATTCTGATTCCTTCTGCTATGTTAGAACAGCACACTCAATGAATCTCTTTCTTGTTCCTAATGGTATCATCATCGTATCTGCGTAAAGAGTACTATTATTATTAATAATTCCTGTGTAATTGTTCTCGTTCCACTTTTAATCCCACATTACCCAAAGCTTTGTGTGTTCTTCATTTGTATCAACTACCACTAATAATATATAATACACCAAAGAGCAGCATTAAAGAGCTACATGCGCTCTTGGTAAATTACGACGCCACACACAAGCAAGCAAAGGTAAATAAACAAGTTCACCCTAGTGCATTGAGTACATTGAGAGCAATCTAGTAAATAAGGAAAGAGGAAATGCGCCGGCGTACGTGATGCGCTTTATTGTTACCCGTCGTGCAAAAGACCTGCCTTCAATTTGTCCATTGTGAGCACGCCTGAATTTCGTATCGTAACGGTGAACTGGGTATGACGCAATGGCCAAAGCAAAGCCAGCGAGAAACTTAAAGAAGTCTTAAAACCGATCACGGTTTTTGCTAAGTAGAACGAAAATGAGTTCGAAACATCGACATGGCTCGTTTCTTGTAGCCGCCGTGTGATCCACTCCAGTCGAGATCTCCAATCAAATTGCTTCATTCAATTTTTAATTTTTATGCATTGCATTATTAAACAAATGAATTTGATACTAGACCACAGGTTGCGATACAATTTCCGCGAATCACACCGTAAATGAATGGTGTCTATATCATGTGACAATTTCAATAGTAGCAACATTTCATTGAAGTAAGTGTTAAAAAACAGCTTGCAAACAATCTACGCCTAAATGCCAACTGTGAAAGCCTACAATAATGGAATAATAATAATAATAAAAATAATAATAATGTAAGGAATAAAAAAGAGCAAAAAGCAAACTATCACAGTTCATTTAAAGGTAATCAGTCAGATTAAAGATCCAATAGATTAAAACTTTATCTATACAACAATGTATATTGCTTATATTTTGTGATGACCTTGTATGAAATAAAACTAGAGGACTAAAAATTTCATAGTAATGATTTATACGTTTTACTAACTGCCGCCCCCTTTCTGGCCGCTTCAGTAATCCCAGTAGCAATTTTAAGCTGGAAACTAGTATCTGACTATATTATCTATTAATTGCAATTTGAATCACATCTCTGGAACTTACAGTTTACTAGTTATTTAAATAAAAATTTAGGGTTTTCTCTTAAAATCTGGTTATTTTAAAAGTGTCATGATTATTTCAAACAGTTACAATTGCTACCTCTTTCACTACAATGCGGTTATTGGTATATAATTGTAAAGCTTAATACTTTTTCTTTGAAACTGTATATATATGACTCATCCTTTAGATAATTCTAGCCAAAAATAAAAATCCAGAAAAAAAGTTCTAAGCAAATTTTTATTTTTCCTTTTCCTTTTTGGCTGCCCTACTGATCCTAGTAACGATTTGGACCTGGAAACTAGTATGTGACTCTATTATCAATAAAATGACAATTGAATTAAATTTTTGGAACTTATAGTTTAATTGTGTTATTTAAATGTGAATTATGCGACTTCTTAACATCTGATTGCAAACCGTTACAATTGCTCCCCTTTCACTCGAGTGTAGTTATTAATATATTATTGTCAAGCTTAATTGATGTAGTTTTAGGCTGGAAGCAAGTAGCTGCCTATATTAGTTGCAATGAGCTACTTAAATCAAACTCCTAAGACAGTTGTTTTTCCATTGACAATTACGTCAAATTACTAGATGAACAACAAAAATATTGCCAAATTTACGCAATATTGCTGCTCATGTGTTCAATATATAACGACTAAACGACACTTACTGTTTCTAATACTATTTACATCATTAACTGCCATGTAAATAACATAGTATAATGCAGGAAAAGCAGTGAGTCATGTTGCCTTTAAAAGGCCATAAACTAGCACAATTGTTTGCAATAGGTGCCAAGAATGAGAGACATCTGTACACACATATGATTGTCGTTACACCATTCATTAATGAGATGATCCAATGATTCACAAATACCCAGTTTGCCAGCAATCCGCACGTGAAGAACATTCATTCGCGTGATTTAATGCTCGTTTTCTTCGCAATGCATTGCGATGTTGTAAGTTTTACGTGCAGCAAGTTGAGTGATATTAATGTATGTGGGTCAACCGAAGACGGACGCACAGAGACTCGCGAGTGGAACTTCATCCAAGAGACGTAATAATATTATGCATAATAAATGCTCTGTTTTGCGATAGACACGGTCCAAGTAGATGACGCTAGAGAGGAGGGTTGGAGATAAAAGAATAAGAGGTTGTCAGTCTATATTCAAATGTCGATTCAATATTAGAAATAAATGAAAGATGATTTGTAAGTAGGAAGAATTGGTTGTGTGCCAGTAAGGTGTCTGCTTGGAGATGAGAGAGTATGGAAGCGAATCAAGCGGGCACAGGTCGGGCAAGTGGAATGGAGAAAGTAACAGGACGTTAAATATCACTTCTGTTGTAAACGGCTCAGATTACAACGTAAATTCTCGGCTGATTTTTCATTCATTCTGATGCTTTATATAGTTGGCCATAAATTTCTTTACATATGGTTACTTAATTTAATATTCGCCAGATGAATAACAGTAAAATACGCTTGAAATTTTGTGATTTATAGCAGTATTTTATTTGTCTATCATATTTGGAACTAAATATGAAAACATTCAATTTCCGAAAATACAGAAGTCTTCACCTTCCTGAACCTGCCCGGTTGCAATTCATGAAATTTAAATTTCAAACACAAGGCTCTCCTTCGAGAATGTTGCCAATGAAGTCCTGTTGCTTTTCTACCCTAACAGCTTACTGCTGGCTCCTATGCAAACAGCTTTGGTCTTGGTCTAACCATCTCCACAAGAATACAGGAATTCTAGGAAAAACGTAGGAAAACAAGGTTCAACCGGTGTGCTTTACAATTTCTTTCCTCCTCTTATTAACCTAACCAAGAGAAAGACATTGCAAAAATAAGAAGAGACCGATAACGAGAAAAGCCTCAATTGAAATAAACTACTTTTTTCTATTCTTTTGAAATATGACTAGGTGTAGGCAAGGGAACAAAAGCAAATCTAATCGGGATGAAAAAATTATTTTCACCTAAAGGTAATCATTATGTAGCATTCAACTACTTCTTTGCAAGAATATATATTACTTATATTTAGGATATTTCAGAAGTGCAATAAAAGCACCTAACCTATAAATGCCTGACAAATATTTTACTTCCTGTCTCCGTTCTAGCCATCCCCCATTAACCGCAATAGCAATTTTAGGACGAAAACACCTAGCTGACTATATTGGCTATAAAATGCCACTTAAATCACACTCCTGAGACTTCTAGTTTAGTAATTATTCAAACGAAAATTATGCGACTACTTAAAACATAGTTGTTTTAGGAAGTGTCACGGTTACTTCCAAGCGTTACAATTGCCGTCCATTGCACTCAAGAGTTACCATTAAAGTATCATTATAGAACTTAAAATTTCTTCTTTAGAGTAACATGTATATGACTCATGCTTTTAATAATTCCATCAATAAATAAAACCCAAGAAACGATAATTTCTATCCCACTTTGCTAATTTTTACTTTCTGCCCCCTTTGCAGCCGTCCCTCAAAGCCCAGCAGTTATTTTAGGATGGAAACTAGTAGCTAACTTTATTCGTGTTGAATCGCCACTTGCTTCACATTCGTGGGACTAATAGTTTATTAATTATTCAAGTGACAATAAGTCTTTGTTATACAGCAGAAAAGCAAACATAATAATTTCCCAAGAAATTCATATTTAATTTAATTATGAGAGTGTGAAACAAAACAAGTAACATTGGCATCAATGTGCTTCTCTAGAGTGTTTCCCAGATATTGGTTTTAGTCTTTCGTTGATTGCCAATAAAAACCTTTGCAACATTTAGTCCCCCTGGCTTTTCTGTGGGTTCGCAAACAGGCGAATGAAACGCGCCGAACCTTCCCACTTATATTCACAAGATCACTCCGCATTACAGTCCGTTTTATAACATTGCATCGGGGGCACGATTCTCGAAGAGATGCAAATATTGAAAATAAAAACCCGTAAAAGAGGGGAAGGAGGGAGGAACGGCAAGAACGTGATATCAGTGACATCAACAACACCCTAAATATTATCTAATGAAATAAAATACAATAACAAAATGCCAATAATGTTGACTGATTAATAAAGCAAGAAAAGAGATTTGTTTTTTGTATCCACAATAAAAGTTAAACACAAATTAAGTTTGTTGGAAAAATTCATCTCATTCTCCTCTCCACACCGCCACCCTCGTTTGTACGTTCAACTCTCGGGAAACACGCCGCCGCCAAACTCTGCCAGTGCATCTGAGTTAGAAAGTTCGCCTTTCCCATAATGAAAAATCATTCATTCATTCCGCCTTTGATGTCAGTCGCACTCGCGCGTATGACATTGCGTCCTGCATCCACCTCCAGGAATAGGCAACACAAAAAGTACAAGAAATATACAGTTCTACTACAAACAGATCATAACCTAATTTTAACAATAAATAAGATCACAAAAACTAGTTGTAAGTTTTACTATCTGTCGCAATTTTAGGTTGGAAACTAGTAGCTGACTATATAAACTATAAATTGCCGCTTGAAACACATTTCTGAGACCAATCAATTAGCAGTTATTTAGGTATGAATTATACGACGTCTTAAAAAATCTGCTTGTTTTAGCACCTAATGCTACCACTCAATCAATAGAATAATGGGATTTAATGTCAATTCAAAAACGCTGTAAAAACGTCTGCTTTGTTATGCAATTAATAGGCTTGTGATTATTCATACGCGTCTCATAATACCACCATTAGTAATCAACGATAATACTTCATCTTCGCACTTGTTGAATAATTAATCAAAAACATAAAAAGGCTCCAAAACAATCGATAAGGCTCTCACACAAATGGCCATCGTCTGAATTCATAACATGTTGTGTGATCGATTTGAATATCAGCGTTTGGCGCCTCCGTTCTGGAGGCGGCAACAACTCTCGTCTATCATATAAATGCGAAGTCGTTGAGCGTGATTAAAGCGTATTTCATATAAACCTTCCAAACTGATCTCGTATAGTGTTGCACACACAACGCAAGCGTATTTCATAATCGATTGGATTTTCGATGGTTCCCCACTTTGATAACGCAGCTTTTTTCCCACACACAGGAATTCGCGCATGTGGCTTCTTCATGCATGCGATAACTTAAAACCCAATGCGCTCCAATGCCGAGACAGTAGGAATGTCGCTCAATTGCGTCCATTCCAAGCGCAAATCAACGAACCAAACAAGATATGAGCGATAAGAACACACGCGCTTGGAAAATAATAATAGGGCGATGAACGAAAAAGCCGAGATAAGCCGGCCTGTCATGCTGACAGTCCAGAAAATCAATAAAATTGTGCTTTAAATACCTGCAACACAATTAAAACCAATGAAATGCTTCAAGTCACTTGAATTTCGATCAGGTTAAAGCGTGACAGTGAAGCGAAACTAAATGCAAAATATATACGGGTGCAATTACGTCAAACAATAATTATATGTAACTGATAAAGTGTGACAAATCAAATCTGTATTTGCCATTGATGTGTCTTGGGAGTTGAGTATGTGATAACCTTTTGCTTAACCCCCACACAAAAGTTTACATCGCGTTAATCTTGTACTCAAGTTGAACATAAATTGTTACTTTGTGATAAAAACTTTGCCGGCCGGGCGCAGCAATGTGGTGTGCGCAAATGAATGAAGCCAACTACCGGCAACACCACGTTGGTGTCGCGTGCAAAATGCCGTGCCGACACAAAACGAACTTATATTTACGAAACGTCCGCACGGCATAGTTTTAAAATAACAAGAATAGAATATGGAAGTTTTGTACAGGTTCATGATTTTGGTTTATCATGTAAATGGAGCTTTTCTATTATCAGTGCGAATCGAAATTCAAGTAGGATTAATTGTTTTCAAGTGTATATCTGAAGTATCGGAATTAAATTTAGAATTGGGAAGAGGGCAATACAGTTAGGAACAAATCTGTGATGCAGAATAAAATTTGGTTTGACAGTTCGTAACCGAGGTATGTTCCCTGCGATAGCTATCTCTTTTCAACTCCCACCTGCGACATATCTTTTATCCTATTTCCAGTGTTCAGATATCAAAAATTGATACTAAAGAACCGGACATGTTTTAAAGGCAGCATTTTGAAGGCAATATTTAGTGCGGAGAATATAGAAAAAGTATCTATTAATAGTATTGCAATGTAATTTTATTCATTTTAGATAAACACAAGTATCAGATGTCACAAATTTATTTTGAATTGGCGTGAATAGTTAAGGAATACGTCATACTGTTAGATCCTATTTCTCTTCCACACCACATACCTTGTTGCGTATAACAAATCTGAAATTTCTACATAATGATATTCATTTACTGCAAGAATGTTGTGCCTATAATGCTATCCTAATGCAATTTTGATACAAGGATGTTGTTTGAATATTATGAATATCACTTATAGCTATTTGATTAGCAAAAACTATCTTTATCTCCCGACTACTGTCACTCTATCAGGTGTCTAGCTCCACTGATACCGACACTCTCGTAAAATATTTGATTAGCTAGCTCATCAGACATACAAGATTTCTCAACCCATCATATTATTTTGTATGTCCTCTATGAAAAAAATGACTTAAATGCTTAATGAGTATTTATTTCCTGTTTTGTTTGATGTGTACCCGAGACTAGACATTTATTGTATTACAAAGTCGCGCACTTCCACAAGTAGGCTCCATTAGCAGTCGACAGTAACATTTACAATACTTGCAAACAAATGTTTCATGTTCCCGTGCATTCATCGCTCGTTTCTAGCAAGACTCGCAACTTGACGGCTGACGTCACGCGCCGCGAAAAGAGAATGGCAAGACGTTGGTATGGCGATGCCGGTTCTCGAGGCAAACGACGAAATGTTGAACTGTTTACAGTAAGGTTTCGAAAACCCTAGCCGCTATTTGCAAGCGACCTTTAATAGAAACACGGCTTAATGATGGCGGCCGCCGCCACCACCTCCGTTGATGAGACGTCGGTCCCGGATGTCGTCGTGCTAAACTAAGGACAAGCATAATGAAAATAGTACATCCAACGCCTCGCATGAACAGATTGGCATGGAAGACGTATATCGGCTTCTTGTCGTCGTCGTGGCCGTCTAAGAACGCCACCGCCGAGGGAGATTAGAAATCAAGTTATATATCGGTGAAAGTGACTGCAAACACCACAAAGTCTTCCAACGAGCACACCGCGCTGCTTTTTGTTCGCGAATATAAACCAACGACGCAATTAAGTGCATTGCATAAACATGCTTGTTTATACTATAAACTGTATAAAGACACCGTAATTGTGAACCCCCCGGTATTGTTCATGGGTCGTCCGTCAATAATTATCGTTGGAAAATCCCACACAGCGGAAATCAACCTAATTTCACTAACCAATTGTCACGTCTACGATGAGGATCATGAGGATGTCAGAGTCCTGAAAGGCGAAGGGTACAATCCACATATATAAATAACAAAATGTGTGACATCGTCGTGGCCGTCGTCGCGCTTTATCGTCCGAGACCGCAATAAATCATAAACAACTCGTCTCCCGCAAGCGTGCGCTTCATCCAGCGAGCCAGCGCGGCCGAAAATGTAAAAAGATAACGTGTTGATGGGGAATATTCCGCAGTGTGCACGAGCGCGACCCACCCGAAAAACAATGCAAATTTCTCGTGACGTTCAACTAAACATGCAACACATCAAAAATGTTAATTGCATACCACTGGCTGATCGTATCGTCACTCTTGGGTTGCAAAGTGAGGGAAAGATCAAAGTTTGCGTTTCAATAATGATCCACACGGTGTCCAATATGGCCACATATTCGGTTAGAACGACTTAACATTTTTGTACTCGTTATCTACACCATTATTTGCTTATTATCATGCGCCTAGTGAGCGACACAATGACATTAAAAGTGAAATAAAAGTGGTATACAAATGTCGAACAGGTACGAACATGTTAAAATTGCTTCTTTATTGTAATCAATAACAGGGAAAACATTCGAATAAATTCCGGAAACCTAGCAAACACAATTTTCTGTTTGGCATGCGCTTCGGATAGGTTCAGAATCATCTCTCAATAATTCTCACAGAATAAACTGCACGAGATGATACTAATTTCATGTCGCTTTGGTCAGTAGTTACTGTATAATAGACTAAGAAAGCAGAGTTTTCATGATGACTTGATGAATTCAACAAAAATTAGCACAACTCTCGAAGTAGTATTGAAAAATTGACATTCTCAAGTCAGTTGAGGATGGAAGGTGGTAAAGGTGTGGAAGGTAAGGTTATCTAACTAGAATTCGAATGGCAGTCCAACCGTCAGCTGGTACCACTTTAAATACCAAAGCTATAATACTAGACTAAAACCCAAACAATATATACTCTACCCAACAATATTAACTGGTTGTCAAATAGCTGCTTAACTTACAAGTAATAAGTGAAATTTGCTACTTAATGATAACTTGTTTTTTACTTGTGCTTCAAGTTTATTAAATAAGATTCGTGCCTTACCATGTCATAGATCCCTTGAGCATCGGATTTCTATCGTAAAATCCACCAATCATAGTGATTGCACTTGAATGTAGCGCGATGTGGCAATTATCCTTGCATATGCCCAGGTGAATGAGCACGCACTATAATCCGTCTCATCTAAGTAATCCAGTTAGCGGGTTATTTGCACGCCAACAAAACGCAGATCAGCAACAAATTGCTCAATACACCACACCACACAGAGACACCACTTGGAGAATTCACTGCAAATATTTATCCACCACAGCAGTCAACGCGATACTGGTATTTGATCGCTTTTCACTTCGACACTCGGATCATCCGCGCGGTTCACATGTTGCAGGACCATCCGCGAATTGTTGCTCGCAATTAAGGCACTTTCCGCCACACACACCACACGCACGCCTGTTGCCCATTCGTTTCACCCGCACTGAAATGGTAACCTTGCCAGTTGCGCCGCCCGAGCCGCACAAGATACGCGCACGTGCAAAAGCATCAATCACGAAAACGGTGCGCGTAATTGAAGCGAGTAAACACTCGAATGTGGCCACGACTTGGACAGCGGTGCCGCGCTGAGAGAGTAGCAGACCAACACACACGCGCGCGACGAGCGCAGCAACAACAACACAACACCGAAAACAGGTGTCTGCCTGGCCTGGGTGTCTCTCTCGTGCGCGCCCCACCGCGCGCGGCGACGTCGTCGTCGTCGGCGGTGCTGGCTCTGCTCGTGGAAGCCGCGCGGTGGTGTTGGTATTCCCCTCGCGGCGCGGCGCGGCGGCTGCCGGCAGCGGTAGCGCGATGATGACAAAACGGCCGGACGACGCCGCGACAATTTAATATCACCGAAACGCCGGTAAATTTCGAGTCTTGCGGCCGAGCGCACACTGCTGAGCCAGCGAGACGTGCGCGCAGCGTTGGGCTGCTTAGCACACTTTACTGTTGCGCGCTCGTCGAAACGGCCGCGCGCGGCCGACAATATCGCAAGGAGAAAGAGAACTTTCGTATCGGTCGTATCTCTTAACTTGAGCAATGCCATAGTGCGAGAAAACTTATGTTGTAAAGCGGAGTTTACACTTTGAAACTTATGATAGTAACTTAGATGTGTACAATCATCATCGCCTCGAAGAGAGAATATTCAACAATACATACAGAGTAAAGAATTTTCTTCGATCTAGTTAAACCTATCTTAATTTTAATTCATTCACTATTGTGACGGCAATCGCACCCCAATTTTATCTACGATGCCTTTGCATTGCAGAAGCCTTGGGTATTCCTAATCAATTGAAAAATGAAAATAATTTTTATAGCTACTGAAAAATATATTGTGTCATTTGTTCTGTCGCGACTGCTCCAACTCTACGAAACTACTCCGAAAGTAGCCGAATTACGAGGAGAACTAAAATGCACACGCCACCAAACAGTTATTTCACTGATTGCAAATTGTCGCTTCTTTTCGACCCTAGTACGGTCTTAACCGAATCATGGTGTTTTTGAAAACAACAAAATGTGAGCGAAGCAATTGGTATCGGCTAGTTGTGATATAAAACAAAGTATACACTGTAAAAATCCTATGCTAGTACTTTCACCAAAATGGTTCAAATTGTACATTCTTCAACTGTGCTAGTAACAAGTAACAGTAGACAATACTATTACAAATTTACTTTTACTGTCAACCATGACAATGTCACATGCATAATACCTTAGTTTAAGCTGGCAGCCAAACCAACATCAAACTTCACCGCTTCTACAATATTTAATATTGACTAACTTCTAAATTAACAGCATAATAATCATCCTAATAACCGTAATTGTGATGTAAATTGTCGTCAGTCGGATTATAGAGTCCATCATTACCAATACGACGTTTTAGGGTCAACAAATACCGGCAACAGGTCTGAACCAAATATAATGCAGCTTTATAAGTCGCTACAAATCCATATTGTCGGTCTACAGGCAGACGAATCAATTAACGCTAATGCCATTTGAATAGTTTGCGTCTGTTCTGGGTTCTTTCCAGCGATGACGCCGCCGACAATCACACGGTTTAACGGCCGATCGGTTGGACTTCATCTGCGGCTGGTTTCACGAACGTAAACCATGTTGTTGCTCACTTTACTGCGTTGGTGAGTAAACAGTTCGGCTTGCTCTGACTTGATGTCATTGGACGACTTTCTAGTAAGCTTGCGTGGCCCGAAAACAGTTCACATATTTTTATATAATACATATATATATACATTATCGGTTATAACAATGCGTAATTTATTAAATATCCGCAAATCACGAAAATATAAAGTGCTTGTTAATAACGTCGTGTTGGATCGAATAGTAAGCAACAATTTACAATCTGCCACTCACTAGGTACACCAATACGATATGGAAAATTATCGGGAAAACAAATGAACCTAAGCAAATTGGTAACGCTATTGTTTTCATTTTAACTCTGCTAATAACTCAGAGATGGCGACACTTAATATTAACACTTCAACCACAATTAAGTGAAATAAATTTTTAAGTATTTGAGCGTTGATGAATTGTCTTCATAGTAATCCTTTGCCAGGATTTCTGAATCAACGTGTTGAGTGCGCATTTTAATGTAGTTGTTCCTCCTTAACGAAGAGATTAACATTTACGGCGTTTGTTCACCGACCATGTGTGTAGATTTCTTTTGTGTGTAGTCGATGTGGTTAGTATTCGATTGCACTAACAAGCAATTTGTTTACATAAACCTTTGACTTTCAAATCAGCTGTTGCTTCAGCAATAATCATGCCATAAAAACTCAATTTGTACAAGTGCTACAACTCAGTCGACACGGAAATGGCCAAATTACAGCAAATCTTCATTGAAGGAAATTCAAGTTTCAAACACGACTGGTACCAACCACACCAACTTAGTATTCGTTTCGCTTCAGGGTGATATTTGATTGCATCTCCTTGCGGGCGTTGGTATTATGCACAGCCAACGCATAGAATCCGGGCTTCTATGCCCGGATATCGGAAAATTATCCATGGCTTAACCCGAAAGCAGCCAACGCTATTGCCACCTATTTAGACCTAGTTCCACCTGCCTCATACGGCTGATCGCAGCGCACGCTTGCAGAGAGGCCAATATTAACGAGATGACGTCATTGTATAGGTACCAACGCGATGATGGAAAGTGTACCGGAAAATCGAGCCGCCCAACTTCAACATCGTCATAATAGTCACAGGGCGGTGGCAGTAGTAGCCCTGCGAGCAAACTGGCTTTTGGGCAGTGCAGCTTTTGGTCGGAGCAT
This sequence comes from Diploeciton nevermanni, assembly GCA_027575565.1. Classification (NCBI taxonomy): domain Eukaryota; kingdom Metazoa; phylum Arthropoda; class Insecta; order Coleoptera; family Staphylinidae; genus Diploeciton; species Diploeciton nevermanni. The sequence continues at coordinate 6,452,332 of JAODIE010000001.1, forward strand.
AGATTGGAAGCCATTAAATTTCCACGCGCTAGCTTGACGTTGCTTAGATTACACCCGAGCACGTGCTCCATTATTTATTGCTCGTGCTTATCATCGACATACTGGCAAACCATATAGTAAAAGATTTACTTGGCTTAAGGCCAAATTTTAGAGAAGTTTCTTAAGTAGAAGAAATATTTTGTTAGAAAAATAAAATAATTGGCTTCATTTCGAATATTAATGTTTAATTTTTATCAGATGCAAATATACTTTAATTTTGTATAAATAAATTCACAATTTAAAATTCTTACTGAAAGTGCCTGCATAAGTATAGTTTGCAATTTAAGTCAAATGTGAAATTTCACCGATGAAGAAAGTAACAATTTAAGCATTAATTTCCAGATTTATAAGTTCATAATTCACAGAGATAAAGTATATTAAGGTCAGCTTTTTATGTAAAAAACAGAATAAGAAAATTATTTAAAGTAAAATGCAACGTTGCCAATTTCGGTTAACTTTAATAAAGAGTAAAATAACTCTTCAACTATAATCTATATTTGGCCTCACTGTAAGGAGAATTAGAAACTAGATTTAATACTCATTCTATTCTTTACCAATAAAACCTCAATATTTCCAAACGAAATTTATAACGCAGCTGAGAGAATAAATACTCTAAATAAATATGTCTTATTATGTTGAAAATCTGCACTATAACACTTACTTTTTGTTTTTAGGTAAAACGTTTTCGGCATACTGAAAAAGGCATATGCCGAAAACGTTTTACCTAAAAACAAAAAGTAAGTGTTATAGTGCAACAATACTCTGAATATGGCTTAGTTAAAATTGTATTAGATGCGGAAGAAACTTAATTTCTTTTGTTTCTATTTATTTGTTCAATTTGTGGCTTTCCTTTATTTAAATTAAAACATAATATTTTTCCACTTTCACACGGTAAACAATCATTAGCTCATAGTGAATTCCGTCAAGTTAAAACAAGAAAAGAAGTGAAAAGAAAATGGGTAAATGGCTTAATTTACATTATAACTCTGTCGCAACGTCTTGCCGCTGATATGCTATAATTAAGTGCACTTGAACAATTACAACAATTAATTGCTCGCCTATTGTGATTTATAAATCGTGCAAAAATGTCATAACGACGCATTAAGTCTGTACTTAAGTCATATATGCTTACTTTCCAGCGATAATCAAACAACGTCACACACAAAGTCGAACAGAATTATTTATTATTATTACCGGCTAGAGTTCATTATTTTATGAGCAATGTGTGTAAGTCTGCGGCGCTGCCACCGGCTGGTTAATTATTTCTCCTGCGCGCAGGAAGTTACCAGTTAATATTCAAGTGCAATAAACTGACTTGCAGCGCTCACATGCACACAGATTGTAAGCACTTGCTACCACAGATATAAATAATATGCGAATGCAAGAAAACATTATGACATACTAAATACTGAGGACTACAAAATGTTCATAGACTTGCTGTCTCGTATAGAGCAATCTATGTAAATTGCAAGTCATTGCAGTGAAACCGTCGCGCCGCCATTTTGTCGTTATGTGGTATGTGGGATGGTGGAAAACAAAGAAAAACTTACTTCCTAGTAGAACCACAAGTAGATGCTTATTTATATCATTTCCTAATTGGTGACCTAATTGCGTGTTAGAAATGTAAACACCGGATGCTAAAAGCTATGAAAAGAAGCTAAGAAAATGCAAGGAAAGTAGAAAACAGAAAAAAGAAGAAAATTTGCTGTAGTAATATGTAGATTTTAGTACAGTGTAAAGGAGTTATTATATTAGGGTACTGCAAGGTTTTAGGAAAATGTTTGGAATTTTAATGAATCCTGCCTTTCATTAAACATAATCTTTTTTCTGCTTCCTTCACATCAATCTCTTTCATATAACTGACGATGCTTTATGCCAATCTAATATATCAACGTTCAAGTTGGGTAATTTTATGTGTCTGTTGCTGAGAACAAACCACAAGCTGGAGTTTTTTGAATTAAAAATCTATTGAGGTAGTGAAAAAAATAGTTTACATAATTGAATTCCAAGGGACACTTTTATGAAATATATGTCCAAAACAAGTTTCTATTTCACTGCATCAAGTGAATAAATTTGCCATCGAGCAGTGAAAATAGATTTTCATTTATCATAGTATTTGCGATAGTCGCATTTATGTAAATCTAACAAACTGCTCTGGTATGTATGTGCCCACTGCACGAAACCGTCAATTTGGAAATTAATTATCGAATCGAATATTGATCCTCTGGCTGTGGCATGGCCTGTGCAGCTTTGTTTGCAATTTTTCCTTCCGCATTGCTGCGTGCCGGCAGTGGTAGCGACGGCAACAGCGGTTGTGTTTCGTCACACAAAACGCTTTTCGTAATCGCAATCGAAAAACTTACCTCTCGAACGGATGCAAATGATAGATGATGGTGCATGGTATGTAAACTAAACACACCTAACCTAAACTTTTTTCTGCTAATATATTATCAATTTCTTAGTAAAATATCAACTTTCCCGATCAATTCTAGTCGCGTGTGAAAAAAAAAACGCGCATGTGGAAAACCTGCTAAAACTGCTGACTTGTCAGCTGTCTGATTGGGTTATAAAACGAATCACGATTCGACACTGTAAGTGATGAAGGAAGATGAACAGCAGTCCTCAATGTGCGTGTCTCTGGTGTGCGAAAGTTATTCAACGGTCAAAGTGGCTGTAGGAGACCAAACGTCTTCTGCTAAACTGGGAAATACAAGTTGTTGGACTAACTTTTTAGAAATTCAAAATAAACTAAAGGTGTTTATTGCAGTCGACATTGTTCATGTGAATACTCTGTATTTGTAAACCATAACATTTTGCTTTTTATTGCTTTATGCTTCATTGATATTCTCGCTCTTCTGGGTTACAACTATTTCATTCCTGCATTTCGACATTGCGTCAGTCTTCCATTCATTCAGTTATTCCCCAGTTAGATCGTTTATTTCCAATTTATACGATTCCTTTATGTTTTCCCTTCGTTTCCTTTACTCTTTCCGCTCTCCATTCGGTATGTTTCCCTCTCTAGCAAACCCTCAATCTTGCTTCGTTTCCGTTTTCCGTCTTATTATCACGCCGCTCATATTTCCTCCATTTTCATCCATTTATTTTCCAGCAAATATCTCCGTTCAGCTCAAGTCCTGAGATTGGTGCACATATCTCGGTTTATCATCAGTCTCACTCTGTTCCGCTCGTTGGTCTTTTTGCGTGGTCCATCGGAAGGTGGCAGCAACTCGTAAAAGTTTATTATGGTCGAAACTCTGGCTGCTTGTTATCGACCCATTTCCCAATTACTTACATCCAACATACCACTTCACCTGACTGATTAGGTGTTTAAGATTAAAGCAATGTCTTAAATCTCTAATACTGATTTTGTTATTATTTCTACCAAAATTTAAAAGTTATCCAATCAAACCTAATTAATTGATCATCACTTGATTAGAATAATTTTATTAAGTCACATCTGAGATTGATTTCCTCCTAGTTTAATTTGCCTCACCCAATTTTCAACTAATTTGCAGTAATATCGCATGGCCCTAAATTTCATTAATTAGCAATCGAAGCAGAATAGGAAAAGTTGGCAGAGGTCGACGTGCTGGCACTTTTCGATAGGTTGGCGGCGCACGCTTGGAGCCGCATTGTCGAGTTAGCTCCTCGTGATCGTTGGACCATGCAAACAGCCGTCTGCCGCGACACACGGCCACCTCCGGCCTTTGCACAACAAGAAGGAGGATAATGCACACTCTGCGTGTGCCTTCGCTGCCTGTGAGCAATTCGATCTGTATTCACTTGCTGTGGTGGAGGCGCCGCCGCCTAGTCGCTTGCCTGCCAGCAAATTCTATTATAAACAAGTAGATAAGCAATAATGGATAAACAGAGCAACAAAGATGCAATCCTTGCTGTATGGATGCAGTTACTAGAAAAAATTCTATTCACTATTAAGGTTTGAGAATTATTACTAATCCAAAAATGAGTCATTTGAAAGATGTTCAGAAAAGTAGTGTCATAGAAAGTTCAAGAGATTGTTACAATCATCAAGAAGATATCATTTTGTTGGTTAAAATTTGTTATTTTATTGGATATACAGATTTTATGTTTTTGGATAGCCCTATCATGAATTACAACCTCAAAAAAAGATTAATGTCAATGTAAAGTGTCATTATATTGCAAGTTTATTCTATTAAATATTATCTTAAATTAATGTGTCGTTTGTCAATAGATAACTTCAAGTTTGCTCTACAAACTACCAAAACACCAAGATAATATCTCTAACAAACTAACGGTAATTGTTGAAAAACAAAATACCAAGAGTCTAGATTCTTCTAAATTTTACTTTATATCGCTACTATGATCGCATACTACAACAATAACTTAGGTATCATTTTGTAGCTTAATTACGGTTAAGCTCATAAACAAAAAAATAATCCATTATTGGGAGCATAAAGTTTCCTCTACCCCCTGCCAAATAGAGAAAGTTAATATTTCTAGCAAGTTATTAATTATCCTCAAAACATCAACTACAATCTGTATTTTTATAAATATAACTTCATGCCGACCCTACGACGGTGCCACCTACTTTTGTGATAATTTTAGTAGTAAAACTAATAGCTGAATATTGTATCTTTCGGATACCACTTTAAACATATTTCTAAATCTTACAGTTTAGACGTTATGAATAATTTAATATATTCAACTGGAATTAATTGAAAATATCAAGGTTCTCAAGAGTTCGTTAAAGCTCATTTCTATCATGGTAGTATTCCTCCGTCGTTTATAGACACTCGAAGCACTCGAAAAATATTTCAATTTGCGCCACTTCCACTGGTAAAAATAAATATCAATTTAAAATATACTAAATAATTTGTAACATGTAAATCTGTCCATTTGTTCCAATAATATAATCAATACTATCGTTAATTAAAAAATTGCATAATTAATATGCATGAACAGACTTTCATTGAGAATTCAAAAATAAATCAACAAAATAAAAGCCCCTGGCAGCAATAATAATAATAATGTATATCAACGCGGGAGTCAATAAATCATACAAGTATTAAATTTCAATAGTTTTTCACCGGCTGGTGAAGAAAACGCTTTTCCGTTTGTGCGCAGTAATTACACGACCATGACGAGTGTAGACTGCAGAAGAGGAGCGGAGGAGGCGGTAGTGAAATTGCCTCGTGCAATGTACTATCTATGCCCCAACAGTATGCAAGAGCAAATAAAATAATTTTATTCCCGCCCGCATAAACAGTGAGCATAACACGACTTGCTCCACAAACACATATATGCGCCGTCGAGCAAGAGAAGGGAATGCCTGCAAAGTTGGACTATTCCCTCGACAATTTGGGCGGCCAGCATACACATGTCTCGTCTTCCCGTGGGTTGGAATTTTCCACGTCGCGCACGGCAACATTTCATTTTCAGGTCTAGACTTGTGACTCTCGAGTAGTTGCGCCATAGAAAAACCGCTAAAGTTCGAAAGCGAGGATAAAGCGTGAAGGAAGCGAGGCAAAAGGAATGAAAATATCTAAAATGAATGCGCTGCATAAATGAAAGGAATAAAAAGTCACGCGGGTAAATACAAGATGTCCGCTAACAATTACCGACTTTAAACACTCCCAAGAAAATGAAAAAAGCTCTCTCCAGTCGGTAAATTACAACACTGTACTATTGCTAGAAATGGAATATTTTTAAAATAAATTGAATTCAACATCTGTATGTTCACTCTTTGTTGCTGCGTTTGTCAGTTATTAGGGCGAAGAAAAATGCAACCTTCGGTCTGATTACACTTTGTATGCTCGATATGAAAACAAAAGCAAGCTGGAGTGGAGTCACAAATGAAAACTGTTTTCTGCCGAAACAAGTAACGAGAAAAGTTGATATGTGATGCTGAAGTGCATATCTACATTAGCAACCAACAAAAACAAAGATGAAAAACGCGCCCGACGCTGCTCAACGCCAACAAAAAGAGAAGAAGACAAACGGAAAACTCCCTATAAAGTATAAAGTACGAGCGTCATAATAAGCATAAACAGTGGCGACACAAAATTTTAATAACAATCCGACCAGTTCGACCGACCAGGAAACTGAACTCATCTGAGCTCTTGTTAGGGGATGAAAGTAGGAAACAAAAGATGAAAATCAAACGAATAGAGTGCGTCGCGACGACTGCGCCCAGAATCAGAAGAGGGAAGACGAAGTGGTGAAATTATCAACGTTTAGAACTCCAGTTTTGGCCGCTTTTCGGAGCGTGGCGCGTAATTTATGCAAAGTGAAAAATCTACCGGGCCTCTTTACATTTTAATTGTCCAAGTCAAAACGAGGCAAAAAAGAAGCACCAAATTGAAAAACGGGATTGAAATAAAGCAACTCGACGTAATTACTGCTATCGGAAGCGAACGACGACTGTTTAATGCGTAATTACTGTAATTGTAGTAATTATGGGCATTGGAGTAATTTTTATTCGTGTCTCTTTTGCTATCACTTGCACGCTCGCATCATATGCCGGTAATTTTCATGTATAAGTAAAGCACAAAATTAATTATTTATCGGTTGACTAGTTTATATGCAGCAGGTGTTGATATGTCCGTTATTGGTATCATTTACTATATATATATATTATTTGTAAAAAAATTGCTTACCTGAAAATTACAACATTTGCATTGCCCTTACTTTTAATTTCTTCCTGGCTTTTATCCATGTAGCACCTTGCCCTTTTTTTTTCTGTTAACCCCTCGTTTATCTACATTTCTACATTCTCTCAATTCTCTACACTACATAAAGTATTGAAATATTTGAAATTGAAACCGAATTTAAGGTAAAGTAAATATAATAAACAAAAATTACCTTAAAAGATAATAAACCATATTAAATAATTTTAATTCGTGGAATAAATGATATTAATTCGTATGCAACAAATTATAGAAGAAAGCAAAATGTAAGTTTATAATGAAGAAGTAAGAAATCGTGAAAATATCAATAACGGCTGAATTATTTGTATTCAGAGTTAGTATCATGTGTGACAACGCTGCTAATTTAGGTTCTATGTTTGAGGTACCTAAATCAATATCAACTCTCTAGTGTTTTTATTAATCATGCTCTGCTGTTTGTTCTAAACATATAATTTAATGTTCGAAAAAATTTTACAAATTGAGGTTAAGAATAAAAAGGAGAATAAAAAACTTCATAACTCCTCAACCATAAAAGATATTTAAATGCGGTAATAATATCCGGAAAATAAGTTTAGCACCGAATAAGTTTACAGTAAATAGAAAATAATCTGTATCAGGTACATTAATGAAACCATCATACTAATCAATATTTTAAAATTAAACATTTAACACACGTAGAAGAATAAATACACTCTAAGAATGTCCTCCACTTTAATCTAAAGCCCAAGCATTTTGTAAAATATTAACCTCAATTTTCTATACATCTCCGCGTTCCCTTATCCAAGTTTCCGAAGCAAAATATGCTGCGTCATATGCAGTTACCCCATCACCATCAGGCTTGCAACAGTTACCGTCGAGGGGAATGAATGTACTTTACGCTCAATGCCACTTTCAATGCCGCTATGATGTGCCCGCTATATGCGCACAGCAAGACATATATTATGTAATAGTTTCACAAGTGCTTGAAGAAAATGAGAAGCAAGAAAAAAAGTCAGCATAGCTGTAAATACTAGACTCCTACAAGAATATACATTATCGATAATATTCTCTATACTAAACACAAATCTTCTTCTTTTATAAAAGTAAAAAGTCAGAGGATAATTGATGACAACTACTGCTCTAGACTCGTTTCCAGCAACGACATTTTTCTTCGATTTGTATAAATGTAAAACTACCATACTGCCTGCTGCTTAAATGTCAAGCGCATGAAAACCCTTTCCAACTGCCACCCTCTAACATTCTACATCTCAACCTAGCATAAATATTCACATTTTACCTCCACTGTACAAGTACCTGTCACATTATAATAGCAGCCCGTGATATGTTAAACCCACCTATTATTTTTATATTTTGCAAGACTGACGGTAATACGCTTTGCGCAATGAACAGAATGTACTTTACCCTTGTTTCATTCTCGACTTGCTCGCGATCTTTTCGCGTCTCAGGAGTGTTTTGAATTGTGTGCGCCGTGGCAATGTACAAAAGTTTAGCGTACGCATCTATGCATCCATTATCTCGGAAGGATCGCAACTGGAGATAATAACGGCCGGCATTATATAAATCACGAAATAAAGCAAATGGGAATGGAGATTGAAAACTCACCCATTAGCACGGTGGAAGTGCACGGCGGCGTCCATGTTGGTATTAAGGTACATCTTCCAACTGGGATCCAGCTTGTAGTTTTTAACCCATTTTAGGCACAACCTGGAAATGGTTTAACGCCAAAAAAAAGCTTTAATGAAAAAGTTGGTAATGAATTACTATTATATTATTATTATTACTATTATTGATTACCTCACAATAATAGTAATGGTTATAAGCTAGATTTTTAAAACTTGAATAACTCTTAAACTCTATTAGTTTTCGAAACCCAAATCAAGTGATAACATGTGATTAATATAATTTTAATTAAGTTCTTTCAATTTTGAAATTGCCGCCAGACGGTATGGCAAAGAAGAGAAAAGTGCATATCTCATCTTAATTACTACTAAGCCCTAAATCCCAGAAGCTCTCTTAGGGTGACATTGATTCAACCCTAAAATCATAGTTGGGATAGATAGGGAGATCAAAACAAAAATAATATTAACAAAAATTCTACTCTCTCTTTGTAAATTTAAAATTATCTTTTGTCTTATGTGAGACATTACCATCATTCTTTTTGTATTTTATAAAAACAATATGAAGCTATTAATTGAGGTGCAACACAAGGATAATATTTACTTGTTAAAACTTGATTTTTCTATCATTTCTGCTTTCATAATCTCAAAATTATTCTCCGTTTTGTTTGTGCTCTCCATATCAAACCACCTCCTCTGCTGCCAAGCGCCCTCATTATTCTTTATAAATCCGTTGTGAACGTGTACCAGCCTCCGTGGCGAGTACATTAAAGGTTTACTGAGCGGAAATGTTATGAACGCAAACAGCCGGCCGAGCTGGTGCCACACGTCGTGCGAAATATATACAGTTACAACAACGCGAAATGGCTCGCACTCCGGCGACGACCGTGAAGGGGTAAAACGATGCCGATAGTGTCGAAAGCCTACATCTGCGCCATGTCAAATGTGGAAATGCTCTGGACTGTCGGGACCTTCCAATGTTTGCTTTGAAAGTCGTCAGAAACATATTTCATTCCTAGTTGATCATTCATCATTTGGATTAAACGTAGTGAGATAAGGCAATTTCAATCTGATTTGTAGTTAAGTTGTTCTTAACACAATATTTTCTATGGAATATGCTTGAGAAATGACACACTGTCAAAAGATATAAAAGTCAACGACCAGCGACCTCCACAAGGCACTAGGACAAATGAAAAGATAAGAGAATGGTAATGACAATGTAATAATAAGCCCACATTTTCCGAAAAACTTATACCTAAATTACCCAAACAAATCCATAATCAAGCAGACCGATCTTTTTGCCGATGAGGTTATTCCGGGATAAATTGCGGTAAAAGTAAATAAAAATATTTCAAAATTTAGACTTACTAATACTTGCAATAATCTGGAGAAGAGGGAAGCAAATATGTTGCATCTTCCACGCGTAGCAAGCCAGCGAGATAACAAAGAGCTCGGTTAACGCTGCCGCCATGTGAAATGTGCGGAGGAACACAGGAAGGACGGACGTATTTAGATAAGAGGGGCGAACAACCTATTTCGGCCACAAAATGTTTACGCCCGTTTTATTATGGCAGGTCCTATATATTACTCTCGCCATTTCATGTCAACAAGAAAGTATTCGGTTATATCAATCCTGGGAAAAATCCAATAGGGAATGCAAAAAAATACAACTAAGTACAAAAGCCATGAAATAGTTATAATATGCCTTCTTTTCAAGGTCAATATAGATTAGAAATTAGATTACACATGTATAAAAAATAATAGGGGGCGGTTGGCCGCAGAGGATGTAGTTTGATATAAAGACCACAAACAAAGCTGGACAATTTTGAGGTTATGGAAGCAAACATGATAGAAAAATCTAGTTTATAACAAGTAAATATTATCCCACTTTTACGTGTTGCGCCTCAATTGATACACATCTCAAGATAACCAACCTTATAAGTGGGAGAAGAGCGACTATACAATTAATTATAGGAAAACCACAAGAGATATTGATTGATATGTTCAAGAAGAATTCTACTATCAAAATATTCCAAGAAGAAGAATTGATTCGATTGATATCGTTTATTATTTGAATATTTCTCGACTACATTGCAATGCTAATTAAATATTAAATATCTATAAGTACTGTAATTCGATTAGCTGCTTGTTAAAGCACAAAAAATATTCAATTCAATTAAATAAAATCACCGTTTTCCTCATTAATAGCAAACCATAGCTGATCCCCAGTAATGAAAACGGGTGAAAAGTCGTAAACTTGTGAGTTCTCAGATTGCTTGTAACCCATAACAATCGCGACATTGTGGCACTCGGCATCGTCCTGGAATTGCACATATACAAGCAATGGTGGCAGTGCGGTGTTGCATTGTGCGTGAATATGTTCCATGTGGTGGTGCAAATAAATCGGGAATGTGTGTCAGTTGTATGGCATGTGAGTTTACCCCCATCTGCACAATGTCGGCTACTTCATCGCAATTGAATGCGGAGTGATGTAGGAGTGACAGAGGCGCGTGTGTCAAATCAGTTTTCTGATAGAGTAGCAGATGTTTTTTCATATGCAGTAGGTACTTTGAACTATGAAAATTAAGGTAATAGAATGAAAAAGAGATAGACAATTATTTTCTTTATTATCACTTTTCTAAATACGCTTTGCAATACGATTGTCATGTGGAAAAAAAGCTATACCCAATTTTTGTTGCGCAGTTTAGCTGTTGAAGTAAACAGAAAATAATTACTGAATAATATTAAGTCCAAACAACGCAAGTATAGCCAACCCTATTAATCAGGCAAGAGTAACTATATCCAAGTCACGTCCTTACTTGCTCGCACACTGCAGTTGTTGAGCAAGTTGCGTTGGCATACGGCAGCAGTCGTTACTTAAAACATTACTAATGTGTTTAAAAATTAATGAAAACTGCGAAATATAGAATAAAGGTATTTTAATAGAAATGTGCATGAAGACGTCAACTTTCTTAGTACAGCTTTCTATTTATTGTATAATCTTACAAAAAATGAAGCCAAAAAGTAAACAGATTATTGTCATTGTTGGTTATATTAAAGTATTAGATAAATAACACTCTAGAACAGTAAATTTCCGATCTAGATGGCATTAACGGCATTCAATCAATGATGATTTTCTAAGAAAACAAGTTTTTCAAAATGTTTGAATCGTAATCATTTAGCTGTCTTCAATAACAATTCGTGAATTGATACCGAAGAAATGTGTGAATTTGTTTATCTTTAATAGTTTCAAAGTTATAAGTTCTCCAAAGTGAATTTTTGTGAAAAAGTGCAAATGCTGATATGAACGCAAATTCCAAACAAATATACATTTAAAATTAAATAAAAGTATGTTCACTAGATTAAATATGAAAAATTTAAACAACTCGATAACTTAGACAAGAACGACAAAACCCAAGTCACGTCCTTACACATTCACCCATTCAAAAATTAAAAACAGAAAAACTGTGAAATATAAAACAATGCGCGATCGAAAAGTTTCCATCAATATATCACTTTGATCTAAGAAGAATTGACTTTAAACACAACCCATAATTTACAAAACACCTTCAACATGATCCATTCCCATAATGTATTAATCGATAAATATTGACTTTCTGAGGTGTTAAAGTAGGAAAAAAATTTTCAACTACTGAATTATACTACCTAACCAACTGAATGATTAATTGAATAGAAAACATCATAAAACATGGGAATGTCAACATCCTTCCTTTTGTTTCTGCTAAAACATTCCCACCAACTGTTTGACAAATCCTGAAAGCAGTTTGTCTTAATTTGTTTACAGATTGCTCTAGAATAGAACATACATTTTCTCTTTGCCCTGCCTCCTAAGTAGTAAGACCACGTGAGTGTTACTCACGCTGGTTGCAGTGAACCTGTCAGGACGCATGCACGTGAAATCAAATAGCACACTGGCATACACTCGAACAAAATACTTTCGGATGCTGTACGGCGTGTGTTAGTACTGTTACCGAAATAGCAACGCAACTATGCGTTGACTAAAAATACGCAAGACGTTCGACGCAAATAATACTTATTTACAAGCAAGCTCGCCACTGTGAGTAACAAAACCAATCGGAGCTGGTTTTATTTGCGTTGTTAACTAGGAGTGAAATGACAACAACAACTCATTGCGGCACATGCATAAGGTACTTATTTGGATGATTTTTTAAGAGATCAATACGCATGTAGTGTTTGTCTCTGACAGGGAATAAATTTCATACTCTTGATCACACGTTGAATAAATTAAATAAATGAATAAAATCTACAAGAAGGCGTACCTTATGAAGACATGAATCCTGTCAGATCCTCCAGATTGCACTAAGTTTCCTCTCGTTTCACGTTTGGTATCAACCACGCGCTGCGCTGAGACGATCAAAGGAAACAAAAGAGGCTACTAGTTGAATCGCCAGCGAATGCCAACAACTTGTCCTAGTCTAGTCTATCTCACTGCACGTCAAAACGATAAAAAAGTCTTCCTGGAATCGTAAATTCTGGAAGATGTTTGTCTGGCGTAGAAGAATGGAAACTAAACGAGTTGAACAAGAGCTAGAGCTGTCCGTGCTGTTAGTTTGCTGGCCACTGGGCGGCGGTTGATTATTTTAGTCACAGTGACGAATAATAAAATCCGAGGACTGGGTATCCCAGTCGTGGACTTGTGGGTACACTCACTCCCGCACAGCCACTGGGAGTTGATACTCGTAAACACTTTACTTCAACACTAAGTAAGAGTATTCCACTTGATCTAATTACTCGATTCTGGAGCGATTTATCTGCTTTACTTTGGATAAATCATCTTTTTAGGTGATTAATTCGTTGCAGGTATCCCAGTCAAATTAGCTGTACGTGTGATTTTCAACTCACTGCTTTTTTACTTTATTAATGCCGCACTTGTTATGCCACACTAAGTTATAATCCCATGAAAGGTTTTGTTTGCTGCTAAAACAAGCTCCTATTAATTGCAATTAAACTTCTTCATGTTGCCATTTCGGCAATCGGGCGCGAGGACTGATAGTTTCGGAAACACGCTGGACTCTAGGTCACGCCTGATTGTTTACTTTGATTGCAAACACCAGATACAATGCGAGTGTACTTGTCGCGATTTTCGAATGTGAGATGAAGAGACACGATTTACAATAACCGGTTGCCACCTCCGCTGCGTGCGGTGGCGAGCAGGAGCGCAGCGTGCGTGGCGACGGGCGCGATGGATGTTTTCCAATAGCGCGCGACACATTGCGGCGAAATTTCGGGACGCATGCCGATGATGAGCGCGCGGACGCGGCGTGTGCGAGGTTTGCTCGGCGGCGCCGTCGGTGCGAGAGTGTGCGTAGTAGTTGTATGAGCCGACGCCGCCACCGCTACCGCCGCCGCCGCCACCGCCGCAAGCGCGCACGACGGGTAGAAGCACGCAAAGCTGAATTCGGGCAAATCTAAACGAAACTAAAACACATCTTGGCGATCATAATCTATATTCACTATTGAATCCATAATATTGAATATTGGAAGGTTGATTAATAAATTAACACATTGTATTGTTAATGTTGACAAAATAGAACAATTGTTTGTTCACTTTACATTTTTATGTTGGCAGAATGTGAACAAAAACAAGGAGCAAAAAAGTGAACGAGACGGTATTCAGTCTAGATGGATGAATGTCCTGTAACTTTCCATTCGTGTCGGTGCATTTTGTATGTCCTCGCAATTGTCAATTAAGCGCAATTAGATTCTAAGATATGGTTGGGTTTCATAACTGATCCAATAAACAATAGCTTATTGAGTTAATGTTCTCTATAATTTGTAAATGATTGCAGGATAAAAAATATGTTGGAATGACCCACGTTAAATACTCTAAAACAAAGAAATCTGCAAAAGGAATTAATTTGTCATATAAAATTTCCATATAACTTGATTTTTACCCGCTAAACAGCTTTGTTTGCTGTTATTACCTCGCTGAGAAGTTCTGTTAAATAACAGAACAAATAGAACAACTTCCTTCCCATATTCTAAAGGACTGTGAAATTCCGTAAATAATTACATATCCAAATGAAATGCGGTGTGCATCCTAATTGTATGCACAGATATTTTGCATTCTTTACTGCAAACAAACTAAAACTGGTTAAAATAGAGAAATTGTGCTCCAATGCTTTCCGTTCCAGTGAATTTTGAGAGCATTTGGTTTCTTCAGAAAATATTTTATTCATCAGCCTGCTCAAACAACAGCACGATGGAAATCAGTGCATCCATAAAAATTGATATCTTTATTTATTTAAATCGTATAGACCTACGCGTGACAACAATGACTTGTCCATTTTTCTCCACATTGTATGTAATATACAAAAATTAAACATGCATAACGCAAAAACTATTATCGGATTCATAACGAATTTGAATATGGGAAAATATTTTCATCAATCGTAATAAAAATAATTATTATATAAACTCATGTGATTGGTGTTTTAAAATTCCATTGTTCCCGATAGAACACTGGTGCTGTAGAATACATTAAAACGATTCAAATAAACGTCAATTTTATAAACGGGTTGAGAACAAAATGCACACCATTCACTTGCATTAGAGCGAGACAAATTAAAATGACATCTTGAAGCGCTATAGAACTATTTGTAAATGAAATATATCAATTTATGAATATAGTACTTTGATAAGCAATATAAAATTTTATGCATTGTTTACTCATATATTTCTATATGTAAAATTCTTCTTGAATATATCATTTTAAGTCAATATATTTTCCAGTAGATGCTTATCTCTTTGTTAATTTATCAACCGCATATAAGAGACCATCATCTAAACATTTTGGGAAATATCCAGATTATTCTATGGGTGTATTCCTTCTCTTGAAATTCGCCAATTCGCCAACCTTGACCAATTAATAGCGAGTTCGCATGTATACCGATGCAGTGTCATACGTTTCATATCCCAACCGACGCGCATGTTTATATATCTCGTTGGCAGCAGATGCCATCAGCATAGGCTGCTCGACAGAATCAGCAAGCTGCAGGGTAAGCTTCAAGTCCTTCTGCATATGCTGCAACGGCTGCTCTACATTCTGAAACTCCGCCGACTTGATCATCTCCGCTTTGGCCGCCAAATACGGCGAGCAGAAATTCGTTACGCTGAAAACTTCCAGCACGTCCATTGCAGCAATTCCCGAGCGGTCGGCAAGGGCGAGACCTTCAGTAATTCCCAGTAAAGCAACACCCTTCATCGCTTGCAATACCGTATTCATCTTAGTGGCAAAGCCAACTTGACCCAGGTAGAAAACGGCTTTACCAATTGCAGCAAAGCACGTATTGCAGGAGTCGTATAATGTACTGTCCCCAGCGCAAAGTACCACAAGATTACCATCATCCGCTTCCTGTTTGCTCCCTTGAAGTTGCGCCTCCAGGTATTGGCCACCTTTGTTCATAATCAATTCGCTGATATCCAAAGATGTTTCGCTGTCAATGTTGGACATCTCTACATATCCTTTACCACTTAGGGAATCCACTTCGTAGAGAACGCCACAATTTCCCAAGACAATCTACAATAAAAAATGAGGAAATTACAGCTTGCATTCTCACTATAAATAGTAATTTAACGGGAATGTTGTAATGTGCAACTAATTGTATGTTACTTGCATGACTAGTCAGATGGCCTTCTGATATCGGTATTGTCTCAACATTACCGTTTGTATTACCAACAAAGCCAGCGATTTATGAACAATGCTACACATATCAACTTCCGAACTTCTCGAAACAAATGAGGAGTGAATTTGCACAACTTGAAAAATAAAGCATAATATACGGTGGAAATTGTATTTGCTAATATTAGCCGCTGTTGATATGCAACTTGAATAGTGAAAAATATTTCCTTTCATTTGTTTAGTGACCTTTTGGGCCATTTAAATGTCAACTAATTCATGAAGTTAT
This sequence comes from Diploeciton nevermanni, assembly GCA_027575565.1. Lineage (NCBI taxonomy): Eukaryota > Metazoa > Arthropoda > Insecta > Coleoptera > Staphylinidae > Diploeciton > Diploeciton nevermanni. The sequence continues at coordinate 6,468,604 of JAODIE010000001.1, forward strand.
GCAATGTTTCCACTATGTTGCTGCAATCGTGCTCTTATCTACCTGTCAGCGATAAAGGCATGGAGAATTCATAGAAAAAGGCATACTGGCATTGTGAAGCCTGCCTGCATGCAGGATAGAAGGGAATAGAACACTTACGTCCTTGACTGCTGCCGCATCGCTAACGCAGCAGAAAATAATGTCGGAGTCCGCGACGACGTCACACGGTGCGCCGCAGATCCTCACCTGTCCTGGATGCGTATTGTCAGCCTGCTCCTTGATATCTTCCGCCTGGAATTAACAAAGAAAGTCAACAGCCATTACATGATTGTAGATATACTATAGACAATGACAATCAATATTAGCCTATGCCGTTAATCTGGATCTGAAATCATAACCCCTTACTTATTATTCAAATGCCTGTAATCTAGCTAATCAACATTATTGCGCCGTGACTTTTGTGACTTCTATGGGTATCGCTGAGACAGTTTCAATTATAATTGACTCAGCAATCGATTGACAACAACTCATAAATTACTTTATTTATATGATCACTTGTTCCATCCCATCGACGTTTTTTTATCAGTTGCATAATAATAATAAAATGTGCGAGAGCATGTGACATAAACCGACAAGTTCATGCTAATTCCTGTTATCGCAATGTGAACTCTATATTGACGTAAACACAAGTTTTGGAACTTGTTTGTCACAACAACTGTAGATTCCAGGCAGTAAGTTGTGATGTCTCGTAATAGGTATAGTAGTTGTGAATATCCCATTGAAAATGTGATGGTTTTATTTTTATAGGTATCATGTACCCATAACGTTCTATTTGCAAAAAGCTATTAATACAGACAGGTAGAAGTCTTATAATATATTTACAGGTTAAAAAGAACTTTTCAAAGCCCGCTGCGTACGCTGTTTGTAGGTTGGTAGGTGAATGGCGTAAAAGAGCCTAACGCGCCAACATAAATCAAATCCCATCCTCAACCCGTGCCGTCGAGCAGCCGCGAAAGGGTACGGCACATTTTAGGGTCGCTTCCCCTTGCCGCCGCCTGCGCCATTCGCCACACGATCCGACTGTAATCGCGCGTAGTGTGCTCTTGAAAATGAGCATGCGTTCCGGCTTATTGATCCGCCACTGTGCGCGCCTCCGATTTCAAGAATGCGCTATCCGCCATTGACTGCCGATGGGACAGGTTGACTGTTATTGTGGTGCTTATATAAGCGGCAAAGAAATTACGGTCTGTCTGGTTGCAGATGTTGGTCCCAGAAAGTATATGACGTGGTTATACACCACAACAGGAAATTTTCATAATAATCTAGCAAATACTCAATTGCTGCAAACCGATGGCATAACTGCTTGTCCGCAATAAAGCAGTGGTTACGTTTTATTTATACCAAAGACCACGGTCTTTGGTATAAATAAATAAATATCGGTTCACCGATAAAAAATGATTTTGCGTCATAATATGGGGACCATGATGGTCCTTCTTCTAGGTCACTACTTCTAGGTTTCTTGCATTGCGCACTTGCATTTATCGCTTGATGTTTTCAAATGTGCCTAACGGCTGAACCAGAAACTGGTTCGTTGGGCTCTTGAAATTACGCGTCACATTTGTGACGTCGAACTTGCCGTGCCTTTGCTACGCACGACCAACAAAGATAGCCGGTTCGCAGCACGTTGCAAAACACCACCACATGCCTACCATGCCGCCTCGCAAGCCCAACGCTCCGCTCTTTGCTTACCAATGCGTTCCGAATATGGCAGCGTACGCGATTAAGAGACGGCCGATATGGCCCATTGTGCTGTACAGCGCGGGTTGCCTCTTGAAAAGAGAAAGTAATAGTTTCCTGTGTAATTTGAAAAGAAACAGGCGCATCGCTTCGTTCCGTCCATGTTTCGGCCTGAAAGCACACGGCCTACGCCAGCTGCGACGCTCCCGAGTGAAACGACGACTCTGGTGGTTACGTGTACCAGCGACGTACGTGCGTTACCTCCCCTCCGAGCGGTGAAATGGACTCGTTCAGTTGTGCCCGAGCTCTACAGCTGAGTGTACGTTCAACCAGACGGTCGACGGCTAGTGCAAAGTATTTATACAGTTTTCGCATACTACCGAAAGGCGATTAGCGTTTTTGTTCTATTAGTTTGCTTTATCGCGCACTCGAATTGCAGATACGTGACTAAAACGTGTGGACTAATTCTTTCAAGTTAGACTCCCATTGGTACATTTGCAATATGCCAGTCAATGGTAAGCAGAACCGTTGGTTTGTTTCGTTCATGACTTGGGACATCTCTCCAATAACGCGTGTGCCATACTCATATCGTTAAAGTCATAGTCAAATAATTCAGTCTTCACTTAAAATCTATTGCTTATGCCGTGCGATTACATCGTTCCAGTCGAAAGAAGAAAGCGTAAAAATAGGCGGCATTGCGTCGGTTGCCACCAAGTTTGTTTCTCGATATTTCTTATTAAATTACTCGTGACGTTCCTTGTAACAAACAAATATTCCCTACCAAATAGTTTGGTTCTTGAAGTATGCACCGCAGTGCTGGCGATTATTACAAATATAAATAAGCATGCTATTGGCACATGTCCCTGGTGCTGATACACAACATTCCACATACGCGCATGTAGTTAACACCTGTTCATTACTCGCATTCGAAAAAGTTGTTTGATATTAATAAGCTTGTGTCTATTTTTATAGGCGGTAATTAGAAAATCCCGGGAGTACGTATGCGGACAATGCTTGAAAAGCTATGGGTGACTGCGTCCGACCTTTGAAATTAGGCGGATTATTCTCGAGCGCCCTTTGGCTCGTGTTGGTGTGCCATGCTCTGGAAACGCCGCAACTATATGATGAAGCTCCACGACTGCACGGGTGCAATTGGACCGATCCCAAGACGATGCGCTGCTGGGACGCGGTTTTCGGTCGCGTACTCGAGCCACAGAACGCCTCGCAAGTCGTCCTACGAAACACCACCGCCATCGGCCTGGATGCTAGCCGGCTGAGAGACCTGCAGTGGACCCACAGCGGTGTATCGGAACTGAGAGGCCTCATTCTCAAACCGGGCTCTCTTCGCAATTTGGACATGAGCTACAACGACATCGAAATCCTGCAGCCATCGCAATTTGAAGACTTTACAAGCCTGCGCACTATGAATTTGTCTCATAATCGAATCCATGATCTTCCGCGCGACGTCTTCGACAATGACCTATCGTTGGAGATCCTCTGCCTTTCACACAACCGAATGCCGGCGTTGCCCTTCCATGTCTTTACCAAAGTTGTCAATCTCAAGATGCTCGATCTGTCTCACAATACGATAGTTACCATCCTGGATCATTTCTTTAAGTTCAATAAACACATCGAAATTCTGCTGCTTAACGACAATAAGATTTCCAAGCTGACTTCAAATGCCCTCGCTGATCTTACGGCGTTGAAGAGGCTAGATCTGTCCAACAACTCCATCTCGGCCGTGGCCAAAGGTCTCTTCGACTCACTTAATCGTTTAGAGTACTTAAGCCTTGCGAACAATCCGTTGTCCAGTCTGGCGAGCGGCACCTTCCGAGGTCTGCACGATCTAGTTGAAGTGAACCTGAGCGGTAACCAGTTGAAGAAACTAACGTATGGCGTGTTTCACTTCAGCCAAAAAGTGCGCACACTAATACTGGACAACACACTTATCGAGATGCTATGTAACACCGAGTTACTCGGTCTCCCATTACTGCGGGAGCTTTACATTCGAAACAATAAGCATTTAATCGAGATCGAGTCATACGTCCTAGCGGACACGCCGGGGATCCAGCACCTGGACATCAGCGGCAATGCCTTAACGTTCCTACCGCTTTCGATTGCCAATCTAACGGGGTTGCGGCACCTCGATATAAGTGATAACCCATGGGCTTGTGATTGCCGTATGCACTGGTTTGCGCCTTGGGTGAGATTGGGAAGGAATCTGACCTTATCTGAGCTGTCCTGTGGGCCAGATGCCTATCCCGATGACATGCTGCCAACGTTAAACCATCTCAACTGTACCGGCCCGCATTTGGTGTACAAGACTCCGACCAACTTGTACCGACTGAAAAGCCACGCGTTGTTAGAATGTCGTTTCAATGCAAATCCACCGCCGTCAATAACATGGGTGACTCCGAATCGAGAAGTCTACCATTGGAACCCAGATCCGTCTATTAACGATATATTCTATAAGCATTCGCACGCCCACAATCAGTACATGCTACCAACACGCACCATTCCACCGCGGATCCAAGTCCTCGACAATGGCACTCTGTATGTTCCCAATGTGACTCGTGCAGATTGCGGGCGCTACACGTGTTACGCCAGCAATCCAGTGGCAAATCTTACTTCGGACGTTCTACTGCACATCGATCCGGCCGATTGGAATCATATCAGAATTCTGAGTATCGTCGTTGGCGTACAGTGTGCCGCTGCGTTTCTTGGGTTTACTCTACTCTTCCAGTTCTTGCGTTGGGTGCTCAATAAGTAAGTTTTCCTCAAACATCCTTATATCATTCGATTGTGTGGAGTTACATGACAAAATAACGCGCATAAATTTAATTTGGGATACAACGATGTATCGCATAGTTACGTCGATGCTATATTTTAGAACATCCGGCTTCTTATCACGCGTGAGCAGCATAACGTTCAATGTTCAACAATTGCTTGATATCGTTGTTTACATCTCAGCTGCTATGCTATACACTATAAATTAACATTGCTTTCAGACTGGGTATTCTGAACCACTGCTGTAGCTTCTGCAAACGTGATCGCGTATCGCCACGCGCTAATCAAATCTACGACCTTCTGGATAACATTGAACATTACAAGTCTCAACAACTGGAAAAACTACGCGAAAATTACACACTGCAGGTAAGATGTGTTGCAATTGCTCCAACTACTATCACTGTCAGTGCTTTTGGAGCTTCATGTATCATGCCATGTGCTTCCTGTTTGTGTAGGTGCATCGGATTAAGGACAACTGCACACAACAAGTGGAATGGATCCAGAGCAGTTATCAGTCACAGGCGAAGCACATGAAAGACTTCAAAGAAATAGGACAACAACACCTGACGACTTTACGAGGACAATATCACGATCAGGTAGGTGTTAATTATTCGTAATCGCTACAAACGATGCTAACACTGAGTGTGTGATCAGGTTCGCAAAGTCCGCGACTATTCCACCGGTCAATTGAATTGGGTACGCGAGAACTACATCTTTCAACGCAACAAGATCCGGAAGTTTAGTGCTCACAAAGTGCTTCAATTACGTGAAACTTATAAATATCAACAGCAAACGCTTAACCGTGTGCTGGAAAATTTACCCAGTCTGTACTTCGAGAACTGCCGAGCTGGCACATGTGGCAAAGCCGATTCCATCGTGTTTGATCCGAATGATCTCGACAGCATCGACATGTACATAAAAACCAAGATAGAGCGATTGACGATTATCGATGATCCCCAACCCAGTATTCTCGAGAGCAAAATGTCGCTCTACTACACGCCAACTGAACGATCCGTAATAGGCTCAAAGAACGACCTTGCAGGAGTGCATATTAATTACATCCCTAATTTCATTGCGCCCGACTTGTCATTTATGCAACAGATGATGAACATGAAACTGAATGGAGATCTGCCAAAATCCGCAATTGTCGACATGAAGTTAACGCAGAGCGCGAACGATCTATGTAATGAACCGCTGCCAGCAGTCACGACCAGGCAGCAGGATGCCCTATCGCCCAGTGTGAGTCTGCCCGATCTATCCATCCAACTGGAAATGGAAAGCGAAGAAACGCAGAAACATATCAGTGGTAATGAGGTGAGCTCGCAATCGCCGTCAAATGTAGTAGCCAAAGATACCAGCAACGAGACGGCCCTGTAACGACTTCACGTACACCACTACACTGTCGACGCATTCATTTCAACGGGAGCAGTAGCTGGAGGAACCAATACTTAACAACTGCACCTGGACGTGCGACTTTTAAACACTTGTGGTGTTACAATTTCTTTTTGTGTCTGTGATAAAGTGAGTAACGCTCTGTTAAGTCCGTCAGTGCCAACAGTAAACAATGCATGTAAGAGAGGAGTTTTACACCTACAATACACACTCACGCCTATAATACAACCATGTGTACCTTAGAACATACAATTCAATTTAGGAATGAAGAGAGGACTGTTTAAATACAATAGCAAATGCAACATACCAAGATTCAGAACAGAATTATTAATAAATCAAAGTTTAAAAGAATACAAGAGCAACCAACGTTATAAATACCGTTACGTGGCTTTCCTAAATGTTAATCAATTTGAAGTAATGTTATACTAAATATGAAGACAAGAGAAGGCAATACAAATGTATATTGAGCTGAGTTGAGGAGAATCAGTGCTGTACAACAACTATTTCTCAATTATATAATTAACGTCGAACCATACGAAATACTAGTCAGCACTTGAACGGAAAGCCCGGATATATCAATTTATTATAATATAAACACAAAATGTCTAGAGCGATGAGATAAAATTCAAAGCAGAGTTCGGCATTGATTTGAAGAAGATGTCAATATCAAACTTAAAATACCGAACTCGACTATTGTAGAGTTACGCAACAAGTGCGTGAGTAGTAATTACAAGTAAACGTAACTATCATTTACCAATTCCTACAGATGTTTAATAAACTTGGGTTTCAATGCAGGAGACAGCATGCTAAAATATTATTCCTGCAACGTTGAGGCATCTAAACTATGTGTGGGAAATTTCAACGATGACGAAATTAAGGTTTAAAATTCCCATTCCGAGCCCACGTAATGTTCCAATTGTACCAGAAGCGGGAAATAGAAACACAAATACTTAATTCGTGAACTAAAAACCTCAAGTTAGGCAAGGTATAAATTAATCGGAACTAATCTCCTATTGTTTCGCAATCAATTTCGGATTGTTGACCGAAAGACAACGGCTTTGGGTTAGGGTTGAGAAACATATTTCTTTCCCTCTTTGTGGGAAACTAAAAAGATCTAGGGTTGTTTTTCCTGATTTAGCAAGTTAACCAATTTATTAAAAAAGCACTTATTTATATATAATCTTATTAAATTTAATTGAAATGATCACTTTGTAGTCAATTCGTACGGATTTGAATACATTTACAATTAACTTGTTTGTGCGTTTCATCACCGGGACGACTTTGTATTATGGTACGAGTGATATATACAACAAGATTAGTGAAATGACGAATTTGTTCCAAATGCCAAGATATGATACTTGTAGTACTTTTCGCGTAATCACTTTTGAACGCGCAAAGGGGAGGATGGTTTCCAACCGAAATGGATAAATTCACTTCTTCCGCCGTTTTTCCACTTATATTAAATAAGATATACAAACAATTACGATACCTATTAAATCTGCACGTACTATGTAATCAATTCTGTACTTACATGGTACTGCATACTGTATTAGCTACTGTAATTGTATAAATGAATTATTTAGGGAATTATCTATAAACTAAAATAATTGTTGAAGCTGGAAAGCAAGGTAACTGATAGCAAGTAAGACACGGCGTAATCTAAGACGTTAGTTTAAAATGAAATCTAAGAATAATTGCGAGTATTTAACGGAGGAACTGATTTAAACGTTATGAATGATATACACTATCTCTAAACTACTAAACGGCAGATAACATAAAAGGCGAAAACGACAGGTTGGGAACTTTTGAAATACCTAAAAATGCAAAACAAATCTATTTTAAGTGGGTACCAATCAAATATACTATTTTTCTTATCAAGGATATGTCTTGTTGAAATGCTGTATGTATATTGTGATTTTTAGATGTGAAGACGATACATTATTAGGCATGTGTTTGTTACTCATTGAAATATTAATAAAACCTACATCTTAAAAATTATGTTTTTAATTAATGCTTCTTGTAGTTCAGAGAATCTGACATTAGACAGAAACAAAACGCAGCGCTGATGTTGACTGATCAAGAGGGAAACATTGAATATGATTCACATGTTCCGCGTGAACGAATATATTATAGAGTGGAAGGGTGGGGATGCTGTCTAACTGGTACACACAGCACCTCCTCCCATCATCCAACACTCTACATTTTTTCCAGCACGCCATATCTTCTATCTCTTACCAATTATTTGCAAGCAAACTACACTGTTCAGCAGATAAACAAAAAATTCAAAGTAAAAAAATATGCACTAACCTTCTCTAAAGATCTGCTCCAAATGTTTACTTTGTGTCCCGAGATAATCAAATTTTTCACCATGCCAGAGCCCATAATGCCCAATCCAAGAAATCCGAACGTTGCTGTGGAGGCGTTAATGTTCTTACTCTTGAAATTGTCGGAAATTTTTGAAAGATCAACAGACGGCGCTTCCTAAGAGATAAAATAAAAACAATTGAAACATCAACCGTCACTTTCTGGAATAGATTCGATATAATATATTTCTAATTATCCTTACAGGTACTTCGAGAACAGGTCTATTCAAAATTGCTTCATAATTTTTAACGTGGTTGGTCACATTAGCGTAGCTCGGCGTCGTACCATTGCCTTCAGGTTTCGGCGAGACGGGCTTCTTGCGTTTCGGAGTGGCGGGCGTCACTGGTGTTGTTGACGCACGTTTTAAGCTTTCCTGCGTAAAGTGTTAGAATTAAATTGTCTCAACTTACAATTAGTACTAGAACTTACTTTTCTGGGCCTTTTGGGCGTCTTTTCTTTCTCTTCGTCTTTGAGTTTATCAAACTCGGCGTTTACATTCAAATGTTCCAATGGGTCATAATTTGGATTTTCCTAGAATGAATACAAATATAAAGTCAAATAAGTAACTGCAAGTACTTTACTTACTTTTAATTGTTTGATGAAATCTTCAATATCGTGGACTGCATCGGCAAATGCAAGCGATTTATTCGTATGCACAAGTTTCTCCTTAAATTCTTCATATGGCTTGATGTTGGCGTCATCAATCCACGCGCTAAAATAATAAAACATGTGATCCCATATTTATTTTAACCATTTTTCCATGGTTATCTCAATACTTACAAATTATGTGATCCAAAGAAATAAATACTTTGAAAACCAGTCTTCTTCGGCGGTTTCTTCAAATTCGAACCTGGTTTCACCACCTAACGTGAAAGATAAATTAGTTGTGCAGTATTCAAACATTATGACAACGCGTCGAGAGAATGCACATGTTACTCTAAAGCGCGGGATTGATTGCAACGTACTGTACTGAGGGCCAAAATACAAAATAATCAAAACAAAAACGTAATACCAAAGTAGTGCTAATTCAAATACCACCAAATACCACCATTGGCACTTGTGGCACGACTCGCACATTAACCAGCTCATTTCAACTCAAATTTCATCATTCCTGTTTGAATTTCTGGCTACATTCATGTACTGCGGTAAGCGTCGAGTCAATCGTATGCCTGCGCAGTGCCGAGCGAACACACGCTGGAACCGAGCGGTAAACTCAGCATGAACGCGCGCGCGGGATAATAGCATAAGTACTTACCCGTCCGGGCCACGGGCAAAATCCTTTCATCTTGGCCCTTTAAAAGAAGATTGCCAGATGAAAATGTATTCGCTTAGTATGTACTTTATGCACTTTTAAATTTTATACATACCACACCAAGTCACCCAATTTAAATTCGTCTGGCATCGCAGCACCTCGCTCCCAAACACTTCTCTCACGAATGACGTGCCGCGCGCTGTTTATACCGCTGCCGGCGGACGGTTTGTAACTGCGAATGGGGAGGGCAGAAAACAAAACACTACGCATGCGTACAGCTAATGATGCCAAGTGAACGAAATAAGTCGACTACTCTCGATTTGGACTAATTTAAATTTAAATATGTACTTAACTAATTAAAAAAGCCATAACAAAAAGGTAGTTTTATTTCAAACTATATATTGAATAAATAATCTACTTAGTAAACAACTTTATTAACAAATTAATTCCAATACTGACAAGCAAAACTTTAATCATGTTGGAATCAAGACTGATTCAAAAATATATAAAAATGTACATAAGAAAAGATTAATAACATCAAAATGTTTGATAATTCAACAAGATTTTTGGGTATTCTGGGCTGAAGTTAATCGAAACTATTTCGAAATAATATTTGCAAAAGATATATAAGTAAGAGGTATAAGTCATACACTTTATTGAAAACTATATATACTAATTTGGGCTTAACAGTAGGATCTACAAAGTAATTTATTCGTTTGAGTCGTAAAATGAAACACAAACCACCTAATTCTACCTAATCTCTTCAGTCACCATTTCATGTTTGCATGGTGCTGACATCTACCAAAATTTACCGCGTAAACAAGTAAACTAACGGAACCAACGCCGACCAGTCAAGCAGTAGACGCCGTTTTTCTACATGTAGCGCTTTCGCAAAATTCTCTCAGCCTTTCGCAATAAATAAAGTTAGATACTTCAAAAGAGGATCTACTACTGTCTAGAACAGCTCCATGATGAGTACAGGACCTATTGATGACTTTGAACTGGGAGATCTAGTTTGGTGAGTGATAAACAAATACTTGTGATAAACATGGCCAACATATACTTAAATGTTTTAGGGCGAAAATGAAAGGTTTTAGTTCATGGCCTGGACGAGTAAGTACACTATTCCAGTGTTTACGTTATATTTCTATCAACATTTTGTTTTGCTTAATTTTCTGGATTTTAGGTTGCAAGCCCAAAAAGCTTCTTGAAGAAGCCTAACCTTAAAGCAGAGATGCAATGCATTTTCTTCTTTGGGACCCACAATTAGTAAGTGCTAATTTGTGATACTGGACATATGTCTCCATATAGTATTTTATTTTTAGTGCATACATTGAAAAAGTAAACATAAAGCCATACCATGAGTTTAAAGCAAAGTTTATCAAAGGTTGCAAATCAGCTTCATTCAAGGAAGCTATAGATGACATTGAGAATTATATTAAACTAAAAGATGAAGATCCTACTTATAATCCTGAGGAGAATATTAAACAAAATACTATAAGTGCAGATGAAGATTCAACAGAACATGATGATGAGTTGGAGGAAGAAGAAGAGGAGGAGGTGGAGGAGGAAGAAGAAGTTGATGAAGAACCAAAACCAAAAAGGAAGAGAAAGAGTACTATTGTTAAAACACCCAAACATAAACCTGATCTTTCACCTACAATAGAAAAGAATGGACCTGCCAGTAATAAGGATGTGACAGTATGTCATTAATGTTTGTTTTTACAGGAAAACTGAATTTGTACTTTTGTTTTTAATCTATAGATCACTAAATTGGAAGCCAAGGTTAAATCAGAAGGCAAATCTAAACGTGAACCTACACATTTTATTCTTGGTTGTTTAGGATTGGGGCGAATCGGCAAGAATATTGTTATGAACTTGGTAAAATCTGGTCATAAGGTGAACATTTGGAATCGGACAATAGGGAAGGCAAATACGCTTAAAGAGGAAATGGATGACAAGTATCCTGGCTTAGTACAAGTCTTTTTGACACCCTCGGACGTTGCGCGGAATTCGGATATAATATTCTCGTGTTTAACTGATTTTACAGCTGTTAAACATGTTAGTTAATTTCTTTGCTAAAATTGTGATTTGGGTAATATTAACACTTGATTTCATCCAGGTTTGGTTTGGAGATTGCGGACTACATGAGGTTGAAAGCTACGAAGGTAAAGGCTACGTAGAATTGACAAATATTAGCACAGAAAATTCACACGAAACAGACAAACTAATATCAACCAAAAATGGCAATTACCTGGAAGCCCAATTGCAAGGCGGCGTTCGTGAGGCGGAGGATGGAAAATTGGTTCTTCTTGTGGCGGGCAACGAGAAATTATATGACGATTGCAATTCCTGCTTTGAGGCAATTGGCAAAACGATATTTTACCTGGGCAAAATCGGCTCTGCAACAAAAATGAACCTCATTTTGCAAGTAATGCGCGGTGTATCGATGGTCGGTTTGCAAGAAAGCTTTACTCTAGCGGGGAAATGTGGTCTTACCATTAAAGATGTGATGGAAATCTTTTCGATCACGACGATGAGCTCACCTTTCCTGAATCACACAGCCAACGGTCTTGTGAATGACGATGTTGAGCTGGAGCACCAAATGAAGAACGTCCGCGCGGATATTAAGATGGCGCTGGAATTTTCAGATGTTTTAAAGCAGCCACTTACAATGGCGGCCGCCGCAAATGAGTCCATTTTGAAACAGTTGAATTCGTAATCAACGCTTTCTTTTTATTTCTATGACGATTAATACAAGTGTAGCACTACGGGGGAACGTTTTAAGCAATTCTTTATAGTTATGTAGATTATTGAAGTATGATTAGCGAGAAGAGGCAAAGAATCATATTCTTATAATTTTATCAAATCATTTTAAGGACGATAGTAAACGTATATTCTTATTTGAGACATTAATTTTAATACCATGAATTGTACAAAACAGTTATCAACACTATGTAAGCATGAGAATTATTAATGGGTTGTCAATGTGAAACACATGTTATAACAACCAATTTTATTAATTTTCTATTGTTAAATCAACTGTACGCTATAAATACTTAGTTTTATTGTTCAAAATGTGAGGTAAATGCACTATGAATGTGTTCGATCATATCTCCTGCTGTCATACTACGTCCGGCGATTAAAAATGCTCGCTGGTTGCAGTTTCTAGTCAACATGCAGGCTGCATAAGCAGCAACAAATGTTGGATTTTCTGCCTGCTTCATTACACTCCAATTGAGAAAAACAGCAAGACATCCACCCAAAATGTCACCCTGTCCACCACAACGCCTTCCACTTCCGCCGAAGTCAACAAGGGTAACTTTCTTCTGTTTATTGAACACCTGGTCATTTGCTGATTTAACAAGAAGCGTAATATTTTCATTCCAATTGTTTTTCTTTATAGTTGAGAGGATATCATCATCATTAAGTGCGACAGGGTTTGTTATACCTACTAACCGCGCAAGTTCCATTCGATTCGGTGTCAATATTACGGGAGATTCAAATCCATTCAATAGTGTGGGATGTTGAACAATTAAGAACAATGCATCTGCATCCAAGATTAATGGTTTCTTTAAGTTTTTCACGTGTGCTATTATTTTGGTAGCCATATTTAATGTTTCCGTTTTGCGCCCCATGCCACAACCAATTAAAATAACATCCATATTCAGCATCCAATGTGTTACTTCTTCTAGATCTTCAGGTTGCAGAAGAGGATGAACAATGAGTTCAGGACTGTAGCATTTAATGGGTATGGCAGCATCGCGGGAGCAAAAGACATGCACTAGGTCTGCTCCTGTTTTTAAGGCAGTTATTGCAGCAAAGTAAGGGGCGCCTGTGTATTCAAAACTACCGCCAACGACAGCGATTTTTCCACTTGCGCCTTTGTAGTTTCCCTTGGCATCCAAGTGCGGAGCTAGCTTCGTTGATTCGTTTTTCAGAGAGTATAAAAACGAACCGTTATCTGCTGGACTATTTGGACTTTCCATTACCCTGGACAGATTTATTAATCTTGTAAGTGTGCCACCGTTAAACAATTGTGTGCGACTTGTAGTTATGCGAGTGGACAATAGTGGTAACCCCAACAAAGCACTGGATGTGATTGTGCTAAACACACTGAACATTTCATTAACTTTATATATGCGAATGACGCGTATGTTTGGTTTCCTCGATTATTCCCCTTCCCTTAAAACTACATGACGTCCTCACCTCAGGAGTTCATCAAAGTGTAGATCGTTATTTATCTTTAGGTGGTTTCCATTTCATAAACAGATAATAAAACCATCATAACATGTTGTATCGGCTTCGGTTTTGACACTGTTAGTCAATGTCACCTCCAACCAGTGTAATATCTGAAAATAAATATTAAATCAAATATATAATTATTTCTGGTAGCTAAATGAATAGGGTATATGCAGCAGTGTTATTCGATTGTCGACTAAAATGTGATTTTCTTGATGGGTCCCTAAATCTGTGCTTGTTTCTGTCTTGTCAATATAAAACAAAAAGTCTCGTGGAGCGCATGACACTCATGCCTGTATGAACGGCAACGTACTCGTCCTCGGAATTGTTGGACATACTCTCAGTAGGGTTTTGCGTTACCAACTGGGCTCTTGCTGATCCAAATTTTCAATTCAGTTGAGAAACAATTTTAGACCAATGCGGTTAAATTAAATATCCGTTTTTAGTACACAAAATGAACAATGTACATTTTCCATTAAATCTAAAGTCTATATTTTACACCATCTGTAATATCCTAAGGAAATATAATGCTGTTTTATTCTTTATCACAGACAATAGTTAGGTGGATTAAAAAAATATGGCAAGCAAAATATTTAACAGTATAAAAACTCAGGAGGGTCCTACGTTTTCCCAATTTGCCAACATTGTAAGATTAACGTTCTCAATTCGCCAACGTTGTGTCTTTGAAGAGTCGTCACAGTTGCTAACGTAAACTCGCTCACTTCCTGGATCACAATCCATGCAGCGTTGATTAGTACCATGCATTAACCATTGCTTATCCTTTGAAAAATGAATTGCATTAATGGAATTATAACGGAAATAGTTGTAGTTTAATTATTACAATGTTGTAGCGCCACATTTGATTTCCCTTTCCGCCATGGCAAGGATACAGTGTAATATCCGCCTTGTTTTTTGTATCCGATACGTCCAAACACAAAGTTTTTCCTTTTGGTCGAATATCCTTATGCCAGGTAAGAGTAAAGTTTTGTTCTCCTCGATTTGCAGTGGCTTTAATGCAAGGTCGTAATTCTACGACCGAGTCTCTACTCTTAAAGTTAGTATCGACACAGAATTCGGGTGCACCAATATTTCTTATCTAGAATGACATTGATATTTCAGAATTGTTTAATAAATGAAATAATGAATTTCAGACCTCGCCGAAAGCAAAATCATCTGGTTCAATCATTGGATACTTTCTAGGAAGATCAAACGCTACTTTCTCCATAAACCATTTGAAACTTTTACAATTTAGGCGTTTGCGTAGTGCAAGTTGTCTTGATATATCACCTGGATCCATATTACGCATATTAGGTTTACGTTTATAAAGGTATTCTGCGTATTCGTCCATCCAAACCACTGCAACCCTTTTGTAATTCTGTATAGGAATGACATAAGTATCAGAGGAGGAATAAAAGATATGATATTAAGTAGTTTTACCCTTGATACAAAATCACCAACTCCTGGATTTTTAAACGGAGCATACTTCCGATAAATATGCCCAACACGTGAACAAGGTGCATCTACCATTTGGCCACCACACATCCAGATCTTAAAACTCAGTTCATACTGTTCACCGCCCCAAATATCGAGACCTTCATCATATCCTTCCAACTCCCAAAAGAATTTCGAGCTGATTGCAAATAATCCTCCGGCCATTATAGGACTCCTACAGCAAAATCCAATTAATAGAACAATATGCATTCACATAGAAAACAATCCGTACCTGAATGGTTCTGTCGGATGTTCCAAATCTTCAGGTAACAACGGTAATCGTTTATAATAAAACTCCCAATCAAAAGCACCCCTAGCACCACTATCTTGAGCTCTATATTCGAAGGTATCATACTGGATAACATCGATAAAAGGACATACGCAAGTGCGGTAATCTTGAGCAATAGGTTCCAACAAAGGAGGCAACCAATTCACATTGGCCTCGGTGTGCGAATCTAGAAACACCATAATTTGGCCGGTTGCAATCTTCGCACCAGCAATTCGTGCCCGAATTAATCCTGACCGTTCAGAAAGATGAATTACTTTTACTTTTGGCAAATTCTTGGCTACATAATTATCTAACTTTTCTTTTAGAAACTCTGAAAGCAAGTCATGTACAATGCAAACAAATATTTTCGTTTCTTATACCTTTTGAACTAAAGTCATCAACTAGTATTATTTCTTCTATTAAATGCTCTGGTGATCTATTAAGTACACTCATTACTGTTCTAAGCAGAGTAGACCAGTGCTCATTGTGGAAGGGAACAATAACACTGACTGTGCCCAAGTGCTTTAAGTACATTTTCTTTTTACAGCTGCCAAGTAGGAAATTAGCCAGATTATTTTCAATTAATCATGTTTATTATGACTCACCCTTCATGTCTTATATCTGGGAGTGCTCGATTTAAAGCAATTTTATCACTCAATGCTCCATTAAAACCATTTACTTTAAATATAGAATCATATGAATGTTGATCATGGTCTGATAATTTTGCTGGTATACCCTGTTCACCAACACCAATTCTCTGTGAATCTTTCTCAATTTGCACATAATCATGCCAATCTATTTTCTCATTCGTCATAAAACTCTGTAATATAAGCAGTCAATTATTTATTATTAAAAACTAAGCAATACACTTACATCAAATTGTTGTAGCTGTGGCTGAGCATTATGATGTTGATTTAGGTCACCAAAGTTTTTCTTTATTAATCTATAGATAACAATTGTTACCATCATTGTAATGCCTACCAGTATTACATATTTGAAGAGTTTCACAACATTTCTTTTCATGCTGTATAGAAGGTAATCAGATGTATTATTTATAAAAACAAATGCCTAACTGAAGCAATTGGTCTAATAGGAATTTGCTTATATCACCAAATTTGTGGGGCTAGTTCTTATCATCATTTGGTTCCAATATGTATTGCTCTGTATTTATTTTAACTGATAAGGAGCGAAATACATAAAAAACATTCTTCAGTGCATATGCCTGTCACCTAGGATAAAGCAGAGGTTAGAATAAGCTTGTAATTACTCGCCTTAAGATATTACGTTATTTCTGCCGATTGCAATGAAATTTATTGCATTTATTTAAATTCTGTAAATAGCGTAGCTAAAATAGTAAACTATCATAGAGAACTTTATTTATTACTTTTTCCTGTGCTCGAATCAGCCACCTACATGCTATAATTATGAATGCCTGAATTATATGTCAGTATTAATATTTTCTGCATACCACGTCTTTATTATTTCCGCACGCGTCACAAAAACCAACAACAAACATTTGTCAAAGTTGCTTGTTTTCAACTTATTCGCTTTTGCTGTACAAGCGAGACCAACAAGCATATTCTATCTCAATGTAATGGACGCAAGAGAGACAACAAATAAACAAAAATGGCGCGTTGTTGTTTGCTTGGGGCACGTCAGTTGCAACATCTGCTTATACGCGTTTAACCAGTTCTAAATTGGGAAAAGATTAGTGCTTTACGAAATAAGCAAGTGATTACGCACATTAAATGCAATCAGGATTAAGGTATATTTGGAAGTATGGATAACGATGATCAAGTTGGATCGGAAACAAAAGATAATGCATTAACCTCAACGATGGGCAGAATAAATACGACGCCGACAACAGACGCTTTACCTAGCTCAACGTCAGACGCTACAAACGCTGATAGAAGCCCAGAAAGTAAGCGAAGTTTATTTAAATTTTTAATAAAGTATAGTATACTGTCTAGACAACTAGCACTCGTCATTTTTTGCTTTTAGCCATGGAGAACACAATTACTAGCATGTCTGATGAAGTCACAAGCATCCAAAGTGTCTCAAGTAGTTTGGACAAGGAATCTGATTTATTTGCAAATGATTTAAACTTGGAAACAATTTCTGCAGTGAAAATAACAGAAAATGTTGAAGATATTGTATCTGACTTGGAAAGTTTGTTAGGTAATCCAGTGGATGACATTAGAATTGATTCAGGAGGAAGTAAAAATGCAACTGGAATTGGTCCTCAACCTGAACCAAATTTAGTGGATTTTCAAGAAGTACCAAATAAAAAAGAAGATAAGAAGGAAAGTATACAGTTGGAATGCAATACACTCCCTAGGGATGATAGGGAGGAACAAGAGGAGTCTTCTCAACAAGCTTCATCTAAATCAAGTGAAGAAAATGAATGTGTAGAGCTTAGTTTGGAGATTCCCATGGAAAAACCTAAGGTTAATACTATTGAGGAAGAAGTAGTGGATAAAGATGTGACACCAGTGATGCCTGTTATACAAATTCAATCACAAGAAGTGGGAACAGTTATAGGAGTAATTCCATCAGTCAGTGAAAATAGTGTATCAAATGAACAAGTGCCAGTGCAGTCTATAGAGGACACAGAATCAGTTAAAGAACTCATTCAAGGTCAACAGATGGAATTAGAAGAAGCAGTACCACAAACACTTGGAGAAATTGCACAATTGACAAATGTAGAAGTATTAGGAGCAAATGCTACACAAAGTGAAAATTCAGAGCAAAAAGAAGAAGATATTCCCATGGATATAGATATTCCAATTACCGATTACACTTTAGTGCTAGAAATTTCACCTAAAGCTCCAACAGAAAAACGGGAATTAACAATTCCTGAAACATTAAGAGAACAAGAATCAGAAATACCTGAAGCATCACAAGAAAAATGTGAACCAATTATTGTGCCAACAAAAGAGCAGGAATCAGAAATAATTGAAGCACCAAGAGAACATATTCCAGAACAACCTGAAACATTAATAATGACAATACATGAACAAGATGTATCAAATCTCAAAGTTGATAAGACTGATCCAGTGGACTGTAAGATCACTGTAAGTCCTGATGTTGGAGAAGAAATGAATGCAGAAGAACCAGTTCATAATGAACACAAAGATACTTTTGAGGAAGAGTGTACACATCCACCAGAAGAATCAGAAACAAAGCTTTTACCAGTTGGAAATGATTTGGAAACCAAAGAAGATGAGGTGAGTGAAATTGACCATGAAGCTGAACTGGTAAAAGCCGCAATTGAAGCTTCAGCATTTCGACAGGAGCCGAAACTTGAAGAAAGGCAGCTAGAAGTTGCATCTCCATTAATAAGTGACGATGATGTTATTCGAGCAGCTATGGATTGCACTGCAAGGAATGATGAGGAAGATTTGATCAAAGCTGCTATGGATTGTCAGGTTCGTGTTGTAGAGAAACAGAACGAAGAGTCCGTAATAGAGTCACGCAGTGTGGACGTTGTACGAACATCTAAACTAATTGAAGTACCACAAATTATAACGTCTGATGGAGGTAAATCAGATCTTGTCGTCGAGATTCTCACTGTAGAGGAACCAAAAGTTCAGATCGATTACCAAAAGCCACTGCAAATTGAAGTGGATACTTGTGTTAAACCTGTTGCGATACCTGTACATCAAGAGGATAGCAATAAGGAGTCGTCGGATGATGATGGGCAAGAATACAGTTCGAAAATTTCACAAAGTCAGGAATTGAAGTTGACTATTCGAAAAACAAAAGCAGAGGAGTCTTCTATTTTAAAGATTTTTGATCCAGATGAAGTGATTGAAATTAGTCCTTCAGAATCAGAAAATGAGCAAGAAACTGAAGCAATCATTCCCAAGTTAGTAATTAAGCAGTCTCAAGTGAGTCCCAAGAGAAAGGATGTTTCCAGTCCTTTTAAAATTACTATCAAGCCAATTCCAGCTAAGCCGCCACAAGAGGAAGTTGTTCAAAAATCAAGTCCTAAATTAATCATAAAGCCAATTGTAAAGCCAGATGAAGAAATGCATCATAGTCCAAAAATAACAATTAAACCTATTCCTAAGCCGGATGAACATGAACGTTGCAATAGTCCGAAAGTAACAATCAAGCCGTTGATTAAGCCAGATGCATGCGTGAGTCCAAAAATTAAAATCAAACCTATCATTAAACCAGAGGATGAACCTCACGAGGAAGAACGTATAGTGCTGAAGATTAGCAAACGCGAAAGGGAAGCAACACCTAAGCGTGGTTTAACGCCCAAATTAGAAGAAAAGGAGGAGAAAGGCAAATTAAAAATGAAATTCTCTATGTCGGTTGGTGGCCATGCTCATATTGTCAACGAGGATGATTCTGAATCTGTCCAGGAAGTGGAAGCAAAACGAATCAAGTTAACACCAGATCGGTCATTTAATGATTCAGTGGTGTCCGTAGATACACCATTTGTACCAATTGAAGGTACGGCAGAGAAACCAATTACGCCAACTCCCAAACGTCGTGGGAGACCGCGTAAAGTGCCATTGCAGGTGCGTTTAGAAGATGAAGAGCCGGTTGTTATAGAACCAATGGACGTTGATCAAGATTCAGGGGGATTTGATACACCGGTTATACGACAAGATAATGACGCTGAGGTGGAGAATAAAAGCAGAAGTGGCCGTCCCAAGCGAAGCTGTCGGGGCCCATCAAATGTTCGAGACACACTCGGTTTGAAACCACTTGGGGAACGAGGTCGTGGACGTGGGAGGGGTAGGGGACGAGGTCGTGGAGGTGGGCGTGGACGGGGTAGGGGAAGAGGTCGTGGCCGTGGAGCTAAAGCTGTTGATATAACTCCAGAGGTATGAATATTCCAGGTTTTGGAATGTTTTGCATTCGTATTATATACTTTATATATTTTTGTTTCAAACGATGACGTCATCTTAAAAATGATCGAATGGATTTGGGAAGTTTATTTATTTTTAGATGAGAATCATTTTGAATTCTCGTTAAGAAGCACGAGATTATTTATAGACAGACAGTTTGCATTCGTTTCAGTTTCAGTCATGATTTCCACAACTATAATTCTGAAACGATTAAGTTCTAGAATAAGATGCATGTGCTTTTATAAAGCACGATGTTTGAGTTATTATCAGGTTCTGATTAAAAATAATTGTTAAAGGAAAAACTCGTTGATTTGACAACTTCGTTTGATGAGGACGACGACGGTGAAGTAAAATCGGATCCGATATTCGATACAAGCATCAGTGCGAACAAGTCCTTTGAGGATCAGCCAATAATCCCCGACGTCCAGCCGGACATGATGATGTACGAAGAGGATACTCGGATGAGTGCGGAAATTACAACAACTCCCGCAAAACAGGTTTGTTAGAAATTCTACCTTTCTTGGAGAAATAAGAGAATTACAGCAACTTTACGAATTCAAACATAGGTGATAAATCCAATTCTCGGGGAATTGATTGAAGAATCGCAGTCGTCGATTTTAAGCACAGCAACAACAGAAAGCGCGAAAATAAAAAAGAACAAAATGGAGATTGAACCTGAAGGTGCAGTAATTTCAGCGGATCAACTTGCGGAGTACTATTGGGCGGGAGCTGGTCCATACATGTTACAGGAACAAGTAGCTCAGTATCTAGGTATTAAATCTTTTAAGAGGAAGTACCCTGGTATTCCACGGAGACAGGTCGAAATGCAAGAAAGGGATTTCATCCGCGAAAGTGGATTAGCTACGGAACATATGTGCGACCTTGGACTTACAGTTGTGAACTCTGCAGACATTTTAGACCTCATGTATTCGGATTTCCAACATAAATATGAAGAGTATCGCAAATCCCAACGAGATCGGCAAATAAAAGATATTTCGAATAAACAGAAGGCTTTGAGCTTAGCAACAAGTCAAGAAAAGAATAAGATAGATATCATGCAGCAAGCTGTGGAGTCAGCGTCACAATGGAATTCTACTTTCAATAAACAGCGTCGGGATGATCGGAGGGCGTGCATGGACCTGCAAACGTTTACAATTCATTATCCGAAAGGGCGGATGAAGAAAGTTAACCCAGTCAAAATTGGACACTATCCTCTTGCGCTTGTTCCAGGGCAATATACAGATTATTATAAGGTGGGTTTTTAACCATTTGCTGTATGATAGAATCCAATCATATTAATCACATATTGATGTTAATCATATTTGTAGACAGAATCTAATTTTAATTATCCTTGCAGACTTATACTCCAACTGAGTTGAATAATCTACCATTAAATACAATGTTGTATAATCGTATCGTAATGCCCGAGGAAGAAAGTCAGAGTTCTGGATCTGAAAGCGAATCGTCTTCTTCTAGTTCAGAATCTTCCGATTCCGACTCCTCAGATGATGACTGCAATCTCTGTGAATCATCTCCTGCACCGAATCGGCGCATCTACACATAAACGTACATCTTTTATTCTGTATATAAGAAGCCATTATTGTTAACATATCTTCCTGTATAGCAACCCCAAGTATTCGGCCGTGATTTTTAACGGCACTGTTCAGTTTTCTGTAATTTGTAAGTGTTGAAAAGCATTTGTCATATACGTATTGCGTTTCTTTCTCTAAATGTATTTGTTTTCATGTTTTAAACTTTACATTGCAACAATTGCACTACACATAATTAAGTTTCTTAACATCTACAACATTTCTACAATTATAGATTTATTAGGTTTTGGGGAGCAAATACGTAGAAGTGTAACAACATTCAAAAAACTGTACATTGGACGCGACTTAAAAGCAAATGAAAACGAGTTTACTCTGGTGGATTGCAACCATTCTGCAGCAATAATTTGACGCGGCGCCGACTAATACTGGATTGAACCAAGCACGCCCTCGTTGATATTGATAAAATAAAACATAACAAATCTCTGGAATGAATCGGTTTAGAATCCGTAGCACTTACCGCTCGCGTTCTCGTTGAGTTTAAAACAGATGATCCTTAAATATCTAATATAAACAATCGGTCTCATTATTGTACATTTAAATAGTAATGTTCCGTCCAGTTGGAAGCGTGGCTTTCCTCCGGACGAAGGGATATTATTTAGGCGCAACGTGCGTGTCTAATCTTCCAAATTCCTGAAAGCTTGTTGGATGTCCTCGTACAGTTGGTCGAAGTCGGCCTTAATCTTAGCTTCACCGTCTTTCACTGGGTCTTTGAACTTCATACTGCTGAGTTGGTAGAGAATGTTACCCATGGAGTCTCTAATCACGTTCCATGTGATCTTGTTTTCTGACTGTGCGGTGCTTTCAACAGCGTGTCTAGCCATGTCATAAAGACCAATCATGTTCTTCAGCATACCTACGGTCTTGTAGAAAGGACAGAACCTATCGTATGACGAGTAGGAGTTCTGTTGCAAGAAATCTTCCTTCAGCAACTTGGCAACCTCAAGGGTGATCTTATCGGTTTCGGCAAGGGAAGCTTTACCGACCAGCTGCACGATCTCGGAAAGATCTTCTTCTTCCTGGAGGATTTCCTTGACTTTAGTACGGAGGGGAACGAATTCAGCGAAGTTCTTGTCGTAGAACTCGTCAAGAGCACGAGTATATTTGGAGTACGAGATGAGCCAGTTGATGGAAGGGAAATGCTTTCTCTGGGCAAGTTTCTTGTCCAAACCCCAGAATACTTGTACAATGCCAAGGGTGGCGGAGGTAACAGGATCGGAGAAGTCACCACCGGGCGGCGATACAGCACCGACAATGGAAACAGAACCTTCACGATCTGGGTTGCCTAAACATTTGACGCGACCAGCACGCTCGTAGAAGGAGGCGAGACGAGCACCCAAGTAGGCCGGATAACCGGAATCGGCAGGCATTTCAGCGAGTCGACCTGAGATTTCCCTCAAGGCTTCGGCCCAACGAGAGGTAGAATCAGCCATCATGGAAACGTTGTAACCCATGTCACGGAAGTATTCGGACAAAGTGATTCCAGTGTAAATGGAAGCTTCACGAGCAGCGACAGGCATGTTAGAGGTATTGGCGACTAGCGCAGTACGTTTCATGATAGATTCAGTGACGCCATCGATCTCAACAGACAACTCGGGGAAATCCCGAAGCACCTCAGACATTTCGTTACCTCTCTCACCACACCCGACGTAGACGATGACATCAGAGTTAGAGTACTTGGACAAAGATTGAGAGATGACAGTTTTACCACAACCGAATGCACCGGGGATAGCTGTGGTACCGCCTTGTACACAAGGGAAGAGAGAATCCAAGACACGTTGACCAGTCAGCAGGGGGTGATTAGCGGGCAACTTTTCGCTGACAGGGCGTGGTTGACGCACTGGCCACACTTGCAACATGGTGTACTTGCTGCGTTCACCATCAAATTCGGTTTCTAGTACGACTTCATCGACGGTGTAGTTGCCAGCTGGGGCAATGTAGGTGACGGTACCTTTAGCTCTTGGTGGGAGAATCATCTTCTGCTTTACGAGGGTGTTCTCGTGCACAATACCGTAGATGTCACCACCAGTCAGATGAGCACCCATCTAAATAAAAATCAGAAAGGTTAACCCCGACCTCAACTACAATAACCACGTTGTTACCTTAATATTGTGTGGGTTGAATTCCCATTTAGCGGTTCTTGACAAAGCTGGTACGTTCACACCCTTCGGAATGTAGATACTTTGAGTCAAGTCGTTGATGTCCTTAAGAGGACGTTGAATACCATCAAAAATGGATCCCATGATGCCGGGGCCAAGTTCAACTGACAAGGGTTTGCCGGTACGAAGCACGGGGTCACCAACAGTGACACCAGAGGTTTCTTCATATACCTGGATGGTTGCCATGTCACCCTCGAGACGAATAATTTCGCCGACCAATTCATAGTAACCGACACGAACCAACTCATACATAGCTGATCCACTCATCTTCTCAGCCGTGACGACTAACAAACAATTACAACAAATTAGGAAATTTATAAATTTAATAATATGTGTATTGTTTATATATAAGTATAAGTTTACCTGGACCAGATACGGCATGGACGTATCCATAGCTGGACTCCTTGTCTTCGTCGCGAATTTTGGGTAGGGTCATCTTTGCGGCCCTGCTGACAAGATATTAAATTATATTTACCACAATGGAGTCTCAATATCACAACCGTAATGAAGGTAAAATTGAAGAGCGCGATTGCAACCGCTTGGCTGAATTACGCGTCACGTGAATGCGAATACATAGTGCAAAATCTCGAGTAAGCGAACGAACCACATGATATATTTGTGTGATACAGTGGTGGTAATGTCACGTGCCGCTTGCTAGGTATTGTGACGGCTACGCCTTTGCTTGTCATTTTCTAAATGGCCTTATAAACCACTTAACAAGATCATATTTTTGTCTAAAAAAAGCTGAATTTCATATATGTTAGTCCCTAAAGTAAAAATTAGTCCCTACTGATGAGGGCCCAATAGTCAAAGACGCGTAATGTGAATGGAACCGATGTTAGCGGTCTAGAATTAGGTCGATTGTGCAAAAATCAATAGCTCTATCACTTAATCTCGTTGATAGTGTTGAATGCATTATCGGATGCAGTTGTTCAATTAAACTACCTAGTTTTATAATTAACAGATGCACTTACTTGTAGCAAACACAATCGAACGCCCAAACAGATCACCCAACTACTGAATTTCACTCCGCGCACTTCACCAAAGCTTCGCACCACTGCCTCAAATCTTGTGATGTAGTCAGCTGACTTAAAACCTACGACTAGCGCCATCAATACAAGGTAAAGAAAACTTAATTTATACTTTTCTAATTTTTAAATTATCATTTTAAATACTAATTAATTGTAAATGTTTAATAACATAACATAAGCAAATATTTATGTTGTTGTTTTAAGCCTAAATCTGTTTTTGTTTTCCTAAATTTAAAATATAGTTGTGCCATCTGTGAATTTTACGTCATTTAAGCAGAAAACTGTTAAAATTATCTTTGCATCATATGACCCAGTGTTGAAGGTAAAACAGCATAGGCCTCTTTCGCCACTTGGTGCTGCTCATTGTCTCATACGTTCAGTCAGCTGACTCCCGAATCCCGTTCTAGTTTATTGAAGAAGTACTCCACGAAGATGTCAGGGAAAGAAAGGCTACCAATTTTTCCTTCTCGTGGGTATGTATCACATTCGTTTGTTTGTTGAGTCAGATAAAATGACCTTTTATCACACATAACAAGCAAAAGAATTGAGTTAGGGAGTAACCCTATTTTTACAATTACAGTGCTCAAATGTTAATGAAGGCCAGATTAAAGGGTGCCCAGAAGGGACACAGTCTTCTCAAGAAGAAGGCGGATGCGTTGCAGATGCGTTTTCGTATGATTCTTGGAAAGATTATTGAGGTATATCACTAGTTTGTTAAGATATGTGTGTTGAATCTTGAATTTCTAGACCAAAACATTAATGGGAGAAGTAATGAAGGAAGCTGCATTTTCTCTGGCAGAGGCTCGTTTCACCACTGGTGACTTTAACCAAGTGGTGTTGCAGAATGTAGTCAAAGCACAGATAAAAATTAAAACAAAGAAGGATAATGTTGCTGGTGTTACACTGCCTGTGTTTGAAAGCTTCCAAGACAGCACAGACACTTATGAGTTGACTGGTTTGGGCAGAGGTGGTCAACAACTCACAAAGTTAAAGAAGAACTACCAGAGTGCTGTAAAACTCCTTGTAGAGTTGGCTTCTTTGCAGACATCATTTGTTACTCTTGATGAAGTCATCAAGATCACCAACAGGAGAGTTAATGCTATTGAACATGGTATGTTTTACACCAAATATCTTAAGAATCTCAAGTATCTCAATAAGTGTTATATTGATTTTTCTACGCAGTAATTATCCCGAGGATTGAACGCACATTGGCCTACATTATTTCCGAACTGGACGAGCTGGAAAGAGAGGAATTCTACCGTTTGAAGAAGATTCAAGACAAGAAGCGTATAGCACGAGCAAAAACAGAGGCGCTCAAGGCCGCTTTAATTGCCGAAGGCAAGATGAGGGAGGCGGATCAAGAAGTAGGCAATATGCTGGATGAAGGCGACGACGACATCCTGTTTTAGGACATCACGCACTTGCTGCACAACTTTCGGTACTCAACAATTGTAAGATATTATTCGACACACGCCCACCTGCGGGTCTCACGGAGTTTTTAATCTAAATGCTGAATTAATGAAAGTAAGGATCGATTTACATACGTTGGCGGATTTTGATTATTATAATTAAAATTTAATGCCTGTATATGGTTATCGATGTGCAGTTTGGGAGTCCTGTATCATAAGCTATTTGTTGTGCCCGGAATATCCTGCGTGTAAACAGATTGCAAACATTTGATAATATATGATGATTCCATATTCATTAGATCGCTAAGATAAATAGAGGTGTAAAGAAAACTAGGAAGCATTGTAATTTAATGGCATAGATGCGTTGTTGAACCGTGTATTAAACATAATAAATTGATTATATGTTCAAGTTTAACTCCGAAACAAAAGTTATTTTACTCTTCAAAATATAGTATATTGGAATATGAAAAATTTCATATTTCAGCAATATATCCCGTGGTTGTTAAGAATCTGCGGTATGAAAGGAATTCGTTAAATATCGAAATGGTTGTCATTCCAGAATTCCAACGTGCTATAGGTTCTGGCCGTTTGATTAAATTGCGCTGGGCCGTGTACGGCGCGCGAATACTCACGATACTCGTAATGATCCCGGGCGTTGCTGGAGGCGACAGGACTCCACTCCCCCGAAACGCGTCTAGCATGCGTACGAATCAGAAGGCGATATAGCAAGGAAAATAAATTTCACAAGCGGGAGTTTAGTTTGCGTCGAAAGCTCCACGAGGAATCAACTGTTGGAAAGACTGAGGAAACGCTGAGGTCCTTACGCGGTTGCCAAAAGCACAGAAGATTCTAAAACGGGTGCAGATTGGCCAAAAGTGTTTATTTAAGTCATTCTATAAGGTAATTTATTTTCATATCGCGCACATCAGTATTGCGGTTTATTGCTTAATTTAATGGTATTTTTTATCAAACATTGTTTTTCAATAAAAAAAAGTAGTTTTATAGAGGTAATAAAATTTATGCTTGCAATTTATTACAAGAAGCGGCCAATAAAATTTAATGACTTGATCTAAAAAAATGTATGGAAACTTGTTGATATGTTTGAAAATAAGCTGACAGTTTTTGGCATTTACTAAATTCAGCAACATATTTGTCAATTCACTAATAAAATTTGTCTTTTAATGTGTTTTTATCATGTTATCATATCGTGCTTTAAAAAGTAATTTTATAACACCAAAATCAAGTTCAGAAGGCATTTTATATTCTCTCAAAAACTACAATAAGTACCCTATTTTTTCTGCAGATAATCGAGGTTGATTTATGTTCCAATTAAAATGATTTGTACATAATTTCATTTCTATAACTTTATTTATAGAATATTGTATTAACAATAAATCTACAAAAATGGAATACGCACCAATCCGGGAAAACAAATTTGAAGAAGTAATCAAACATTTGCGAGAGCATTTTCCCGACGAACCACTAAACAAATGCGTTGGCTTATGTAAAAAGAACAAACCCTGCGAGCTACTAGAACACCACGACCTCCACACACTTGAGGAAGGGCTCTCTATCATGGCCTACGATCCAATTACCTGCGAGGTAACGATATTTATTACCTCTTAATATTAAATTTTCCGAAAAACTAATTAACACTGTATGTAGTCTACCTAAACGCTCGCAATAATAATTCTTTTATATGGCAAGTACTCGCCGCATAAATATTCCAGCTAATGATGCCCATCAGGCTTCTTTCCGAAACAATACGCTGCCAACCTATAGCTCGGCAGAAATTCCAGAATGAAATTTCTTTGGTTTAACTCGATGCTATCAATATACAATAGCAGGCTTCAGCTCACCTCACACCCGCGGTTCTTGAGCGCGTCGAAATTGGAATTCTTTTGCGTTCCCTTTTCTACCACTGCGTTGCTCAATGAAGAGCTTAATGAAGCGCAGTAAATTCTTTCACAATTCTGCTTACAGATAGCTGGCGTAGCGCTTAATGGCATTTCTAACAAGGGCGACAACGAGAAAGCTATTGAAGAAATGAAGGACGTCGACAATCTTCAGTATAAGCAGATTTTTGGTTTGCTGTACAACACCAATCAAGAGATAGATCTCTTCGGCAAGTACAACGTTGATAAAATATTTGAACTGAGGATACTTTCGGTCAACTCCAAATTTCGAGGAAAAGGAATTGCAAAGGAGTTGTTTGCAAGGAGTGAGATGTTGGCAGAAGAATGTGGTTATAAAGTAAGGATTAACTTGATAGCAAATTGTTCTCTAATAAGCTGGTTAATAAACATTGTTTACAGTTGATAAAGGTAGATGCAACAAGTAATTTTTCTCAGCGTGTTGCGGCTAGTCTCGGGATGACAACAGCCAAAGCTGTGCGCTATGCTGACTTTAAGGATGAAAATGGCCAGAGCATCTACACGATTGAACCACCACACGAGTATTACAAAGTAATGGTGAAGGAACTGGGCAAGAAAGAGAATTAAACGAGCCTACGATGCATACCATATATAGGATTATGCTTTAGATGCGAAGCGACAATAAAACTTAAATGACTTAATGAAAACATAGGTGAAATGTTAGAGCTGCCACTGCCATGCAGAAATAACATTGTCGCATATGTTCAACAAGAGAACCATATCTTGTGAATGTGTATTGTAAAACCCCTACTTGTGTGACTCGTCAAAAGCGAGAGGCCAAAAAAGTACCACTAACTTAAAAAATACCAGTTATTTAATGCACTGTTGAATTTAATAACGTGATTATAGGATGTTATCAGTGTAAATTTGCAGATCTTTGTACTGCGTCGGGTGAAACAATCTTGCTGTGCTGATGTTTTCCAATTGCTATTACCATGTAATCGAGCGAGAACGAAACGCAACAGCTTATCGAAAACTACTTATACAAATATACAGGCACTGAACCAAATTAATACGTGTATTTTATTTCGGAAGGGTTCAATGAGAATTTTGAGGGATTAATATTGAAAAGATGTAGACGATAGAAAGACCCTGCGAAAGCTTGGATCCGTATTTAATAAGACAAACCATATCTGCTCGTGTTCATCTTAAATTCAACGAGCTGTCTTTTCCTGCAAATATCATATCCTATCCCAGTCGGGATGAGCAGCAAGGAGCGACGGGGTGCGCTAAGCATCTAGGCAGTTGCCATGCCGACCTGCTGCTGCTGGTGATAAAATAAAATTGACCTTATTCTGAATATCTGACAGTCATTTGCCAGCACTTCATTACGGACGATCTAATAATGTTGAGGGAAAGCAATTAGTAATTATCTAATAATTAAAACTTTAATTCATGAACAAAAAAAACGGAGTTTAAGAAATTTTAAAGGAATAAACAGTACTATCCTTTTTTTTACAAAACAAAATTGATGTACGAACACTTTTATTAGAAATCTTGATTGTCATTACCTAAGCAAACAATTTTCTGAATAATTAATGAATTTCACATAGAACAAACCATACCGTTGTAATAGGTATTGCCCGTTAAACTACTTCATTAAAACTAGAAAACGGCCAATGGGTAAGTGCAAGTGCCTTAATTAATATAGCAAGATAAAACTCATTCAGTGTTCTATGGTAATGCAATTTAAAATTAATGACTAAAACAAAAAAACAATGAAAGTAGTAACTCGCAAATAATAAGTTGTTCTGCATTATACTTACAATAACTTGTTCCCGATCTCTTCCAACGAAAGAAAAAATAGCTAATACCATTGGAATATCTAAAATCCTTGGAAACAACGGGAATTCACTGCCAACCGCAGGAAACAAAATGCGCTCGCTGCGCACTTCAATCGTCACAAAATGAAACACGCATCAGACGCGTCCTTGGTTCAATCAGCTGATCAGAGCATAGTCGCCTTACGATTCAGTTTACGTTCGCGCCGTTGTGCGTCTAGTCAACAACACGAGCCTGACCAAAACAATGATTTGCTATTTGTGTTAAACGCAATTGTGGCTTTGTGGAAGTGTCCTGGGAAGACGACAAGCGAATGACGACTACGCTAAAGAACAACGACGATGTTGGCCTGCATTGGATAAACAGAAAACAACAAAGATTATCATTTCAGGACAACCTAAGCAAACAGCCATGGATTCAGCTCATAAAAAATCCTACCTTGGTACTAATTTGATGCTCTTTTTCCTGCACATTTGTGGAAACTTGGCACTAGATTCATGGAAAAGTAACAACACACTGGGGGAAATTGTAACTACCAAATGTCCTACATTTGGCAATGTTGAACATGGAATGATCACCTTGATGCATGCAAACAACTTTAGCAATTTGCAACAACTTCATGTACATTGTAATACAGGATACGATTTATTTGGTCCACCAAAGATACTCTGCATTGATGGCTCTTGGAAGGTTGACCAGTATCCAAAGTGCATTGCAAGATGTCATCCACCACCAAAATTGATCAATGGTGATGTGGACATTGATATGTCTTTGGGCAGTGATAAGAAGTACAGCAAAGGCACATTAGCCACATACTCATGCCATGATGGATATCAAATGAAACCAGCTGATGGTCAGTATAGAGTATGTGAGAAGGGTATTTGGACAGGCACCAACATAACCTGTGTGTTAATTGAAAGAAGCGGAAGGTGCAAACTTTTAAGTGAAATTGATAATGGCTATGTTCTGCATGAACGAATGTCCCAGGATCATCCAAATCAGGAGATGATTTACATTGGGCATTATTATTGTAGTAATGGCTACAAATTGAAAGGTGAAGCTTCCATGAGATGTATGCCTGACGGAAATTGGTCACCAAAGACTTCACCACAATGTGTACCAACAGGTGAGTTGTGATTAAATTAGACCAATATTTCCATTGCTTGATTTCTATTACTTGAGACGTTCTTGATTTTGAATGACTTGTCAGTGTTTGACCTTGAACTAGTAGTAAAGTATATTCCTCAGTAAATCATGTTATACTTTTGTCATAGTATTGTATTAACACATTAATACATGGTGTATTATTGGGTTGTTAATATTTATTTATGGATAACAACTAAGTTTATGTGCTTTAATTTGGTTTGGATTTATGTTTAAAGTGAAATATGTGCTGGTGGAGTCTTAGAATTTTACATACGTGCTAGTGTTGTGGAAGAAGTACAGATGTCGCTGGATTCGCGTATTGATTCACTGTACAATCTGCCCCGATTCGCTGTAATCGACCCGTTCGTTCAATACAAGGCACATCAAAACGTTCTTTTGAATTGAACGCTCAGCTGTGTCGGTGCGCCTGCAGTCGTCGAGAAAAGTGCGTTTGGTAGTGCAGAAGAGTCGTGCGAAATGGCTGGGCAAACGATAAACGATCGTTTACTCGCGGCGAAACACAGTATCGCCGGTCAAGGCCTGGCAAAGTCGGTCTGCAAGGCTACCACCGAAGAACTACTCGGCCCCAAGAAGAAGCACCTCGACTATCTTGTGCATTGCACCAATGAACCCAATGTGTCCATTCCGCAAATGGCCAATCTGCTCATGGAGCGTTCACAGGGCACCAGTTGGGTGGTGGTGTATAAAGCATTAATAACTACGCATCACGTCATGTGCTACGGTAACGAGCGATTCACGCAGTATCTTGCTTCCAGCAACGTATCGTTTCAGCTCTCAAACTTTGTCGATAAATCGGGGGTTCAAAGTGCTGTGGGGGCACGCACTGGCTACGATATGTCTCCGTTTATACGCAGATATGCACGGTATCTGAATGAGAAGGCGCTTTCTTACAGAGGGGTGGCATTTGACTTCTGCAAAGTCAAGCGGGGCAAAGAGGAAGGCTCAGTGAGAATGATGAATTCTGAAAACCTACTCAAGACACTTCCAGTCCTACAGAATCAATTAGATGCTCTCTTGGAGTTTGATTGCACTGCAAATGATTTGACCAATGGTGTTATCAACATGTGCTTTATGTTACTTTTTAGAGATCTGATTCGATTATTTGCATGCTACAATGATGGGATTATCAATCTACTAGAAAAGTATTTTGAGATGAACAAGAAGCAGTGCAGGGAAGCATTGGATTTATACAAGAAGTTCTTAATCCGCATGGATCGCGTTGGTGAATTCTTGAAAGTTGCCGAAAATATTGGTATTGATAAAGGTGACATTCCAGACTTGACTAAAGCACCAAATAGTCTTTTAGATGCTCTTGAACAACACTTGGCTTCCCTGGAAGGTAATACGCCAACTTCAGCTAGTAATCAGAAGAGCCTGAAGAGTGGTGTGTCTGCATTGTCAAATACTAGTAATGCATTTGCTGCAAGCAGTTCTATCGATGAAACACTGAAAGCAGCACTATCTGAGGAGGAAGCTGCAATGAATCATTACAAAGCAAACGTAGGCAGTCCGTCTAGTACCAATCCATTCTTAAGTTCTCCGGAGAAACCAGCAGTGGCAGCAGCTCCTCCACAAGTATCAAATCAAGCAATCCTGGATTTGTTCTCAGCAGAACCCAACCCTATTGCTGCATCTGCCCCAGCGAAGCCAACTAGCGCGTTAGACGATCTATTAAGCTTAGGAGGCAATCCATTTCAAGACATGTTTGGTAACGGTCCACCTGGTGCAGCTTCGACTAACGGGCATATGTTCGCCGCACCTGCAGCAGCCCCAGCACCAGTTCAAGATTGGTCTAATGGATTTGCTGCACAACCTGTAAATCCAATGTTTCCTTCACAGGCCCCGCAACAAGCATTCACAGGGAGCGTGTTCAACAGCAACGAACCATCAGTGTTTGATCCTCCTGGAACTATGCCTGTTGCGGCGCCTCCATCACAAGCCGTTCCTCAGCCTCAGAAACAACCAGCCAAACTGTTTACTGGGGACCTAGAAAGCAGCTTATCATCCTTGGTAGATAATCTCACCATGGACTCGAGCAAAAACCAGTGGAATTCACCGAAGAACCAGCCGAAGATGGGAACTGCCCCGACAACAGGTGGTTGGCAACAGCAACAACCTGGCGCGCAGTTCCGCCCTATGGGTGGTACACCTGGTGCAATGCAGTATCCGGCTGGTATGCAACCTATGGGTAGTCCGCGAATGGGTGCATCTGTACCGCAGGCTCAACCGCCACAAGAGGCTAGTTTTGATCCGTTTGGAAATTTGTAGGCTGGAACGAATATCACCTATGATGCTATACGTCATTCTTAAGTTTAAACGAGCCAAAAATTAATTTAATTAATTTATCAAGTATTTAATTTGCAAAAGTCTGGTATAGCTTGCATTGTGAGTCTGTCGCATTGTTTCTCATAGAGGATGGTCTTTAAGATGTACATATACTCTATCAAAATAGTTAGTAGGGATTATCTTTCGTTGATTCAAAGTACTTGTGATGCACCATTATTGGTATATGTTTTAAGGCTTAGGCTTAAGTAGCTGAATTTTAGATGGGATTTATCCCCGAAATGCGCCTCCCAAAATCCTGATTATTTTAGAGCATGGATGATTAAGATAACACATTCCATTTGCAACATTTTGACTTTTATCAGAGCTAGTCCATGCAGTTTTAGTAATCTCTCTCTTATTCGTTAAATGAGAAAATACTCATTCCTGTTCAAATAATTTATTTTTGTAAGCAATTTATGTTATATACTGTTATTTATGTTACGGCCTGTTTTGCCACGCTGTGCTTCAAAATTAAGTTGTTGTAATTTCCGTTGTCGTGTATAAAAATAGAATTGTGTGCGCCACGTGCAAATAGGAGTTAGAACATGGGTGCAACGATACGTTGTTTTGTAAATAATTACAAACAACTACGAAACCAAACAATCGTTCTGAAATGATGAAATATGTATGACATTAAACTACTAACTTAATTAGTAAGCGCGCATTGTTGATGTTGTTTGGTAATGACTTCACGCACTTCTATGGGTGTGATATGACAGAAAGATTCCAACTATTGCTAAAGTGTAGTTTAAGTGCGTTGTCGAACATGATAATCATAATTCCCGGAGAACGATAAAGTAAATACCAAAATATGCTTAACCAAAATGCAGTTGACGCTGATGGAACTCAATGCGCACCTAATTGGTACATTGCAATTCAATATCAATTCTTGGGATCATGGATAGTTGTGAAAGAGAGCGGTGAAAATGAAATTACTCATAAGTAATCAACAAACTCAGATAAAGCATACATTTAATATAGGTACACTCTATGATATATTAATTAGCAGAGTCGTCTAGATGCAAAGGAACCTATTGTAATATAATGGTCATTACAAAATATTGAAGTCCGGGGTCA
The DNA here is from genome assembly GCA_027575565.1 of Diploeciton nevermanni. Taxonomy (NCBI): domain Eukaryota; kingdom Metazoa; phylum Arthropoda; class Insecta; order Coleoptera; family Staphylinidae; genus Diploeciton; species Diploeciton nevermanni. The sequence goes on from JAODIE010000001.1 coordinate 6,503,472, forward strand.
GCTGCGAAACATACATTAAATATAAACAAAGATTATAGAATATAATATTGAAATATGTAATCAATATGTGACAATATATTTAAATGCTGTTAATAAAATAAATTATGCTTACATGTTATAAAGGGCACATTTGTACAATTTGCTTTTCTTATTCAGTATTCGATTTGTCTAGTGTTAATTTGAGTGTTTTTTTTTTTTTTTTTTTTTGTAATGGCAGGACAAATTTATGACGTTCATTTATGTTTAAGCTTGCTTGCACTCAATAAATATATTGCAATAAATTAGAGCAAGACGAAGCCATTGTAAAGATTATTTTTGAATTGTTGACTGTCGTAAGAGTATTGCAACTGTCTTGCAACATTGTCACTCGACTTGCGCTCAGGGTGGGTACAAATAATATGAAGCAAGGCTCTGATTGACATTAACATTCAGGTCCGATTATATTTAATTTATATGAAGTTATCTTGCGTTCTTTGAGGTGCCGCGGCATGAAAGACAAGCACAGCGAAAGACACATAAAAGTAATATTTTTAGTTTTATGCCGACCGACTGCTTGTAACAAGACGCACGCGTCTCATATTAATATGCGATGGTGGAGTGCATTAATACAGATATTTGGTGACCTCCCACGTGGAAAATGTAACGTTTACGGCGCGGTATTCTATGGTATCAAAGAGCGCCGGCTCGTTTGGAGATCAAGCGCAGAAAAAGCTGAGCGTACGACGTTTTGTCTTGCTTTCAACTGGGACGAGGAAAATGAACGAGCCCGATGAAAGCGGCTGGACGCAGTGTGTTGTCGACATGTCTAACGCACCGCATGGGCACGTCTGCGAGGGCGGACGTACACGGTGTACCGATTATTTTTTCTCCCCGGGCGCACTGTTTGCTTTGAATGCGATATTTGTTGCTATATTTTATAATGCGAGCGACGTGCGGATGACAAAATACGAGAAAACAATTAATTATGAATTTATGTTGAGCTGAGCATTAAACGCTTGTCTGGTTGTCGTTCCGGGCATTTTGGGGCCGAGCTTGAGCTTGGTTTGTTTTAATGCGCTGGTATATTTAATTAGAGGAGTAAAATTAAATCTTAATCCTGACTGACACGAGCTAATGCGCTCGGTGAGGACTAAAAACTGATGGCAGGGTGGGGAAAGGAGTTATTGGGGACCGAAATTCATGGAAGCTTAGTGCTTTGCCGACTTCAGTCCAATTTGATTACATGCTCAGATGTGATGTCTTTACCGTTTAGATACGCATTGTGCCCACGTGCTGCACGTTCTGAGAAGATAATGGTCTCAGATTTTCATTCACTTTATTTTGGGCTTGAGATTTGTTTGTTGTCATGCTAGGCCGGTGCTGATTTAATCTTGGCATTTCGAATGTCGCATGTTGGTTGCGTCGCTTGAGTTTTACGACGAAATCGTACGTGTTTATTCCGAAAGTCGAAAAGTGTTTACGCGACTTGGTCTCCTACGACACGAACATTTTCGCTATCTCACATCTTGAATCGTCCGCCTTCGCGGAGAATTAAAATGATAATGGGAAATGAGATCACTCCGCATCACCTTTTATCGTATTAACACGCAAAAACGTGTTGGATTGATCTTTTCGAATTATTTCGGGCGAAATTTTGCTTTCTTGACCACCACCTACATGTCTATCTGTGGGAATCCCGTCTTGGTTATTTTTATTTAATTCATTCCGATCCCACTCGTTCGTATCGCTGGCATCTTCATCGTCTCTAAGCGTTGTCGCTTCCCGATCATTATAAATAGCAATTCGTTTGTGACGTCCAGCCTAGTATGACTTGTTGATTACATCTTGTATGGGCATTATGGCTTCGTGTGCCGCGGGCCCGACTAAGGAAACAAAAAACGCGCGGCGCGCACACAAAGGGGGCAAAAAGAAAGAACGGGCGACGACGTTCGGCCCCGGCCTCGCATTGAACGCCGCCTGGATAATCACCATTATTTCACACAATGAATTGATTATTTTATGATCAAGATGACGCTCAGAGCTCAGGTGACCTGCGGGCATCTTGCCGCATGCGATTTCATCTCGTTCAGATCTTTAACAAGTTCATTATCGTCGTTTAATTGTTGTATTCACACGAGTCGTGGCGTTTCGTTCCGCTAAACTCACCGATTGTGTTGTGATTTTTCCTTGGGTCACAATACTCTTGCATCAATATTTAATATCACGATGCAGAGATGAGGAATGCCTAATGAAGCATGTTTTCTTTCTGTTAGCAGATGAATCGAATTGTCCTCTACCTGACAGCTACCCACACGCATCTAGCAAGATTGTAGCAGGGAACCGCGTTGAGGATATGGTAATTTCTGGTACTGAGGTGGAGTTTAATTGTTTTCCAAAGTATCGCAATGCGAATAATCCATGTGAACCTTCGAGGATGCATTGTATTGAAGGAAGATGGATGGGGATGCCTCCAAGTTGTGGTAATTTAGTCTAATTTATTTGAAATTGATTTTTATTATTTATTTGTTTTTATTTCAAGAACCAGCAAGTGAATGTGACTGCCCCCCTAAAGTATCCTGGGCTACATCCTTGATCCTTACAACTACAGAGACAGGCAATAAATGTCACTATCCCATCAACACGAAGGTCACCTACGAGTGTATGCCCGAATATGAATTGAAAGGAAATATTTTCCTGAATTGTTCATCAAACGGATGTTGGACGCCAATGGAACCGCCAGTCTGCAAAATCAAGCAACGATATTACTATAGTAGGTGGGATGGAGACTTGCAAAGGCATAAATTAATTTAATTTTTGTTTCAGTTGAATCGAACGGTGGTGAACCAATTATATTCTCATTGGCTACTGGCTCCGCAGTGCTTTTAATTTTAGTCATCGCCTGTTTGGTGATTGTATGTAGGAAACGTAAGCCTCTGTCACGTACTGTGACAATACCACCTTCCGTACCACCAGCTGATCTAACAGATCACGCAAGTCTTCTACACCCTCCTGATAGACTTGCCCTGATTGCATTCGCGGACGGAATGCAAGTCGGACAGGTCAGTCTTCATTTATAATTATGCTACCATGATTTGCACAAGCGACTAATTAAACCGATTATAACATGACCTGATTGTGTTGATTGCAATAATTAACACAAAAAGTGTGCCAACTCGGTGGCGCTACTCCGCTTGATCCGCTCGGCTCCCGAGTGCCATGCGATGTTAATGTTAATTTCACGGCGACTTTGCTTTTTTGCGTACGTTTGCATTGTGTAATCAATGCTAAGAAACCGGACGGTTGTGGAAAGTAGCGGAATATATTTGAGCGCGCGCTCTATTAGTGCAACTATCAATAATAATTATGGGAGCGCAAACTAGGCAAACATCTTCCCTATAAGGCCATGCATTTTCTGTACCACGGCCAAACGTCGCGCGCCACAAACAAACATGCCGCGCGATTCTAATCAGGCGCCGCCGCCGCATGAATGTTTTGCCAGTTTGGCGCATAGGTCTCGAGAAGAAGCAAATCGATTTGACTGGAAATTGATGTGATAATGATCAATCACTAGCGGCGGTTTTTGGCCAATCAATTTCAAGCTTTCTTATTTATTGCTGTTTACTAAGGGCATGTCACAGCCAGTACCGTTTTTATTTCGCGTGATGTGACCAAGGGAATGAGGTAGTGGATGATTGTTTCTTGCGAGGCATGCATGAATTGTGAAGAATGATGTCGAGCAGTATCAGACTGAAAAGATCGCGCCAAGAGGAATTAAAGTTGCAGCTCGTCGGGTTCTGATGCGTCGATATCAATCATTTTGGCCACTCGACTCTCTTACCTACTTCTGCGTGTCCGCGTGCAACATGTATCTGGTTTCGTTTCGGATTAATTTATTGCGAGAGATGGTCGACGTCGTCGAAAGTGCGAAACGATATGATCGACGATTAATAATTGAATCGATATTATTGATTCGAGTGCGCCATTATGGCCGCCTGCTTCTTGCACGTGCATCGTAAATTCAGCGCTACTAAAGCCGAAGATGAAAGGAAATAAAGAACCAAACCGGCGCGTCAGATGGACATTTCGCGCGATTCGGTCTGCCGTAATGAAATTGAATTCTTTTCGCGAGATCACACGGTGACCTTCCAGCACGCTCCGGCACTGATCGCCGCCGCTTATTTGTTCTTATTAGCGCCGTATTGTGTTCAGCGTTCAGCGTTTTTGTCCGCGTATCCTCGGCCTGCATTTCCAATTCGTAATTTAGGTTTCTCGCTTCTCTGATTGCTCAGTTCACACGTCGAATCGAATAAGGTTCATATGATTCATATAATGAATGCGCATACGGGCACGGGCCGTCATGCCTTGGCGACTCGCATAACTCGGATTCGAGACGCTGCGCTGGTTACACCGTCGTAATTGCACGCCTGCAATTTGGCATTCTGATTAAATTTAAATTGCTATTACGTCGTTTAATTACCTAGCAAATTAAATTTGTAAGTGATAAACTGCCAGCATATCGCGTGGCGTTGTGGTACTATATTAAATTACACGGTGTTGCTGGGTTTGGTGTTAGGAAAAGCGTGAAGAGCGTGAAGAGCGTGAAAAGCATGATGCAATGCATCACCTCAGAGCGATGGCGGTGCTTAAAATTCAGCGTTTTGTGTAAATTTAATTAGTCTTATCTGTGGGATGGTGGGCATTGATCTTTATTGGCGTTTAAGACTGCTTTTCGCGCAATGCAAACTATACACATTTGTCGTGTGTGATTTGAGTTACATTACTCCTTGAAATATGATATTTCGGAAATGATAGTAGTAAGTTTAGATCCAGTAAATGGACAGGATATTGCGAGTTATACATACGCTTTTCATTTTCACATTCGGAAGAGTATTGATATCTTTTGTATTCCCCTACTGCCTGTTCTTCTTTGCTATTATCTCAGTTTGAATTTCAAGTCATCCTCATAAGTTATATATTTCACAGGAGTTTGTTTAAGTTCAGAGTTCTTTAATTTTTAATATATAATTTATTAGAAACCTAAAATTGTGTTTTACTGCCAAAATGTTATAAATAAAAGAAAATTGCAAGAAGAAAATTTGACGACTACTATCTATGCTTGCTCTGAATATATAATTATAGGAAAATTTTAATCAATCCTGGTTTCTTGAGATGTTTTACAGAGTTCAATATTCAAAAAACTGCGCGCTATTTGGAAATAAATTAAGTGGCAGCGTGCTCTGCTCACTTCTCCTTCATAATTATCTTTTGTCTGTTTACATGCTTTTAATTTGGTTTGCTGAATGTAATTGATCATACTTCAATTATAACTAGATTATTAATTAATTTCATTGGTCATTTTTAATAAGCACTATATGATGATTGTATTTACAATTGTTGAGACATTGTGGTGAAGACATTGAAAGCTTTTTAAAATGATTTAAAGAAAATGTCAAAATTGTTAGATTTTTATTCACTTCTTGTGTGGTCAATTACCATCGCTGGAAAAGTATTTAACGTACATTAACGTCTGATTGTCTTCGTGTCTTCGCTTTAAAGTCATGTCTGCCCCGTTGGGTACTTTTATTCTTACACATATATAATCATATCCTAATTATCGTTATCACCTCACCTCAATTATTATATCTTGCTGCACACTCGCCGCCTCGGATGATTTGACGAACAAAGTTCAAAGGGTCGATTTTAAATGGTAGTGCTCGATTCGTGCCTTTGTTTATTATTGTTACACCAATTCGGCACATGTGTGGCACACAATGGTATTAAGAAATTTGGGGAAACATTTGGGGAAATAAATGTGATTAGTGCATTCATTATAGATATCAAATATAATTTTTTGATTTTTGTCCACTTTGAGATATGATCTTTGCTTATGAATTCTTTCTTTGTTCTGCTTGCAGTCTGGTTTACCCACTTACGAGGAGGCCACCAGAGATCGAAGCGGCGGCATCGGCACGGCGCGCCTGCAACGACCCCCATGGCCCTCATTAGCCGGCAGGCGGTCGCGGAATTCGCCAAATCCTGACAATATGCTCTTCACGCGGCAGGGCTCGTTGTAAGTGATTTCAGTTTGGCCTCATTTGTTCATTGTTAATTCGAGCACTTGTTTGAACGTCACGGGATTTCGGCTCCTTTCTTTCGTGAGCTTATGCGTTTTTTTGTCTTGCTTTGAAGATTGGTGGATAGATTGCTGCGTTATTTATACGAGGCGGTTGGGTTGATTAAGAATCGGCTTGCTTTGGTGCAAAGCAGATGGAAATTATGATATGGTATTTTGGCACGCATGTCGTGATCCGCAAGTTCATATTAACAATTGTTCTTGCATTGATACGATTTCAAAGTGGGATCAATTTCCAAGGCATTGAATGTCAAGAAAGGATAATGCTGCTTGAAAATGCATACCACTGACCCTAAGCCATCAAACGCTATTGCATCCCAGGCACAGGTAAACAAAAAACACATACGTCGTCGCTCTCAGACGAAGACAATGGTGGGATGGGCGCAAATGCACATCGTAAAACACATTCGTATGCGGGCGCACAAGGGGCGCCGCGTCGGCGGGCGACGGGAGACGCAACGACACGACGTCATTCGGGGTTCAAGGGGTTGACCTCTCATCTTAGTCTATTGCACGACTCACACGAAAAACAAGCACAGGTCAGCTCGCGCGCAGCCCATCTACGAGAACCACAAATTATTAATATTAAGCGCCCAGCGATAATATATTGCCAACCGACACACTAATAACACAGTTCAAGGGAACATGATTTGCTTTCAACCGTGTTGGGAATCTTGCCGATTGATTCTCGACTCACAAATGGTGCATTAAAAGGTAGCAGTTGCAAAGGTCACCCGAGAGATGGTTTCGCAATGTTATTATACGCTTTATGTTTAATGTCGTAAAGTTATAGCTGCTTACCAAATCCTGTATGCATTCAAATCAATTCATTCATGTCTCTGGAAGGTGTCTATACATTAACTGCTGCATTAAGGTAATAAATACGACGCTGTTACTGGGTATTAACATATATGGATTCAAAGAAACAGCGCCAAAAACTGGTTAAAATGTGTAAATGCCCGTTGGGTATTAAATAGACTGCATATAAATGATATCAATACAGAATAGAATGGTTTGTTAGATCAAACAGTTGCAAATATGAGATATTTGTTGAAATAACGTTTTGATCGACTGGCTTGAAAGCGAAATAGGACGGAAGAAAGTAAAGTCTGAGAAAATAATAATAACTGAATAATCAGTGAGATGTGTGCAATTGGGAATTGTATCTAAAATCAATGGTATTTAATAATATATCTAACGTTTAACTTATGTTAGTTAAAATAAGGTTAGCCTAATTATTCTTCTTTTGGAATTTTGTTGTTTTTGCATTTTCTGTTGCAAGTGTGTGATATCTTTACCAAGCAACAAACGATTTTAAGTTTTGCTTGCGTCAATCCGGCGTATGCCGTGCAACGACCCTCTTGGGTCCCCGGTATCTACAATGTAGGATGGAGAGGTTTTAAGGTGGATTGGGCGCCACTCCAGCCTTCGTATAGATCGACCAGAGGCCTCACAATTCAAAGAATATAGCATCACTCGTCGGTAACAATAATAATAACAATATATATATATATTTATAATAATGGATGTGAGACTTATTCGTTGTATTTCTGATACTGTTACTTGCATCTCAATCTTTGCATTCCACATCAACCAATTTGTCATGTGTATGGATAGAAGAACACAAGTCACATGTGCGCATGTAGGGGTGCAATAATCTCAACGCTATATTTCTTTTCAATTTTCTCAATTGATTGGTTACCTACTGAGAATAATTCCATCATGTGTCACCATATAAATTACAATTTAATAAGTATACAATAAGTAACACCTTACTTGCAAACAATGATTAATTGGTTGATTTATTGCGTCAATGCGTGCTTATAGTTTGTACCGTCGTTAAAAGCTCGTCAAAGAGTGAAGAAAGTCACATCAATCATAAACAGCTTTTATTAATATTACAACAAATTACATCCTCTGTACTCCTAAAGTCAACTTCTGCATAATTTCAACAAAAGACATGTGTTCAACTAGGAGTTTCTTCTAACTGCCGATGACATAAATGTCCGATTGTACTTAATAGAAGATAAAACTTGCTTGAAATGCTATAGTAGTACCATCACTAAAAGCTTTATGTGCTCACATAAAAGTACTTAAGCTGTAATGAAACGGTTTCGCGGTTATAATAAAAAGTTAAAGATAATTTATGGCGCCTAAATTTTATGAATTACATGCCTACAGTCAGTAGAAGAAGACTCTCTCCTGCGAGCTTGTCTCTCGGCATCTTGTGCCTGTGCAGTTTCTCATGCGCTTCGCAAGCGAACCGAAAAGTGCTGCACAGTGCATAATTTTTGCGTAATAATTGTCGAAATGGGCGGTGGACAAGCATTTTAACAAGATAGTTGCCTCGAGTGCCGCGCGGATCTCGTGTTCGGTTTGAATGGGATTCTTCTAGACATTTTTGTTTTCTTTCTTTTTGCCATATTCGACTACGACCGCGTTGGCATTTTTCATCAGCGAGCTGTTGGCCGCCGTTTAGTGACCATTCGTCATATTCGAGCCGTGTAATCATCATCGACACGTTTTCGATATCACGTCGGTGAAAATTACATCGAATTGTAATGCAAACTCTGACAGCCGCGTGGAAATCGTTTCAGGTTGGAAAGTGAGACAAGTCGTTCGCTCGTTCCGATCAGCAAATTGTTGCAAGCGGGCAGAAATTTAAAGTTAATACGATGGTGCGTAAATGAGCGCTCAAATTTGTAATAGGCGTTACTTTGCGGTTCTCGAAGGCGTGTGAACAGTAAGAAAATCGATTGCGTATATTTATATCTGATGAATTTGATTGCTCCCATTTCAGTGCTTGTTGTTGCAATATTACGCGTTTAGTAACCAATAAAAGCGCCAAGTCGGTGCGCTGATAAATAACAAGAAGGCTGTATTGATCAATCGATGCGGGTATGGAACACGTATGAAAATGTATTTAACGCAATGAAAACGTCTTAATACCAGTGTGATATCGATGAAGAAATACGCGATCTTTGTTTTGCTTCTCTTGCGGTGGGGTGAAGCGGGCGAATTAAAAGACAAGCAAGCGAGGGCCAAATTTGCGCACTGCATTAATATTGAGTGCGCCTTTGTCGGGCAGTTTAAGTTAATCTTAAACGATAAGGCGTGGACCAACACTTCCATAACAATTATTATTGCCAATCGCAATAACAGTGAAAATGGGCTCATTTATATGCTGCTGGGATTGTGAGAGGCTTTTTATGAACTGATTGGATAACTACTAGTGCTGAGAAGACAAATTGGACGTGTGACGGGATGCAAATAATTACTTTCTAATATATATTTTTAACTTTTGTGTATATTATTAAACCAGCGTTTTAAAAAGGACCATCCTTATATCTTTTTCTGGGTGATTTGATAATTTGATAATTTTAAAAATGAAAATATAATAGAAAGTTGTCTAATTCTTTCGAATATACTTCTTTGATTAAATTGATTTCTCAACTAACAACTAGTTTCGCTGATTTATTACTTCGCAGTCATGTAGACAAATTGGACGTGAGGTATTTTCACCTATACAAGTTGATGTTGGCCGCACATAATTTAGAACGCAAGATTTTATGCAGTATGCAAATCAGTCATTTGATCATCATTTAGCAAATTGTCGCCTCTTCATCATGTCGGTTTAATGAAGACGTTGACGAACATGCACTTCTCATCGAATGTGTGCAGCACATGAGTAAAATGTGTAAATTACTTCAAAGTCTCGTAAATTGCCACTGATATTAACTTGTCGTCTAGCACATATTTGTGACGTTATTAATTGCAGTTTATGGACATTTCCATATGGAAAGTGTTCGCATATTGGGGATCAATTAGAAAAGTGATTTATATATCGTACGAGCGAAGCAATTATACGACTCACATGTAAAAGCTGCTTGTTTATTTCAAGTCTTATCGGAAGGCTGTTTTTAAGGGTCCAGATTTAGCACATTGCATCCAACTGCGACCCACTAGCAAACATTCCACCTCCTTGGCTTGCAGCATTAAAGCGCAAATGAATTTTAATACTGGTTGTAACGGTTTTTCGCCGGCGATGGGGTTTAATAAGGTTTTGGTGTGTTTTCACAGTGCATCGCATACGGCCAGCTCGCGGTCCGGAGGTGATCCGATGGGCTCCACCGACACCATGGCCGTCTCGGAGAACTCGACGACGGTCACGCTCGACACGGCATCCTCACACAGCGGCTCGCAGCCGGCATCGTGCCGCGCGCATTGCGGTAGCCTCGCATCCTTCGACACCAGTTCCGTACTTAACACCGAAGGTATGCGTCATTACCTGTAATCTGCGGCATCGCATTATGCTGGGCACCACCCCGTGTAATCGTCTGCTCGCGTTTTAACACGAAGCGTGCTACCATTTCCATGTATTACACTGCTTTTAGCGCGTAAATTGTAGAGTATTATTTTCATCTCTATTAATTCCGCTTGGCCTGGTTGCTCTTTTGCAGGAGTTCCTCTGCTGGAAGAAAGCGAATTGGAGGAGATCCAATGCGGCGAGACGGTTTCACTGGCGATGGAGAACCGCTCCATGTGTGACAGTTCGTCCTATAAACTGTCGACAGCTTCTGATCTTGCTTAAGAGAGCCAAGATGGACAAAATTGTACAATATTTATCGAACTATCTCATTTGCTTGGTTTCCTATGTCTAAATGTATTTATTTAAGTTGTATTGTATAGAGAGGGGATGGGGGTTGGTTCCATGTATTTTAGTTGACGATAACATATCGGATAATACGATTTTACTCTCGAATTTTGAGCTTACGATGAGTGTAGCCACGCAAGGATATTAGCAGTTGTTCATGTTCTATTTGCTGTACAGGACGAGCGGAGATTTAACGATACTATTAAGGTGTATAAGAAACTGATTAATCAAAACATTTGCTCAGGAATTAACACTTTATTATGCTGGAATTGATTATAGAATGATTATTAAGTTATGTTCACTTTAATCTTAATTTAATTGTACGTAGAATATTTTTTTCGGTTAGACACTTAAATAGATTTCATCGTGATTCAAGTTAGTTTCTGAGCAACGCTAAACAAAATCCTCTTACTATTTTCTTAATACAAGCAGAGCATAACAACCATTCTATTACGCCTTAAGAATCGTAATATCCTAATTATGGTAGTACCCTAGTACGTAAGGAAACAATTGTGACCAAAGATATTTAGCCACCTAGTCGGATTGAACGAACTTTCCAACATTCAACGAGGAACTTATTGACAGCGATTTCGTGTTACATGTATACTACTCGGAAAGGAGATAATAAAGTATCGTAGGTAAATATGTTATTTACCCTAAGGCATGGCCAAAAATTGAACTTTTCATTGAAAAACCGCCCAGTTAAACATAGCATGATGTTTGCAATAACGTGTATTATATAAACCAGTGTAATTCCAAACAAGTGTGTATTGCAATTATTGTTAATTGCTGCTGGATTGCAAATGTGATTACAATAAAAAGTTATAAACAAGTATCATGTGTAGTGGATAATTCGGCATTGGCCTGAAAATAATACTCATTGTAATCACTTTAGATGATCAAGGAATTGACACTTTATCTACCCTCACTAATTGGAGAAGATGTAAACGCTCTATCCTGGCATGCAATAAAAATGCGAAATACCGCAAAGCGAATCAACGATCTTTACAAAAACCTCTGGATGATGCACCTGGCCGCTTCGTACGAAACGCCGCTCTCAAGAAGGAACATCGTTTGCCGTGAAAAAGATAATCGTTCCTTTTTATTTCTATCGATTATTGATCAGGGCGGTGGTGATTTATGTGCGAAATGTCTCAGTCGCTTGCGCTGATGTACAACTAATCCAAACTGTGGAGGAAAAACTGTCAAACAATAAATAAAACCAACGACGTAATGTGGAAGAGGATAAAAAAATCGATAAAATTGAAAAGTCACTTGGATGGCTGAGGCACTAACGCTGTTGGAACACTGCCTTTGCAGTCCTGAAGAAACGATCCGAACGATCTTCCAGTTTGAGTACGAGTTATTTGTAATGTTTCACTCTATCGCAAATACTGCGGGAATGTGTCGGATTGCATCGTAAATAAATATGGTGTTTCATTTTTCCCAGCACCATGTGATGTAGGAAACGAAAAGGAAGTCGAAATTGCTTCCTAGAAAACAAAACGCCATGTTAATTGGTGGAGGATCATCTGTAGGTTGATCAAATCACATTTTGAAGAAGTGCATTAAAAATGCATCAATTTCCAGACATATATCTATGTACGTCTTGTGTCTTTGCACATAAACCACGTCGCGTCTACCAAGCAATAGATCAGCATCGGCAAGTACGTTTAATATACTATTACAATGAATTATAGACCGCGGTTGAGCTTAATTGACCCGCAGATATTGAACGTGCCAGTGCTGCGTCAATTTGTACCGCCACGACGTTAAAGACGCCACATTGATAGCCGCAGACATATCCGGCAATATTTGCTCTTGAGACGCTGGTGAGTACCAGTTATCTCTATGGAAAGTGATGAAGAGATGGTAGGATTCCTAGGAAAAGTGTCACTGTATGCCATGTTGAGGAGACTGTCTCTTTGCTTGGTGGAGCTTGGTCATTTCGCGGATTTGAATGTCGATTATCTCTCGCCAGGTGAGTTATTTGATCCATCCACCATCCACTTGCAGTGCGACCACGTCACCGCTAACGAGTATCGAACAGACAGACATAAGTCAATTTTATTTACTTAATGACGTTGCGCTTTGCAGTCTCCGCCGGCGCGGTTGCGTTATCAGTGCCACCGATAAAAAAATCGCCGTCGATATAATGAGCGCTTTGAAATGTCATGTCACATGTTACGAGATGAGATATTCCCGAGCGTGGTGAACATGAACATCTCGGTGCAAGCAGAAAGACGTGCGTCGATCAATTTGTACCAACGCAACCAATTTGTACAGGGTGCACATGAAGTGGGTTTTTTACACGTCAAGGTTACACTGGCACAAACCTTTGAACTCTTTTGAATACGGTTCAAAGCACTGCTTGATTCAGTACGTGAACTATCGATTTTAAGACATCGATTGTTGCGCTTGATTAAAATCTTCACTTCAATTAGTTACTAATTAAAACTTCATCTAATGCTTGACTAACAGCCTAGCTGTTGGAGTTGGTTACAACATGTCAAGGACTCAAGGGAAGAGCTAAAGCACGCTCGCGGTTTTAATTGGAATTAAATTACATCGGCGGCCGGTCGCTTCATGTCTGATCTCGCGGACACCGTGTGCACCTTACCGCACGAGCAAGGAGAGCGTTAGGTAGGTGGTCGATATTTTTCCATGTCAAAAGTCAAGCAACAAGGCGCTTCGCTATCGGCCGTGCCTTTGCGCTTTATTCCACTCTTTTTGGGCGTTGAGTTCAACGCCAAGCGCGCATCTTTCGATACACTCGATCAATCACCGGCATCGCCATCCATTCTGCGATTGCCAGCTCGCTAGTAAAATAGAAGATGGCAAATAATGAAAAGGTTAAAATCCAATGGGCGCGCATTAATAATTTCCACGTATGAATCTTGTAGGTAATGATGGTACTTATTCGGATTCGAGGAGTGTGCCCTCCCTTCGGAGCGTCAGTTACACCTCGTCACATGGAGCGACGTAAACGTGTTAACAACCCGCCTGGCACGCGCACTTTTCACTCGTGGCCCTTTAACACGCAAAATTGCGCGCCGTGAGTGCACGACTGCGGCTAATTAGATTTGTAATTTATTGTCGTGTTATTAAATCATTACCGGAGTATTTTTACGAGTCGCGCATCGCTGTCGTGCGTTTCGGCCACAAAGCGCTTTTTATCGTCGCGATAACGATTACCGATTGTTACGATAACGTCGGCCGAAAACAGCGGCGGTTGTTGGAAAGCCGAGCTGCTCGTTAAGTGCTGCGCGGCGGTCAAACGCCCGTATCTTTAAAGATGTAGAAAGTGATTATGCAGAACGCTCGGCGGCGGAGAGTCGTCGATCATGTGTTTGCGCGTTGGTACGTGCAGTTAACGCTACTGTCATTAAACGCGATAAATCAGCCATCGAGTGCATGGAAACGTCCATAAAAGACCCAATGGGATTTGGCCAAAAATTTCCGATACTTAATTTGTTCCACTGATTTACATGGTAAAACATGTGGTAAAGTGGAGTAATTACATGTAATTTGTGATTGCCATATCCATCATTTGCCATAATGAATGAATGATTGTTTACATACCAAGTTTTATATTCTTTAGTCGGTCTAATAATAATAATAGGTGATTAACAAATAGGGTCATCTTTCTACTATTCTTGTAATTCTTCTTTTTCTATTTATATAATTATTGATTATTAATTATAAAAAGCTAGCAAGCACTGAACACTATTCCTTGTAGTAGACGATCTAGAAATCTTTCGTGTTTCTAGGTCCGGGGCTACAAATCTCAAGCAAGGATCTTCTGCTCTAATGGTCAGAGCCACTATAATCTTTTAAAGTGTTTAGGTGGTTTTGGCGTCACAGTATCGTTAGAAAATTGAATTTCCTAGTTAAATGAGTCACTCAGATGGATTCATTAAGAATGATTATTTCTGTCTATTATTACTATTTCTGTTTATTATGTTGTTGTTTTATTATGTGCGTAATTTTCGTTTTATATCTGGGTCCACTTTGATGCAACCTGCATTATCGATAATATAATTAGTATCGTCCCATCCCAATTGGAGTAAGCGGGTTAAAGAGAACCTGCAGAACACGTTTGGCACTTCCAGTTCAGTTAAGTAAGGCAACAGCATTTCAGATGGAATATGTCGAATGAGCATGCACATTGCTGCACTTTTGGCAATTGATCATGTCGAAGAAGTGATGCAAATATCAGTGGTACATTAATCAAAATCGATGCCATAAATCAAATCTTTATAAATTATATATGCGGCGATTTGTTATGATTTTTATAAATTTAAATCGAACCACTTTAATTGGAGGTAATCTGGTAAATTAGTGTAATTTTTGAATTTACATCATAAATCAATCAAAGGCATAAAAGGACTTATATAGAAATGTTTTAAATCTCGATTGGGTCTTTGAGCTTAAAACATCTAATGTTATGATAATTTGAATTCTCATTGCAACCTGCTGGCAAATCGCAGTATTCTTCTTATGATATGAAAAGTTGTGGGATTAAATTACCTAGATTGCCTAGATTGACAGAGATGTAGTAGGGCGTAGTAGTAGTTTTCTAATCAAAACTATTGAGTCCTCAAATGTACTTTCTGTGATACAATGTTGGATTGTTTACCTTTCATTCTCCTCATCTCAATAAACAGGTGGCAAAGCAAGTTGCGAGATTCGACTGCAGACACTGTTGAATACATATTGATATTTGTATATTAACCTTGCGAACAAATTTGTTCTCTTGCTATATCAACTAGACATTGCAAAGATGCGTGTTGCTCTTCTTCGGCAGTTACTGTCGTCTGACACGTAGCGAGTCTTTTTCAGCAACTTCCTTTAAATACCTACAATACATGTCCACTTCTGATCATCTCTATAATTAACCGCATTTTTTCTAAAGAATGCGATGCTTTAAAGGCAGATAATGTCACTCAATTTTATTGATAAATTGAGTCTGATTGAACTCCATGCTGTCGAACAATAAAAGAATATAAAACGTGCTTAATGATCAAGAAGTGTTTCATTAAGCATTAAATAACAAGTCGAGCTTCTTACACACACCTCGATACGATATCTACTGCAAGGACATGGTGGCTCACGCGGCGCACTGGATGGTAATCGGATACATTAGTTGGTTGCTGTTGCCATTCGGTAATTAGGCACTAGTTGCATATGCACACTGTGACGGTGGCGGTGTAGCGCACCGCACTGCAACTTAAAGTCAACATGCACTAATTTGGAACACGACATAAACACCGAATTTCGAATGCCGAGCCTCCGATTCGAATGCCATCGCTGCTTAAATCCCATTTCCGAGCAAGGAAAGCAAACGATACTCTCCCGATAAGCATTCGGTTCTTAATTGGGACGAGATATTCAAATATTAATAGGTGGTGCGTCGCATTGCCACTGTTCAGGCGTACTAAAACCTCTCGAAATAAATAAAGAATCGAGTGAAATGTTCAGTAATCTCTGGAAACACTTTCAAGTGCTGACAGCCAGAATCGTATTTAAATGAATTTATATTCTGGTCAGTTTGCGCAAGGCAGCGTATAATCGTCTCCCGAACCAGCACTGTAATGACGCGTTAGTGTTTCCAGAGTTATTGAAATGCGAGCAGTGTGAGCAGTGAATCGGTCTCTAATTACATTCCTTTGATTCAGGTGTTTGCCTTCGAAATTGTCGGATGGTCGAACGTGATAAACATGAAAAATCTCACCATGCCTAACACCAGAATATATTGCTGTCGGTGGAAAAAGTCGTGCATTTTTGAGGCGACACATTTCATTCGGCGGCGGCTAAAAAGTCGAGAGAAATGATAAATAATTAATTCCATAGCTAGTGGAGACTTGATGGTGACTACTTGTTTTTACTGTTGGTGCTAACCAATGAGCCAAGAAGGGTTCGCAAGGTGAAAAAGTTGAGTGAGGAAAAGATTAAAAAGCATTTCGGAAAGGGTAGTAGTAAGGAGGTTGCAGGGAAAAAGGAAATTGTCATTCTTCTTTTTTGGAAGCGATATTTTATTTTATTTAGTCAAGAAATCAATGAAGGCATGCATATAAGTAAAAACACAGACGGATATTACAGGCATAAATAATAAAAGTACATTACCATGATTATCATCAACTGCAATATTCTTTCTCTTCTTGAAGTGAGAATCGGTTCAGCAAATAAATCGAGATAATCTGCACCAGTTCGGAATCGATTTTTACATCATTTCGGTAATAATAGTAAGAATTAATTTATTGGTGAAAGTATCCATTGCAGTATTTTAAACCTTGCGTTTCTCTCTTAAATAACATCATTTCAACGATAAAATTATCGATACATGAATCGATTGTAGTTGGCAGATTTATACCAATTAAAATTGATGAAATATTTACATCTCCATTTAAGATTGCTACTAGTATATTGTAATAAGATAATTTTATGTGGCACTCAGTATAGTTGAAATCAATGAATGCGCTTTGCCGTTCTTTGCGACGCATTGCGTATTCGACGCCACGTGCAACTCTTCTGCAATGTAAATGTTAATATGATAAAACGAGACGAATATCGCCGTTAACTAACATGGTACCGTAGATATTGTATGGTAATTTAATCAAGTGTTGCTGTTTTTATGCATTTCTTTTGGCAGTAAATAACTTACGAGTAGCTTCATTGAGTGACAAAGAAAAAAGGGAATTACTACTCTCCGTATGAACTAATAACAATAAATTTAAATGTATCTTTCGAATAACAATTTTTCCGCTTTTAGTTACATTATGCATATTTAAACGACCATTTAAATTTAAATGGCATTGTTTAACTCCTTAAACTAGCAGGCAATAAAACAGTGCGTAGCATTTCACATTGAGAGCGCTCTGCACACGCATGGCGCATTTATTTATTACATAAAGACATTCTACTAAAATAAATCTGCTTCTTTGGACTTGCTGGGGCGCACCGGCCGGCGCCACCGTATTAAATATTTATCTTTGTTTTTTTTTGTGCTTGGCCAGTCCGCAAGCTGGTCTTTTAATCCTTTTGTTCCATTTTCATTTCTTTTATTCTGTCCATTCTTCTGTACTATTATTTCTCTTTTGTTTGCTGTTGTCTGCCTTACACTACAGTTTTATTGTTTGGCTTCTCTGGTGCATATCTTTTTCGTTGAATTACATTCTGGTTTTGTGTTTATTTTTGGATTTACCGCAGTTGCGCTCAGATAAAATAAGGCATAAATGTGTCAGCCCAAATTAAAAATTATGTAGATTATTAAATGGAGGTCTTAAAATGTCAAAATACGAGCGTAAGTATGCATTTTGTTCGGCAAAAAGGCTTCTCGTACGTGAAGAGCATTCTGCTATTATGTGCTTATTATGTGCTTTTTTGTAATGTTAAGGAAACGCATAGACAACATGACTACGTTAACATGATTCTTTTAGAATTAATAATTATAGTATAAGCAAGTTGCCATTGCAAATAACAAATCATTATTTGTCCAATATATTCCTTAAATAAAGAGAGGTGTTACCATAAGTAGAATGAAAGAATTGGCTTATCAAGAAGATATTAGAAGATAGGGTAAGTGTGGCTGGAGTAGGCAAGGTCAAAACAATTGAAAAACGCCATGCGCTAGACCTGATCCAGATCCAGATCCAGAATCAAGAGGTGCAGCTTTTGAGCGGAATTTCGGCTGAGGTGAGTTTAAATGATTTAAATTTGCTGCGATAATAAATAGCGAATAAGTAAGACAAGTACTTGGAATATTCCACTATTACATTGATACCTATTTCTTCCTGCGCTTAAATTTTGCGATTCGATAACACTGTGGAACAGCAATTTTTCGATCGAGATGGTATTAACGGCATTCGATCAATCATAATTTTCCAAGAAAAGCGTCTCTGAAAATTATTGAATCGTCGATCTTGTTTTAAATTTTGATTTCAGTGTTTGACCGAATTTTGGTAGCGATTTGATATATTGTCCCATGACTTTCCTAATTATTGTTAAATCATTTAGCTGTCTTGAATAACAATTCGTAAATAGATATTGAAGAAATGTGTGAAAACGTAATTAATTTATCTTTAATAGTTATTATTTCTCAAAGTAAATTTTTGTGAAAAAGTACAGACACAGTTATGAACGCACATTTCGAACAAATATACATGTGGAATGAAATGAAAGTCTGACTTGCCCAATACGACATTAGTATTCCAATTTTCTTGACGCATTTAGTTTTTGAGGTAGAATTTTTTTAGTCAACAAATTGAAACTCGATTTTTACTTATTACACAGTGTAATTTAATTAAACATCTTAAATCAATTTATATCACTCAATTATTAGCCATATTATTGCTTCGACAATTGTATCACATTTTAATTAATTCATGTTCGACACATCAATTAGCCTCATAAGCAAATACAATGGAATAACAATGTTACACATCAATTGGGCCTATCATTGGGTTATAGCTTATGACTGATTACGAAGATGCCCAATGCAAGCTGCTTGAAGTAGCAAGCAGCTATGATTGAATCGTCGAAATAATCGAATGACAAGCCAGAATTCATCCACGTGTAGCAATAAGTGAGAGGCAATCGACGCTGCTTTGCATTGGCGTCAAACATCAATGCGCGCGATCGATCGGAATCATCGCGAAGATGATGGTGGACATAGAGGCTTGCGGAACAAATTGAAATAGTAACAAATTGACGCAGAGTAATTTTTGTTTTAACATCTTGATAACGACTAGTATTCGAAATTGAATATATGTTGGAACACGATGCGTGGCTTGGGGAAGACAACCAAGTGTTGCCTTTTACTGCTGAGATAATTTTTCTTCTCCTTTGACAGTATCTTGATTGTGCTATGATTGATTCGAACAAATGTGTTTTCAAATTATTTCTAGGTATTTTTACTTGGAATAATTACCAGGATTTATTTTTTGAGGATTTTATATCTTAATAAATGAAAGAATATGTTATATTATGGTAATTCTAAAGTAAAACTACTTAGAATTTTAACGTTAGAATTGTTGTGGAGGTTGATAAGGTCGTAATGGGTCTGTAAAAGTAAAATTAGTAATTATATAATATCAAACTCCAAACCATTGATTTTTCCAAAACAATATCTTAAATCGATATGAAATTGGTTATGATAAAGCGAGAAAAGCCAATGCTTGACTTGGGATAATATTTGATAACACTGTGGAACAGCAAATTTCTGATCGGGATGGCATTAACGGCATTAGATCAATTATAATTTTCTAAGAAAACGAGTTTGTCAAAACTTCGAATCGTCGATCGTTTTTTTCTTAATTTCGATTTTAGTGTTTGACCGAATTTTGGTTGCAATTTGATATATTGTGCCATAACTTTTGTCATTATTGTTAGATCAGTTAGTTGTTTTCAATAACAATTTGTAAATAAATACCGAAGAAATGTGTGAAAACGTGATTCGTTTATCTTTAATAGTTCCGAAGTTATAAGTTTTCAAAGTGAGAATACGTGAAAAGTGCAGATATAGATTTGGAATGAAATGAAAGTGTGTTTACTAGATTAAGTATGAGTTATCCAATGCGACACCAGTATTCCAATTTTCTTGACGCATTTAGTTTTGAAGTCGAAAATTGAAACTTGATTTTTATTTATTTTTTTAGAAAATTATGATTGATCGAATGCCGTTACTGCCATCCCATTTCCTAATTTTATATCGTTCTAGGATCATATACAATTATTGAGTATAGAACGAATTGGGATAATTCAAGTGTTGCAATAATGCCTAATTAACTCACCTTAAGCAAGGTAGGAGGCGGCAAGTGTATCCTCCTGCATCTTTATTGTACAAATTCATAAATAATCGACATAGTTAAGGTGTGGGAACGTATAAATAAAACAATTAAAATGATACGACAATTGCACAATGGATAGGCATAACTTATACTCGTAGAATCATACGAAATGCTCGATTCTCGCCGTATCCTGCAACGCCGCATTCTTTTATGCCTTCATTCTGCGCGATGTTTCGCTGGTACGCTTAAACTACACCTAGTTTATGTCTTCATGTAATCCGGCATGACTTTATAATTGAATGAATGAAAATTTACTATTAGTACCTTTAACATTTCATAATGCACTCGCTGGCGGACCAGTGTCCGAGGCGCGCACTTCTTCCTCGTGCTCTTTTTCCACCTTCGCGTGCAGTGCGCGAAGAATAGCTGCGGCTATATTATACGGCCAGCTAACTAACGCAATGTAAACTAGCGTAACGTGGACATTATGAAGTGCATATGCACAATACGAGCGTAAAATGATCGTAATTTAACCGAAACGATATACATTCATGTTGCTGGCCGTGTGCCATACGGCCAGGCGGAATGAGCGAATTTATCGTCAAAATTTATCCTGGCTGCATATATGCCAACTTTGCTTAGATAAACAACGAGTTATTATGAAGTAAATGCTCACAAGCGCAATGACAAAATCTTTTTACTTCAGCATGCGTGAATGGGCTTCAGGAGAATGCGGGAATGCAGAAATTCTAAGGATAGTATAAGAGACGCCTACTGTAAGTATTTGAAATTAGTTTGAAACTATTAATTTATATGCGGTGTAGTTACATAGAAAGACTGTGTAGTTGCTCGAAAGGTTAAGACAAGGAATGTTGGGTTATCATAAAACTACAAGCATGCTAGGTTTATTTTTCTAGACTATTGCCGCAATTTTAAGAATAAAACCAGGTAGCTAAGTGTGGTTACGAAGTGTTTAAGATTCATTATGTTGATAAAACTACATTATAACACTTACTGAAAATTGATTTGTAAAACGTTTTCGGCATGTTGCCTTCTTCTGTATGATGTTTGTACATCATATAGTTTGCTAGATATTTAACGATTTCCCGAGCATTTCGCGTAGAAATTATTTTAGGATTGTATAAGCAAATTTCTAAATGGTTTCATACAAGCATATAAAATGTTATTCAAGTTGATTTTAAATTGTTAAATTGTGAGTTAACTTGACGATTAGATTGCCGTAAACGTGTTGATTTTGTAAGTTTTAGTCTTTGTTTTCTGAGTGTTTTGGCGGCATCATATTCATCAATAGTTGTCAGTATTTTAAGGTTAACACTATGCGGTCCGGGTGTTTCGTCAACATTGGTGCGTTTTGCGCCGGCAGCCCTGACTCGGCTTTCTTGCCCTGGCGCCGGGCATTCATGATATTATCGCGAAATTATAAATTGTAACGTAAAACTCGTCACTAGTTCTTATGAGTTCTCA
This sequence comes from Diploeciton nevermanni, assembly GCA_027575565.1. Taxonomy (NCBI): domain Eukaryota; kingdom Metazoa; phylum Arthropoda; class Insecta; order Coleoptera; family Staphylinidae; genus Diploeciton; species Diploeciton nevermanni. The sequence continues at coordinate 6,525,511 of JAODIE010000001.1, forward strand.
AGCCCATTCCTTTACTTTTATGAATTTTCGTAGAAATACATACGTAAATAAATACAAAATTTGTTTCTTTTATATATTTGTTTATTTGCATTTGCTTTGATATCACTGTGGAACAGCAAATTTCCGATCGAGATGGCATTTGATTTTAGTGTTTGACCAAATTTTGCTTGCGAAATGCTTGCTTGCTGCGCTGCTTGTTTACAAATGATAAAGAATTAAAGTACAGTGCGTCACACACACATGCCTGCACAACATCTACAATACGATAGGGGTATTATATTGCATAAACATTGCTCGCAGAGCGCAGCGAGAATCGAGCACTGGGCGAAACTACCATTTAACACGACACCAATGTGGTGTCGCCGGCGATAGAAATATTTAAGCGCGCAACACCAACAGTGGTGTCACTGGCAGTTTGCCGATTTTCGTTTTGCGCACCGGTCGCGAAAGTGTTAAAATGGCAAACTATTTAAATTAGCAATAAAATCGCACTTGAAATAAGTTTATAAGACTTGTAGTTTTCTAAACAGTTAACAATGTCCGGCTCCTGTCGCTTAAAACTTAGTCATTTTTGGTTTTCATAGGTAAATTTCTACCTTGCTTCCGTGAAAACACTCTCCGCATCAATCGCAATACACGCCGATAAACGAGCTCTAATTACGCCAATTTATCGTCTCCGAATTAAACCGAATCGATCGTTAAAGTCGCATCGCGGCGCACGTTTTATGTCCGCACCGGACAAAAAGCATCGCAAGGACGCATCAAGCGCGATCCTAATTGCGCAGCGAAAAAAATAATTGCACAGACAGGCGGTGCGTGCCCGTATTCGAACTATTATTCCACAACTATTGGGAGAATGTTGGCGAAACGGCGAGCGATTGATCTTACTTTGAGAAAGGGTATCGACGCATAAACTATGCCAACGCTGAAACTGCAGCGTAAAGTTTTTCTAGTTAAGCAGAGAATGAAATCGTTTAGCAAGTATCGCCGATCGGAGGAATCAATAGCAGCCAATCGATGCCACAGGGCAATGACGTGCAATGACTTAAGTAAATGAGAAAATTGGAGCGCTAGGCCGAACGATTTAACGAGCACCCGACAAAATATGTGCAATGGAAATTAAAAACTGAAGCTGTAAAATTTTATGTGCCGTTCGACGCAATCGAAATTGAGTGCGAGAGTGGTGCGTGCAAGTATCATCGCGGAGATCTAAATTAAATACGGAGAATACGACGGTGATTCAAGTTTCAATGTAGGGACGATTTAAATTCTTCATATCGCAAAGGCGATCGTAATTTACACGAAAATTCATCGGCTTTTAATTCACGCGTGAAAATATCAACACTATCTCGACAGCGATAAATTTGAGGTTTATAATGAAGCCAAACGTATTTTGTGCGAATGCAAAAGAGAAATTTTACTTTCTTGCCAAGAAAAAAATACAATTTTAGATTGTTGCAGCGACAGCAGGGCTAAAAACTTCTAAAAACTGTCACTAACAGTTGGCAGCTACGAGTACGGTGTCCGTTAATGCAGACGTAGGTAACAGAATGCTCCATCAAACCACAGATTATCTGTTGTTTGTTAAATTTTATTCAGAAAATGGGTCTGCATTGTGCTCCTCTCTCGTGTTCTGGCACTGAATGACCGTCATACTACATCTGATTTGAACTCATTAAATATGTTCTTGAATTTGTTTATTTCAAGTCGTTTACATAGCTGAGTCTCTCGAAATGTTGCAGTTATAAACTCTAGTAATTTATCAACAACCCAGTGAAATATAAAAATACAGGCTTGTTAGCCACACATGTCATTATTATTATTAATACTGCAAGTCAAACCTCGTCATTGTCATACTCATGATATATTTTAATTGATTCCCACTAATCGACAAAATCCCACCGAAATATGCAATAATATTGCAATAAAAAATTAGTTATATCGCGTTTATCTCTCCGATGTGCGCACCGGCATCAGACAAACGCAAGAAGTCAAAAATAGTTGAAAGCGTGAAACGACCATCATCTCTTAGAACTTATCTGCGAACGGATTCAAGTGGATGCACACATCGGACAATCGAATCTACGACCTGCGAACGGTAGCAAATCGGAGAGCTCGAGCTACTGATAGTAGATGAGTGCTTCACTGTCTTGTCATTGTATCAGAGCAAGCCGCTCGCTTTTCTGCGCTTCATACCAACGAATATAGGCAACGAATATAGAGATCAACGCGATTACAAATGGCTAGGTTGAATGCGTTGAGTGTTTGCCTTTTATATCGAAACGTTGAAAATCGCAATCGATTACGGCGATTGCGTAGCGATTTAGAAGCGATGCAGAGGAAGAAATCTGGCGAATAAAAACGTGTTGAGAAGTGACTTGGGTATAAAATGGTGGTTATCTAGGAGCTGAATATTATATCTATGATTTTTGTGTTAAATACAATTACACTATTACGCCATTACAATTACAATACAAACACTAAATATTACGATGATACCAATAAATTGTACTTTTATAAGATACGGAAAGGAAATCAAGTTGTGAAAACAAGAATTGAGTTTTTAAGTTGAAAATAGCAATTTCAACAACTAAATGTTATCTAAATTGAACATATTTTCGGAAGTCCTGTGATAATTTTAGGCTTAAATTATGCTTGTGGAATTTGCAGTTTGGTAGTCGCCATTTTGTACATTTAACACCTGTTGGGGATATGTATGGCCATTGGCATTTACCCATAACGCATGACAGTAAAACACATCCATTCGATGCAATAAATACTAAGATGTACCATATAAAATCACTGCACGTCCTATACGTGCTTTCAGCACCATATACAAGCAAGCAAATGTAATAATAGATTATGAGTAATTTAAACGTGTGACCGATTCGTACTGTAAATTATGGTAACACGCGTTGGTAAGTATTAAATCACAAGTTACATTCTGTTGTTTCGTGGAAGCCGAAATGTGGGGGGCCGAAATTATTCACATTGTCAGCATACACACCACATGTTCATGGCGCTTAACTTAATGACAAACACAAGTGGCTATCACAAAAAATTCACTGTTATCGTGTGGCATTCGCAGGAATTTCAATGAAAATTCATCACTGTGCCGAGTATATTTGCACATAAAGCAATCCGAAATATGACCATGAGTTGTGCGAAAACGGAAAAAAATTTCGACAAGATGCCAATGCACCTTCATAGCAGCACTGATCGTAAAAGGAATCAATGTGCAAATAGTAAGGCCGATGCACCGTATGAGAGTAATTACCACCTGGCCACACACGTGCATTGGACGCAACGAAATTGAAAAGTTCATTTTAATTTTAAATGCATCCGGCGTGCGTGGCAACTGTAAATGAGAATTGTAAATGAAATTAATCATCATATTGCACTGTCTTGCCAACTCGCCGTGTTGCCACAGTTCTGTCAGATGCCTACGGGAGTGTCGGGCATGCGAAAGAAGAGAGATTCGCGAAATTACCTAATTTGAAACGTAAATGATGCGAATTATCATTTTGGTCAATAAATAAATAATTTATAGATACACGTTGGAATTCCCACTACGATGGCATGCTTTAAGCTTCTGTGCGCTGTGCGGCCGAGATCGACCACTACACTAAACATAGAGTCTATACTTTTCCACCTGAAGCTTTATATCACTTCCACTCTTACAGAACCACTGTACTTTTTACGACTAAAATAACTATAAATTTCTTCAATGATCCACGAAACCAGCTAAACGATGTTGATGCCTGATCCGTCATTTACTGTTGCTGTGGATATTAATTCAAGCGTGATGATTTATTTCAATATTTAGAGCCCCGTTAGGGATGAACTAATTTACCATAAAATCCTGCTCTACCGAAATTATTTCCAGCCTTAGTGGCATTAGCAATCGCGCTAACACGTTAGTACGACGCCTGAAGTGGTTTCAACTACCTTTCGAACAGTTTCAACGATCCTGGGGATTGTTATGGTTGATTAATATTCAATAATTGGATCGATGTTCAGTCAAGTGGTTTGGAGACTAGGGAAAATGCCCAGAGCATACAAATTCTTGCTGCTATAATTCACGTATAAATCATATAGTTTACTTCAATGAGTTGCTATCAAGTTTGAATGAAGCCTTAGAAATATATTAAGATTTGCAATCTGTATTAATGTTATGTTAAGAAAGATTTTGTATTAAGAATAATGTGGTGACTGAACATTGGCGGAAGATCTTTTGTTAAGTCTCTACTTGAAATTGACTTTCAACTACAAACTGTCATTTGAGATGCGCTGTTGCATTAATTCACTTCTTGAACAAAAATCGAATTTTTTTGTATGCAATATTTGCAGTGTAATAGGTATTTGAATTTTGAGACATTCGGACGCACTCGAATGTAATCCGAAGGGAATGGTAGTGTAGATTCCCAGACTTTCCTGATCAGTGATTCAATGATAAGATGCTTTGCCAATATGCTACTTTTGCTATTTAATAGTCTTTGACTTTGATTTTTGATACGCTTTTTAGTCAATATTTGTTGTTATGTCGTAAAACTCAAAAACTTTACTTTATCTAAAATTGCTTTCTTCAAAATGCATGTAATGTGTTAACAACTTGCAACCATTTTCAACTAAAAGAATCCTTTCTTTCAACGCTAATTAATTTAGTGTTAATAAGGCTTGGCGTTGAATAATTGTGTGTCGCTCGCGCTGTTGGAATCCTGTCCGACATTTTAAGTGAAAATCTTTCGATTCGTCGTTTATTCTCATGTCAGCACCGCACATTGTTTAGCAAAGCTGCGCTTAAAAGTCATTTCCTACATTTTCCCCATAAGTATCTTCTATCATGCGCGTTCCAGTAAAAATAGAAATTCTATCGTGTGCTCAAAAGGCCACCATAATACAGCATGATCTAAATCTACTTCTCAATTAAACAAATAAAATTATTTATTAATCACCACCAAACTGTGCTGAGGTGTGCTCACTTCAGATTTACGATGACATTGATTTTCAGCGTGACCGGATTGTCACTTCTCAAAAAGTGTGTAGATAATTGGTAATTGTTGACACTCTGGTGGTGAACCCAGCGTTAAAACCGGCCAAAACGTGTCGGCCAAAGCATAGAAAATTGATGACACTGCTGTGCGCTGTTGTCTTGTTATTATATGGCAAAAAGAGGACAGAAGTGCAGAATGGTGCAGAAAACGAAGAAGTCACGATGGCACGTGGCATCTCAAGCATTTGGATTCCGCAGTTACGTCGAATTCCACTTCACAACGGGGCCCTACCAACGAAACGACATGTCCACACGTACGGTTCTGCCAACTGCGGATGGTACGGATGCCGGATCGTATAATCCTGCTGATGTACAGATCATCCTGAGCTATAAGCATGCTTGAGTAAGCAGCAAGGTATGGTGATTGCTCAGGCTTAGGAGTAAAGGCGCAATACGCGACTTGGGTGATAATTTATGTCGTGGTAGAATAGAGGAATGAGTTATACGCCAAGATGATGATGGTGATGTTGAGCATTTGCAAAGTAGTTCAATAAATGTCAATGGGACAGGATAATATGTTATTTTGATGTATAAAAACCAAAATAAGTAGTTATTTTATGAATAGCTTGAAAAATCAAGTACTGTTTGAACTGTTTACGGTAGCTAAGTAGAAACAAAGCATGTTTAAGATTAAATTGAGAGAAAGCGGGCATAATTAATTCGTATTATTTTAGCATTATAGTTGACTATTCTGTAAGCTTTTGGGAACCCGCGATTGAAAAGTGAATCGAGTACAGAAACTATTGGAGTTAGAACTTTGGGGATTTTAAAGGATTAGGCTTGTCTATTACAAAAACTTTAAAGTGATAGTCAAAATTAAAAAAAAAATAAATAAAGTAAGCCTCATTAGGACTAAATGGACGAAAACACATGAAATGGAAGTATTTAAAACAAACTTTGCTAATGTATCCCTAAAAGGTAATTTATAGCATTCGAATAAAAGACTCTATTTTTGCCCTATTCTATAATTTCAGCTATATCAACCAAGACGGATTTCTTTGAAGTTGAAGTATTATCCTTAACTAGACCTCAAATGCAATTGTATATTGCACAGTCTTAGACAAATGTGTGCGGCACAAATCCATTTCTTTCCACCAATAATTCACAATGTTGTTATTTTCTTGCAAATTCAACAATAGTATATCATTTAAACAACCTGATGAATACGATTTTTGCATTTTTGTTCACGGAAAGTACTCTCAGTATGAAATTTATGATTGCAATCTGCCTCTGCAGTGAAAAAGTCATTTTCTTCTTTCATTCCTCCACATTTTGTTTACGCTGTGATGCTTACTCAAATCGCAATTCAATGAATCTAAAAATAGCTCAAGTATCACAGCGTTTGCAAATGGTAAACCGATGATGTCACACACGCTATACAAATAAGTCCAGTCTAGGTTTACCTGTCATCTACAAAGCGCCACACGCATGAGTATCTAATTATCCGATAATAAATTATTTATGCAAGCGTATATTCACGCAAATCGCTCCTTGTATGGTCATTCTTGGCAAATATAGACAGCTTGATTCAACGCACCTACCGATCTTATTGTGTTAGGATATGTCTATTGCGCGTGTTACTTATCATTTTACTATTTGCACTTTGTAATGGCGTGCGGGGTAAATTCAATTATGACAGGCTGCTTGTGATATATGAAGCTTCACTAATTATAAATGAGTTTACTTGCCTGCTACTTATAATCTTGTCGTTTTGCAAGGAGAAATCTGGTGATAAATGGAAGCAATTTAAAATAAATTATTGTAAAGCACAATTAATGAACTCTTTTTTTTTTTGAACCGAAGCCTGCGACTACACATGTCTGCAATTCCTAAATACGTAGTACTGAGATAAATGCAACACATTCAATGCATATAGCAATCGGTGGCTTTAGATTATTGGGCTGCTGGAAACAGAATAGGTAACTCAGTGTTCACATGCGGAGGAAATGAATTAATTACATTACTGAGTTGAATTTTTGTTATTTTATCCGATGCAGACGACGCCGTGATTTTATTATTGAATCGAACGGCTCGCGTGGAAACCGGCTGCAGGTAGGTGCATTAAGTCACTGTGATTCGGTGATGCGACTGGGTGGGTTGCCGTCAAGGCTTGGAAATGTTAATTTTATCGGTTCATAGACAAATTATGAGAGATATTAAAATGAAAGGCAATCGAAGCGAATTGATTTTGAATGCCTTTTATGTTAAATATTAATTGAATTTCTTTTGATGACGGAGACACAAATTAAGACATTCATGAGATGAAAAATAAAATGATGAAGGCTGAATAAATATTCTAAATTGTTTAATAAGCTTATGTTCAAGTTTAATTCAGATAAGTTTTTATTTAAAAGAGTATTTAAGGAATGGGCTCAATACAACTAAACAATAGGCTTTGTAATAACACTGTTTACAGTTTAAACGATTACATTTTTAAATTAAATTTTGGTGGCACAGCACGGACCGGATTCGCACGGATCTGCAAATTACGAATTTCCTAAAATAATTTCTCTGATTAGAATTATTATCGTTCAATTCAAACGTTTACACGACTCCAAAAGTCTTCCTAATTACACTCGGCCTTAAATTTGTGTTATAGCGGTAATAAATAAACTGTCTCTGGAATTAAGAAAATAAATGATATTATTAATTCTCCGATACGATTAGGTACGATCATCTATAATTGAATTTGTGGTTAGAATGAAAACTCTGTTTTTTATAGAAATTCATACATAACCTAACTTGTTCAAAAATCAAGGTTGTAGATTTTAGTAAACTTTTCTTCTAGATTTAATGACCTACAGTTAATCTTTATTGTAATATGTTTAATTAATCTTATGTCTCTATCATGTTCTTTCTTTATTTTCACTATTACTCAATTTTTTCCAAGTCATCTACTTACATTCTAAATTATCTTATAAACTATCAATAAATTCTAGTAAGTGTGCACAATTTGGAGCCGCTGGTGTGGTAAGTAAAACAGTCTCAGCTTAGAAGCCGTGAGAATTCATGTACTTAGCAACCGTTGTTATTTTTATAGTCGGCGAGCAGCGGGACACATCAAACCGAAAAGGCAGATGCGTCGTCGATATACAGTAGTTGCGCGACGCACACGTTTATTATAAAAAGTAATCATGTCAAGCGCAAGCTTTGCACCGCGTGCCGACAAAGCGAAAGCGGTAGCAGCACGCACACATAGATTTTATTCGCGGTATTATATTCTACAGATATATATTTCGGCTACGAGCAGGCCAAAATACAAACAAATTATACGGAAAAAACGCAGCACAGAAAGATTTCCTTCATATAATATGACATTTTCGACAGGCCTACATAAAAAATGCAGAAACTGCAAGACGGCACTCCTAACTAGTTTCTTATAAATTATATTATTTTTATTGTATATTTAGTGTGGTGTATTACGAAATTCAAGATGGGAAAAAAGTAACGCTTAATAACTACCAAATTATGAATCGCAGCAACCAAAATCAAATGTCATTCTATAATTAACATAGTTAAATTTTTAATTTAATTTTTATATATTTCTACTGACTTGTTTAGATTAGTGAGAAAACGACACAAAGTTATAATATTATAATTCCGGTTTTTTCATTTTTAAAATAACTTCTTGGTTACAAAAGAAAGCATAATGCTTCGTTCACTATTTTATAGCCTTTACTAGAACTTTTGATTAAGATACCTATTTTCCACATTTATTAAAACTTTAAGAACTATTAAAGTATTAAAACTAGGAACAAAATCTAAGTGACATGTTATAGTTAATAGTATCTTTCAAAGTTACCCTTAAATTTTCTATTGAAATAATTAGAACAAAGAACAAGAGACAACAATTAATAAGCAAAAGTAAAATACAAAATTACTGCTTTAACTTTGTTGCTTTGATTATTTGCTGGTGTTTTTTTTTTTAACAAAAAGCTTTTAATTGAGATATAATAAGTGCACAATAATTTTCATATTTACTTATACATCTATAAAAAAATATTCTTGTAACAAATACAACTTATAACTATGGTGTATGGGCAAGCAACCATCGCAAATTCAAGGTGTTTCTTTTGACTTCAATGTTTCTAACCGATCTAATCAAATTTAGGCGCGATCTCTTCACAAAGATAAATGTAGTTTAAGCCAGTAACTGCCTAAGTCACCGAGAGTCAGTCGAACAGGTTCTTTCAATCCCAACAATAAACGCTTGCAGGAGTGCAACATTGCAGCGACGAGATGCAATGTCTGTCATTTATCAGATATCATAACTAATTCACCTTTTATAAGGCACATAGACAGTGGGTAGAAACATCCGAGAAATATTTAAAAGCATGAAAACAAAGAGATTAAAAGAGAAATATTTCGGAAAATTATGGGTTGCTTTGCGTAGTTTATGTCCTTCGAATTAATTTGGTGGCAGGTGGAAGAGATATTTTCAACACTTGAAGGAAAGTAAACTTTGATAAGAATTTCATCTCAAGTATATTCAAGAAGTAAGTTTAATGGACAATAAAGTAACTCAAACATTAAGTGTCGAGTAGTAGTTATTTATTAAAATCTGTGTTTTTATGTGTTTCTAGCTGGAAATATACGATGCATGTATAATCCGTAAATATATAAACAAACAAAGCTCAATGCATTGAATGTATGATATAACCTTAAAATCTGAAGTCTAAAGAAAACGCCGCTATTCTAACACTTTATTACAACGACGACAGCACCGACGAGTATTTCGTTTCGTTTTTTCCTCTACAGTCCTAACTTTGGAAGCTAATAAACACACTGACTTTACAAGCAAAGCATAATTTCCCTTACAAATTAGCTACACTCATGCATTTTATAGCTCGCGCCATGCAAGTACGATGAGTACCTCGAATGTTTAATAATCATCTGCTTTGTTCCTGCATAATTCAATGTCATTGCTCATGTGAAAATGTGCCAATATCATAATCTAGGCATGTAATAGAGAGATCCTAATCAACGCTGGATTTTTATTACTCTTTATGTCATTACCGTCCGAGTGAAGCGAGAGCTTTGGTGTGAATTTAATGATTAAATTAGATTTATTGTCGGCAGCGGCGTGTGGCGTTGGAAGCTCAGGTTGTATAAATAATAATGTGCTTAATAAGTCATAAAAGGCATAGAAATAAATAAGTAACCTGAAACGGTTAATAAATTATTAATTAGAGAAAGGGATTTTCCGGCATGTGTGGCGACTGCTTCGGCGGCAGGCGACTAGGTGCTTTGCGAAAACTCATAAACACGTCACATAAGGGAAAATTACTAGTGCATGCAAGGTGGTAATGTAGTGTTTATTATCTTTTTTTAACAAGATATTATTTTTAAGAGAAAACAATCTTATTCTTAATGAGAAAAAGCGAAACAAATGATTTATATTCATTACAATATATTTATTATTACTCTGAATTTAAAGTAGGTCATCATGCGTATTGTTGAATTAATAAATAAATCTGACAAGTCTGTAAAATTAGAGCAATACTTGGTTATGACTTAAGCTAAAATTTTAGTTGCCTTGAAATATGACTTAGTCAGTTTGAACATTTGCATTTTACGATGAATTAATTAATGAAATCAATATAAGTTTTTATACATATCAATACAATAATTAATTATAAGACTTTTAGGTACACTTTAAAAATGATGGAAGTGACTTAAATTGGAATAGTCTTAATGTTCTTCACGCGAGTCTCCTAACGAATTGAAATTCCTCATTTCTGATATACATCCAATCCGTTTATATGAAAGCTATTCTCTGAACAGCCAGAATGCAATTCTTTACATTTCATGATCCGTTTGCACGAACAATCAATCACCAATACATTTCATCTAGTGTGTTAGTTCAACGAGAAACAAATGCATGTGAGAATAGACGTGACATAGAGGCTGTTTGTACAGAAAAAGTCGTTCCGATGATATTGGGATCTGTCGTCCGGGAAAACGGCATTTTTTAATGTTTTCTTATCGCGTGGCGTAAATGCCCGCCGGTTCGTCAAACTGGAGCCATTTAAATAATTGCACGTAGCCGGACTGCACAACAACGATTCCTCTTCGAAACGAGGCGCTGACATTTAGGATTTTTCTTATTTTGTCCTCATGTGCACATAAAAATCTATTAGCTATGCGAATTAATTGCGCGACTAACAGCGATCAAGAATGTTAGGTTATATGTTCAAGAAAACGTTTGAAAAAAATAGATACAAAGACTACTAAGCAGAGATAGATGATAATAATTGTGTGAATCAATCATTCATTGCTCTAGACTTCACAAATGGAAACTAGCAGGCAAGAAGTATTTTCAAGTTGTATTTGTTTCCTAGGTGATTTTTATGTAATAGAATTAAACACATCTACACTTTAAATCAATTCTAAATGCATTATGGATAAATCATCTATTAAACTACAAATAAGTTAAATTACAATCACTTGTTCTCTTTTCGTATTATTTTGCTAGAGTATTTGTGTTTCATTGTGCTCTAGGGTGGTCATTTCCATCTCACTACCAAAATATACTCTGGATGTCGAGATGGATAACAATGTGCACCCACATAAAACGAGCGCCAGCAAGCAACAATAAAACTATTGCACGGTCTTGAGCTGTGCGACTCTCACCATCAAGTATCCATTGAGTCGGTAGAGTATGCGGATGAATGAGCAACAATATCCAACAAATCCAACCATTTCATTCGGACAGGACAAAAGCAAACAAAATGCTTGGCAACCGACTGAAAAGAAAATATAAAGCCTGCAGACCTACTTCAAGCACAAGTAATCTTGCATATCATAACAATTTGAAAATTTATTGCGATTGAATGAGACTCGTGTGCACATCAAGTACACTTAAATTTAACATGTGCTTTGTTGGGAGTTTAACTGAATTTGTTCGTAAATGGAACGGGTAGAAAGAGGTGAAAGTTGAACAAATTGATCCAATGTTGACCTGGATTATAAACACAATAAAATATAATAAACGTAGAAGGAAATCACCGCATTAAAATCTATTTTTTTAATAATCAATACAACAGGAAAACTATTAAGAGTATGCATCTTATTGGTTGCTCCTATAGAAGGTAACAACTGTTGTCTATAAGACGCGTGTTGGAAAATAGATTCCAAGAGAAAAATTAGAACGAATAAGTCACAGCTAGGTATCTCATTTTTTAGACAATAAGTTGACTTTTCGATTGATATTAATTAGTTATCCCAAAGTTAGTTATAAATGCCTTTAAAATGTAATTAAATCATCACCAATTTGTGCAGCAAAGTTAAATTTTAAGAAATTGTACTTTGGAATTGGAGACACAGAAAAAATCTGATATTAATCTCTTGCAATATATGGATTCAGGACTTGTAAAGAGTGGACATAGCACATATACTTTTGATTAATTATGCTCCAAACTAAATAACTCCTAAACTTGTCAACTCTCTCCAGTAAGATTTCCACAACAACAAATTCAACCTTTTGCGAATTGTAATAAATTACCGTATTAATAATAATTGAATAAGTAGTATCACTACTCTTCCACTGTCAGAACCGTACAATATCATGCAGGGCACCACAATCAGTGTCGAAGTGGAGGATATAAATAAAAATTAATACACCATACATCTGGCATTTGGGTCTTTTGGCACACTTACAAGTACAGAGGTGGGCTCAATAGGTGCGACACACTATGGCGAATTTAGTTGTAAATCACATCGGCGTTCCAATAATCCTTACAGCATGCAACAAGTCATTGTTGTGTTGATAATAGTATGCATGTGTATTGATTTACATGTGTTGCGGAGTTGCAGTATTATTCTGCACCTTACTTCTTGAGTCTTGCCTTGGTGTCGGACACTTGCGCATGGTTTATGTACCGAGGAACACCAGAGAGATATAAATGAAGCAGAAATGAATAAATATGAGCGCTGAGGACGAGGCCGAAATACAAGGAGTCGTGTACTTCTCGTCAGTTGGTATAGTTGCGAATATGTGGTAAGGTGGAGGACTTTTTGTGTATGCTATTCGTGCATACGTATATTATCTCATTGAGTTAATGTACGGGTGGTCGTTGGCAATGGGACATGGAACAGTTAAGATCTTGTCACCTTTTGCCAATTTTATAAGTTACTATTCATCATTGTGGAAGTATTGATTGGAAGCAATTGAAATATAAGAGCTAAACTCAGCACATTTTAGGTTGGTTTAGCCGACGTACAGAGAAGCGTAGTCACCAACTTCAAGTTTGAAATAAATAATTAGGGGAACAAAGGTCCTCTTTCGTTTAGGGTGCTTGTCAGAAAGTATTTATTTCAATTGTCTTCGGTGTATACACCTATCAAATAGTACAATCAAGCGATAATCACGAATAATCTACCGGTAGATTAGGTAGCGTGAAGAAACCTAATATTCCTCAGCCTTCGCCTCCTCACTGTTCGGCACGCCCGACGCCGCGGAAACTTATAACTTGCGACATCCCGCAAAATACTCGCTCGTTGCTTGCCGTTGCTTGCTGTTCGTAGAAATAAGCATCGCAAGCGAGGGCTCATCTTCATTTTCATTGCAATATCGTCTGCGTCGCGATCCAGCTCGAAGACCTCTCTCGCGACCGCACTACCACTCTGCCTGGACCGCACAACAAGGATTAGATGGACCACCTACAAGATCACGCGCATTCATAACTACTTTATACGTTTCCGTACTTACTGCGCGCTCCAACATGTCGTATTGCTGTTGAATGAGTTTTTTATGCCTCTGCTTGCACCGTCGTCTACGTGTACGGATGTTTCATATTCATAGGTCCATCTCGTGCGCACATATATTATTTATCGTAAAATGCGTTTTACACTGGTCACTGCGGACATGACTGAGTTTTGTGCGCGTGCTACGCGTCTTATCATTAGACCTAATCATATTCTTACGGTCGTACTACGATCAGCGTGCAAGTGAAATAAAGGTGCGCTCTGCCCATTGCTTTCTTGTTCCACTAGAGGCCATATAAGCTGGTTTAGGTCCACATATGACGATATCATATTTCTGATTGTCTAAATGTCACAAAAAGTTAGTTTAATACCTTGCGGGTATTAAATTAGGCACACGGTTTTTAATAACGGCGACAAAATTTCAGATGATTTGATCAAGATTCGTGATATTACAACGGCAATAAAAGTGCGTTGCGTGGTTTTACGATATTTGCTCGTCGCATTAAACGTTTTTATTGTTTGCATTGTGCGCTTTTATTGTTAGTTTTATATTTATTGTCAAATAGTGCTTAGGATTTATTTCTTCCTGTCGCAATGTGTAATAAATTTTTTTCTTTGACAATGAGTGTAAAGTGCACACAAAGATGTAATTGATTTGCTTTTAATGGTAATATCATGTTTTCAATTCAATTCTAAAACAATTACAATTGTCCCGTTCTGTAGCACAATCGGTAAGCCATCTGACTGTAGTAGTGACTGCAAGGTGCATATTCGAGGGTCACGGGTTTAAATCCTACTGGGGGTATATTTAATATATAATAACCCTGGTTTCTAGTTGATGCAGTATGATGAAATGGAGGTCAAATACGGTATCGTTATCCAGCATGGTTGCAGTACGCTCCAAAAATAACAAAATAACAAATTACAATTTATTGTTTTGCAAATAGCAACATGAATCAATTTTCCAGGAAAGAGAGAAAAATAAGGTGCTATAGTATCATTCAAAAAGATGATTGATTGATAATATAAACACAAATTTAGCGACTACTGATGTAATATAACAAGCTAGATGTTCTAGTTTACGTCCGTTCTTGCCCAATTTCAGTTAAATGTTTTGTATATTAGCAGTAAATAAAAATGTACCTTATCTTGATCGTCAACACATTAATTTTCTCGCACTTTATATGGCTATTCTAGTGCAAAAATATAAAAAATTTCTAAGAAATGAGGTTGCTATAAAATAATTACGTGTTTTCACCTAATAACTACCAAAACTATAAACTTAGAAACGTAAGTTTTATTTACTATAAGTAATATTGTTACCTGTCTATCTTACTATTAAAAGTGGCACTTGTAGGATAACGCCAGAAGATGGTAGGGTGGACCCAAGCCAAGAGTTTAGCTGAAACCTGTCAGTTTGCGTAATATTCTAACATCTTTCTTTCGCGTTTGTTTGTTTGTTTATTTTGATATTTAGTGTAATTTATACATTAATTTTGTATTGACAATATTAATTTTTTTTTATTAAAATCTATTATTAAAATTAATTATGTTCATAAAGCTTAATTATAACACTTACTTTTTGTTTATGTATAAAACTTTTTCGGCTTGCTGTATTTCTTAGTATCAGATAATGAGTTATATTTTTGATTATTTGTTGATAGAGATAAAGAATTGAAAACAATTTTCATTTATGATTTATGATTTGGAAATTACTTCAAATATAAACATTAAATTTATATTAGTGTTTTAATTTCGCTATGATTTTTAGTATCAGTAGAGAAGAAAGCAGAAAGCCGAAAATGTTTTAGAAATGACTATTTAGTGAGTGAGGTTTCATATACATAATGAAAATTAAACACTTCATGACTACACCCAACGATACTTTAGCTTTGTTTTTTTATCTTAAACTATTTAAAACAAAACAATATTTTAGTAATCTTCGTCAAATAAACCATGTTTTCTTTATAAATTGTTGCTCATCTTTATATAACATTATGTACGCACCCAGATCTAATATAAGTCAATTTGTTGTAACGTGTATCGACCATGAGAGGTGAGCAAGGACGTTGTGCATGGATTGAAGTGAACTCGAGTCTTACACAATCTTCACAGCCTCCATAATATCATAGCCATGAAATGGAAATAACGTATTTTTTCGCAAATATTGAACCTGTGCAGAAACAACATGTCTGTCAGTATTAAGTCTAAATTATTACCAATTTGGCACAGTGTTAGACTTGCTTAGTTGTGGTCATAACATCAAGTAACCACAACTTACTCTGAATCTATTGCCATAGAAATAACACATCTATTTGATATTAATAATATAAAGCAAATTCGAAAAATAGAGTGGAACGATCTTAGATTCAATATCACAAGGAAATTAATGTAATGTGAAATTCAAATTTATATTACCGCCGCCTCGGAAGATTAAGGATGGTCAAGGTTACAAATAATAGCTCAAATAATAGTGCTTTCTAATTTCTACCAATTATTAAGAAAAAAAACATGATTGTATCATTTACGAATTGGGAATTATTTCAATTATAAATATTATATTTACTATAGTACTGCGCTGCAAATTTGATTTAACGTCATTTTCTTATTGATTTTTTTAGTCTTGTAAGAATTTTAATAGTAAAATAAAAGTTCACAATATTAGCTTTGAAAAATGAAATTAACATGTTAATTTATGTTTTTGAGACTATTAGACTATGAGATATTATAAGCTAACAATAAAACCAATCATGCCAAATTTTTAACATCTATAGAAGTGTTCTCCAGAAAGACTCCACCCAATTTCTACACTTCTTCAAGTCCTCAAAAACCGCTAATTTCACACATTCGAAAACTTCTACCCGCTTGAAGGAAACCATATTATTATAAGTATTATTGTTTTCATTTTATTTTGTTGCCATTTGGTAAGGAAAGATTTTATAAATTACTGATTTTCTATGGCTGAAGGACCGTTGGTCGATGGTCTTGTATATGTATGATTGTATTGTGCGATTGTATGTGTACAAAATATTATTAGTCTTAAAGTTATTAAAATTGAAAGAAAAAAAATTAGCAATATAATTTTCCCTGCAATTCCCCTTCTCAAGTCACAAGACCTTCTCTAACTAAAAATATGACTAATTTTAATCCATCGTAAAAACTACTTAATTATCCACTTATTATTATTCCTTCTTATTTCTAATCCATTTTTTACGTAACAAAACCACACTCCTAACTAATCAAACACCTGTAATGATGACTATGTATGTAAATTGTGCTCAGTGTTATTCATTAATCTACGTAATTTTCTGTCTATTTTTTATTTCTCACAACGCGCGACTTATGAGGAAGGTTGCGGCACAATAAAAATTTACGTATTAGTTTGGCAAGGGTAGCCTACGCGCGCACGCCACAAAAACACCCACCTCGTGGCTGGTAATATTCGTGGGCTAAGCATGTTGCTTTTTTCTACGCTTTCCGCTGCTGTTTGCCACAACTGCGAAATGGCAGATTCGAGAAACGCAATAAATAAACACAACTAGTACAGGTAACAACGTTGTTCAGAATGAAATCTGATGGTTATTAGGTGAGTGGAGGTTGTATAATTTGCAAATGATTTTATTATGCAAATTTTCTAAATGTAAACAAATTTATATTCCATAGTGAAGCTGTTGTTTCTCTAATGCTTGTTTTATGGGTGAAATCGACCGAATCAGTTTTTTCAAGTGCAGTAAAGTAGTCGTGGTGGGTGTTAAGAGATGTCGCTCTCTGTCTGGTTTCCAGTAAAGAAACTCGGCGCAAACTTGTTTGTTCTCGTAGGTTCGAAACATTCGACAATCGAAAATAAACACGACGTAGAGTGTGCGGTTCAATCGTGATTGAATTCCGTCTTGAATAGAATAAGTAAGTAGAAAACCAATCTGTGATATAATATCAATTCCCTAATCGGACCCATTAAATATCGACGGGCACAATGTAAATCTGGCTTGATACGTTTTTTCCTGTCAAGTATATACTTACTTACGTAGTTTTGTCATTTAGATAATACTTGTGCGTCGCCAGAGTATAATTTAAATGCAGCATGCGATGCGTCAAAGAAAAAGCGCGTTGACGACATAATCAGAGTCGATAATGCTAGCGTACCAATGTAAATATCTCAATAGAAGTGATATTACCTGCGACGACTCCGACGACTGCTTAACCAACCGCAACATATTGGACAACGGCAAGAAAGGCCAATTAACGACGATATTGTCATCCAAGTTGACTAAACAAAGGTCACTTTTACGAAATGTTAATTATAACGCGAGGCAGTAAAGAAGTTAACTAACTAACTTGGTTAATGCATTATAAATATTACAGTGAATGCGAGCAGAGTGGATGAGTAAGTAAGTAATAAACGTTTTAATTATTTTTTTTGCTTGGCGTCGAGTTGTGTTAACACAGCAGTACGAAATTGAATGAGCTCTAAAGTAGAGAATTTAATGCAAAAGTTAAACTTTTCCTTGCGTGGAATATCGAAATGCGGAATAATTAACTGTATGCAGTCCAGTTGAGAAGCTTATTACGTGAAATATTTATAAATTAATTAAAAAGGGATCTTTCTGTGTGTATTTTAGGAATGTGCATTGCGAGATGTCCTTTCGACATCTCGTTATGGAGAATGAGAGGAATCAAGATTGTTGAGGTTTTAATCAATTTTCGAGCAATATTTGTACTTGTGTAATGTCTAGCCAATGCGTGCAAGCTGCATGTGACCGAATCAGTGTGATAAACAGAAAACTTTCACTTGTGAAAATGTCATTCGCATTCTGATTTTTAGCGAAAAACGTTCAGACCAAGTTTTTATTGCAATCAATTATTAATTAGCTGACAAAATATGATAAAAGAAACATTAAGCTGATGTAGAGAAAATCTATTTTAGAAGCAGATAATTTCATTAATAGTTTTTATAAGATTCATATATTTTAATTGTATAAAAAAGACTAGTTCTTCTAATAAAGAATTTGGTATATCGATGCAAATAAAGTAAGAATTTATATAGTAACATTTAAACTAATTACTTTATATTTTACTGAGACATAGCATGTTATTGTGATTTTTTTATGCAAAAGAAACAAGTTGAAAATGCTACATATTTATTGAATTATGTACTGTCAAGAATAAGTTTAATTGACAAGCATTTTTATGTATTTATTTATTTAATAAATGTGTAATAACTATTCAATGACAAGAAATTTTTAAATTTTACAAAAAAAAAAAAACATCAAAACCAGAGTTAACAACAAATCAATTAAATTAAGCAGCACATATTAACATATTTCACTATTTATAATTTTACATTCAACGAGTCAAATTTAATTTACACTAGCATCAGTATACAATCAAAATTCAAGCAACATTTAATTAATATTATTTAATCAAATTAACAATATTAATAATATCTCGTACATATAAATCTAGCATGACATATCTTTATGATTAATGCAAAATGGATTCAAATTATAGATAAACAATCCCTTTCTAGCGAAATCGCAAGCCATTAATGTGCTACACTTCTCTCAACATGCATAATTTTTTTGCGGTTGAAACCAAGTTGACTACTCCGTGGATCATAAAAATGCATCTAGAATGCTGACTGCCAAGCACTGATATTTAGAGCGCACAGTTTACAATTTATAATTTTGTTGGAAGCCCACACGTATGAGCGACATTTGGTTTCTATTAACGCGTACGTTTTCATTTTCGTTTGCCTTAACGGATTCTGCGCACCATTAGCTCGCTACGGTTTGGGTTGATATGATATGCAGTCGAACAACATTGCAATGTCCTAGTAAATTATGACTTGTCGTGAATTTATGAATTTGATATGACATATTAGAAAATCTATTTGTAATCGCTACGCTTAATAGGCTATAGTCAAGTGTTTCAACTTTCTGTTCAACTTGTTGGTCAACTGGTGATTTTTACTGCGATATGTGTCATAGAGAAATAAGCGCTTCTTCTTAGGTGAGTAAAAAGCATCGAGATATTAGTCGGATATGATGAGGATTAACTTACTGATTATTTCTTCTTCGGCGACAAGTCATACATGGAGGATTATGATAATGTTTTATGCCTACTTCGTGTGCTGCTTCAATTTCTAAATGACTGACATAAGTAAGAAATCGACTGAAATGAAGCAAAGTAAATATGAAGAGAGTAGTTTCTACTAAGCGAGTTATATACTTACCAGTTTAAAGCAGGAATTATTCCTGTTTGCCACAAGTTTGCTATTGTTACTAAATTGTAATTCTAATTACTCTGAATGCAGAATAGAAATCTAGATGTTTTAAAATTACAGCTGGTCATGTTTTTATTCACAATACCAAGAAGAAATACTTCGGTAATTCTCAAACATAACTTTGAGCTATTCTTTGAGGTATGACAAGTTGAAATGAATAACAAGGTCTGTGCTTCAATAAAAAAGTATAAAATTTATTTTTCTTTCTGAGAAAACAAGCACTAAATGTACAAACATATCACTTCCTGTACAAATCAGCACTCGACAGTATCCAATAAAAAAAGAAGAGAGCGAAATACATTAAGCAATATAGAAATTACTCATAAACATTTAATAATATAGGTAACAAGTATAAGAATATAAGACATATTCTAATATCTTCTCTACAAACAATTCGTATTTGATACATCGATCATGCGTAACTAATTTAGAATTAGTTTAACAAAGTTCGTTGATTATCGGCAATCAGTTCGTTTCCAACGCGGTTATTCCAACTTACAACTAGATAAATAACTTATCATCATCACATCTTCCAGAAAGCGCATTGTTTTATGTACTAATTAACTAAGCCCCCAACACTCCTGTTACGTCAGAAGGAAATCACTAAAGTCAGTATGGTCATAATCCGTCTGCAGAAAAGGTGACAATGAGTTCGGATCTCCGAAGTCTACGGGCGAAAGTGATGTATCCGGAAAGTCAGGCGACGCTAGCAATGATGAATGATCTGATAATGGAAGACTCTCCCCGTCGGATTCTAGCAGCAAACAATCCAAATCACTGCAATCGCTCAGTGATGGTTCCAGGAGGAAGCTCTCAATCGCAGTAGCTGCGGCAGCCGAAGCAGCTACATTCGATGCTGGTGTGTTATCATTAAGTACAGCACTTAGGGAAGAGATGTACTTCATTGCTAGCCGTAGAGTGGTGATCTTGGTGAGTTTCTCATTCGTGCTGGGAGCTGTATGGGTTGCCGCCATCTGCGGAATGACTTGTCGAAGGGTTTCGAATGCTTGGTTGATCTCACGCATTCGGTTTCGTTCCCTTGCGTTGGCCGTCTTACGGCGGTATTTACTCAGTGGGGCGGGTTTCTGTTTAGGTTTATGGGTTTTAGAAAGAGGTTTCGTAGTGCTTCCAGAAGATGAAAGCTTCGTTGAATGGGATGTGGATGCAGGGAGCGTGGTCTGAATTGTTTTTGAGGTGGCTTTTATAAGGGATTCTGTAACACGGCGGACTGACCGCGGTCGTAGGGAATATTTATCCTCTTTGCTGGAGGTAATCGTTTCGAAGTCGTCGTTATTATTCGGATCGGTGGTGTGAGCCATGTCGGACCTCAGCGGAGTTGAGAATTCGGTTGCGTATTGCTGTAGCAATGAATCCATTGCTTTCGTGATATTTCACACTAGATTAAACTAATCCTACTTCGCACTAATATTTTTATCTGTATTTGCTGCACTGTAAGATCCAGTCACTCGAGTTCTTGTCAACTAATATCACCAACTCAGTGAGTTGAAGTTTCGCAACACTTGTGCCCAACTTGTTCAAACTTATGAAGATCGTTTGATCGGCCCACGAGACGCTGGCGCACTCGCGGGAGATGAGAGCGTGTCTTCTCCGCTGGACCGCGAGCTGGTCACTGTTTGTTTCTCGGATATCGCGTCCAGCCGTAACCATAGGTGCCTTAAGTCGGATGCGTCCCCCACCTGTAATAATGCACCGTGCACCGCTTCGAGTGCTGACACTCTACCAACACCGGTCGGACGCGAAACCCAACCGAATCGACACACTCCTTCGCAGGTACAATCGCAGGTTGTCCGACGCGTGCAATGCCAACGGATGCGTCAAGACGATCGCGCAGGCATCAGAAAATGATGAATTATTGAGTTTGACGGAGGATTTAAATAAGTTTGTAACGGAATGTGTTACAATGCTACAAGATGATGTAAATTCCCCGAGAGAAATTCATGGCAAAAAAAGTTAAATTGGAACCAAATTGAAGAGTTTATCAGCATCATCTCGAGGTTTTGTATCGTTTGATGGTGTTATTAATATGCAAGTGTTTTTTTTTAAGAGTATGCTCAATAAAATCTCAACAGTATAAGCCATTTATCCGATAAGAAGAAGTAAAAGGTCCCAGTCATATTCAATGTTGAGTTAAATTTTCAATTCAACGAGGATTATATTCGTTTATTTGTTGATGGGTCTCGGGAGTTCACTGGAGGTGTATTTGGTATTCAGACCGATTCGTTTGCAGGGAGAGCTAAAATAATGATAAAGTCGCGTTTTATTATCCGGATCATCCGATATAACGGTCGCGCGGTGAATTGCAATTTTGGCATACATTCGCAAACAAACGTGATGTAGGGTTAGAATGTTGAATAAATATAAAAACAGTAGGTATTTTTAATTAGCTACATATTTAATGCTGTTAGTAAATTGTAGTGCTATTAAGAACTATACTAGAAGGACGATGATTTAAGTGATATTCAATTTAATCAAGTTAAGTAACAAAGAAGTTACCAAAACAGTTCTATCAGTTTATTTGCAATAAGTGATGACCTGTGCAAGATACCAACTTGATTTCTTCCCCATCTTAAAAATAAAACCTGAAGCTTTTATTTGGATCTTGGCAAGATCTACAATTGCTTTCAATTAAAAAGCAAAGATTTAAACTTGAAAAATTTATCTTAGTATTCAGTACCAATCAAACAAAATGGCGGTAGTAGTAATTTAACCTTAAAATCTCATCTAACTGACTCACTGCTTGTCACTGACAACCCATCAGCATATCTATCGCTAGGCAAATTCGAATCAACTAGATACTCTCGGAAGAGCAGCGTGTGCACTTTTGTGTCACTTTGAATTACTAATCACAGCGTGGGCAGCACGTGCGTGTTCCGTTGTGTTACCTGTTGCTTATAAGCGCACGTCGCACGCGTTGCATCGACGTGTCGACGATGATATTCTCTCTATGAGGACGCACGTGCAGATTGAATATGCAATATTGGAACTGTGGACACGTGCTTCACAGCTCCATCATAACTCTGTACCAGTGTACCGTAACTATCACCAGGAATCGCGAGTGCAGCAGGCGCCAGAATTATTAATATTGTTTTATCCGTACAACGGCGATTAAGCTCGCTTGTCAGGTGCTATAATTTTGCACCCTTCGCGGCACGCATTCTTCGCATCTCTGCTGATGCCGTGCAATATTGGCGATCGTGTAGTGTAATATCTCCAACTTAGCAAACGCATTCTTGGCTGGCGGAGAGTGAGGATAAATGCGTTCGTAATATTCACAATATGTTCGAAATCGTTATCAGATTCTTTTCGCACCTTTATGCTGTGCCTTCGGAGGCTGAGGTGCAAACTTATTTATTGGACTGGGACCTGAGGCTGTTGCGTATTCGACTCTTTAATCATCAGGCATGTAGCAAAGAAATACGAATAATTTCGAGCATAAAATAATTTTATGCTTGGAGGTGGTATAACCTTACCGAACTTATATGAAATGTCAGAAAATTAATATATTTTATTGCAAACTTTCCATTATTTTTGGTTTTGCCAGTTTTTGGTATTGCTAGTTTTGCCCTCCCTTGGAGAGCATTTTCAATCTCAGAAAATGTAACTTCAAACTGTTTCGGGGCATTTCTGTGAAGCTGGCACTGTAAGTAGTGGGATGCATTCAAGTATTATTTACGTTTGTGCTTGAACAGATTGAGGTTGTAAATGACAGAAATAAGGAAAGTAAGGCTAAAGTACAATTTAATTGGTTCTTGTCTTTCAGGTCTATTTTGAATCGGTGCCAACATTACCTATGATTATTCTGATATATTTGACAATCATTTTAATGGTTAGTAAAATACTATACATGGATTTAGCATAACCCAACCTAAGCAAACATCCACAAAATTTCTTGTAAATTCAAGTTGCTTGGGTGTATTAAGGTGGAACTAGCAGCAACATATGTGGAAAATATTTAGGTTTTAGTTTTGCTGAAGCAGATTGAGAATATAAATGTCAGAAATAAGGAAAGTAAGGTTAAAGTACGATTTAATTGCTTCTAGAATGTTTCAAATTGATTTGAGATCTTTGCTATCTTTTGATACGTCCCAAACGTCTACTTATTGTCTACTTCAATATATTTAAGAATGTTTTGCATTTCAAATAATTCCAAAGTTATTCATGAGTATTTTTATCTCGAAATAGGACAAGTAACTAATTAAATCTACAACTATGTTTGCATGCACGTCATGTGTATTGTTTCTTGTTTGCGTAATCTGCAAAACAGCAAAAACCATTCGCCACAAATTGAACCCACCTACGCTGGCTGCCATCCAACTGCGAGTGCAATGAAGATTCAAAATATCTCCATTGTTTACGGTTATGCCCATTTCAACGAGCGCCGTTTATTAATGAAGCGAATTAAAGGGTACTGTTATTATGAGCCAAGTCGCACCTTCGGTATTTTTAATTGTTGAGCTCTTTTTCGGGCGCATCGCCACACTGCGTTCCGTGTTTCTTTCATCGAGCTCGCTCATCTCCTCAAACCTCAGCAGTTGTGTATATGTACATTATGCGAATAATTTATTGCGGCAACGATTTTCGCAAAAGCCATAATCAACAACAAGAACGACTACGGCGTACGGGCGTATCAAACTGCGGTTTGAATATATCGAAACTTTATACTTACTCGTACACTCGCAATTTCGGTACTTGCTGGACCTCCAGACGTGCGGATGTAGAACACCTAAATCATTCTGTGAAGCCGTGCAATGTAAGTTCAAGTTGTTGCATCTTTTATTATTATATTTATAATATGTATATATTGTTGAGTGTTATGGATTTATAAGCTCGGTATCAATATTGCCTGCGCGCAATAAAAATCCACCGCGGGGATAATTTCACGCGCTTGGTGCTTATCGCTGCTTGTCAACGAAATTCGATTCCGCAAGCAATTCCTATAATAAATCATCAGCGATGAGATTGAAGGTGCCAATAAATAATTCACTTACACGCAG
Organism: Diploeciton nevermanni; assembly: GCA_027575565.1. Classification (NCBI taxonomy): domain Eukaryota; kingdom Metazoa; phylum Arthropoda; class Insecta; order Coleoptera; family Staphylinidae; genus Diploeciton; species Diploeciton nevermanni. Next base: position 6,550,568 of record JAODIE010000001.1, read on the forward strand.
CACTTGGAAGGCATTTATATTCGGGCGGTTTATGTCCTTTTATCTCCAAAAATAAAATAATCGTTTTTCGTATTTATGCAGGAAGTGGAAAGTGATTTCTTATCATGATTTACAATATACAAAAAAATAACTACTATCATATGAGATATATTCAGTTGTACGAATTACGATCTCTGTCCCAAATTTGAAATTTAACAAAAGAGGATGATCTTGGAGGATGACTTACCATAATGTAGCTAAAATTCATATTTTCCGCACTTAGCTGAGTTCCTATAGAAATACTACCCGTTTTTAGCATTTGTAGTATTTTTTGAATTTATTTTTAAGGATTAGGTGTGATTATCAGAAAGTAGAGGGCGCAGGTAGTATTGAATTAAAAATAAGATGTTATAGACTAAAAATTATGCGTTAGCTGTAATATTCGAACAAAATACATTTTTCTTATAAATTGAACCTCATGTTGCAAAACAAATTCAAAGCTATCTTGTTCAACCATATCTTTTTTTTAAACATGATCAAAATAAATTGTTATTATTAAATCGATAAATGACTAAAATTGATATTCTATGCTTTTAGCAGAGTTTCCGTATGATAGTTGCATATTTCTAGGAATTGTAGTTTTCTCGAAATTCATTTTTAAAGATTGATTACGTCATAGTCTGTTCTTAGTTGGTTAAAGGAAAACACAGAGGGCGTAAGACGTGTTGACTTAAAAGAAGGTGGTAATGAGTCTGTATATTCAATGTGTTTACTTTATTAAATACAGATTATGGATTTACTAACAATATTTTAAAAAATGTTTTTATATTTAAAAAAAAAACTGCACTAGCCAATTGAATTTTTTCTCCGGATTTGATATCAATGAAATGAGTACTATCAAGGTTCAACAATGTTAATAAATTCTTTTTTGAGTAGAAAGTTTAAGTTTTTTCTTGAATTCAGCGCAATTCAATATGCAGTGTATCAAAACAATAAAACATTAATGTTTCATCTTCTTTACGATATTTGTATTTTACATTTTTATCGTGCAGACGATTGTTATCCATTGCGTCTGTATAGAGCTTTCCCAAAAGCCGTCTTACCAAAAGTCAATAAAATAATGCAATATATAATATTTATAAGAAGTATTTGTGAATCTCCATATAAAACATTGTCTTAAAAAACTTGTTGCATAAATATACTACAATCTAAAATTGATATTCCATAAAAATCCACCCATGAATGATTATAATACAATTTGGTTATAATTAAAACCAATTCCGTATGTGGAATACACAAAATCAGAGCTCAAGCCTTAAAGTAAATAAAATGCGATTTAAGTTTGGAAAGTATTAAGCGACTGTATGGCGCCATTGCAGAAGCGGCTTTTTTCATGCCTTGCGCAACAGCTGAATGATATTGATTTCACCAACTTTGAATTTCATCCATACACATCCACGATGGGTACCATTAAATTAATTCCACCGAAATCTATTCTTCTTGTACACTCTCGACTTCTCTACAGAATGTACACCTAGCCTAGTCTTCTGTTTGATGGATTCACCGAAGGAGTAGAGTAGTAGTAATGCCATCAACAACATTGGTGCGTTTTCCAGCACGTTCAGCCTTGATTGGCGGACCTACTTTTAATGTGAATTGTGTACAACAATCCGTGCGTCTGCTTACCGGTGCTGCAGGTCTGCGCGCAAAGCAGGCGTCGACAGTGGGAAAAACGCGTTGCTCTGCTTAAAGACGGTAATTATGCTTAATTTGCGCGCTTTGATTGCACATCGATCTATAGACTGCACTTAAGATGGAAATCGATCCCGATTGCAGGGAATTGAGAATAGAGGACTCCAAAAAAGAATATGTGTGTTGACAAATTAATTATAATTTGTGTTGACGTGTCTAAGTAATGGCTACTTTTTAAGGTAAATCCTATATTGGGATAGATTTGAAGTATAAAAAACAAAGTTGTGCAATATATTGAGTGAATAGATTTCAACAGTGTCAACAGCCCTTAGTAATGCGTGCGCATGCGCGCAACTTGTTTCTTCTATAAAGGGATGTTTACACGAGCGTCGAGAAAATAAAATGATTGCTGAAATAAATGATTGTGTAATATACTGCGTCACTAGACCTCTAAATTGTATGAACACTTTTTATTGTTGGTCTGTGCAGTATTATATCATCTATGACTTAAGAATTAAATTTGATTTATTCTTCATTGACAATGTATCTTAGATTGATTCTATACTCTTGGTATTTCCAGTAATAACCCTTTCTGCTGAGGGACACCTAAGACGAATGCGCATTAACACAAATTAATGTGCATTTATATTCCATCAAACGCCCGCTGTTCCTCTTCAGATGGTGTAGGTGGTCTTACCCTTGAGGCTATTATGGAATTGAAATGTCATTTTAATTTGTACGCGATTTTTCATACCTCGCGCAACATCTCCCTGCTTGCTTTCATCTTACTGATTGTCCTTTCATTGTTCTGTTTGACTTGATACTACTCGCCACACATGCGTTGAACTTAATTACAGGTTGTCTTAATGCGTCCAAGATAATGTTATTAATTCCAACATGGAGATAAAACTATCATACTGACGCTAATGGCTCACGACGTAGCCAGATAATACGTTTAAGATACGAATTTTATTAGAATAATAGTGTTATATCAAAAAATTAACAATAATTATTATTATTATTATTATTATTATTACAAGTTAAACATTATAGCCAAGACAAGAGCTGATCATGTTATAGCTACGATCAAGCTTGAGCTTAGAACTTAAGTATGAAACCGGCGAAAAGTATTGTATGAAGTAAAGATTAAACCACCCTTCTAAGCACTTCTAAGCATTCTCTTCACTTTACCGAACGCTATTGCAAAAGTATCTTAAGTACATGCTACTGCCAGGCATTTAACTTGCTTCTCGCTTTCTTGTGTTAGATCTCCAATCCAATCCTGTGTTCACATCTAATATTGAAATCATTTAACTCATTTGAAAAAGTTGGTTGCAGTTGAAAGTGAGATTTCTTGGAGATTGTCAATGTAAATAATAATTAACCATTTCTTGAAATAAATTGTTCTTTACTATCATGTTGTTTGAAATTTGATGCATGATATGAGAAGTTATTTACAAATATTGGTTCCTCAATGATTAATCACCAATATTGCCCGTTGCGAGATGATGCTGTACATGTTGAACGTTAATAGCGAGCGATTTACATTGTGACGCAGAATTAATTCACGAATTTCGTGAATTATTGCGCATTGGGATATGAATATGTTTACGTTTAGCGACGGGCGGCGGGCGCACAGTGTGGGCCGGCGTTTCAGGTATAATTAATTAAGAAGCGCTCGCATCCGCATGCGGCATGTAAACATTTACTTGTTTCTCAGTCCAGCGTTAAGCAGGCGATTGCTAAATTTTAAATAATTTCATACCTCTACCAGACCACAATGATTTTGTAATCTTTATCAGTATCTCGTTCGTCTTTGATATTAATCATTATTCTTGGTTCTTCTCTGTTCTTGTTTGTTCCATGTCATATAAATTACACATGTGATTTGGAGCAGGAGGAGGTAATGTCGGCTTTGAGATACAGTACAGTTTTTAACGTAAATGAACTGGGAGGAAATTAAATGCTGTCAGGCGGCTTATGGACGGTGGGCACGAGCTGCGCTGTGAGGTTAGATTAGCAGGCCAATTAATAAATTTGACGGCGTGTTTTTTGGTCAGCGTATTTAAGGAAGGCACGCAGGTGTACAGAAACCACCTATTATTTTGTTGATTCTTTGATATAATGTGTATATATTTTAATTGGTATTCGTTTTTTTCAAACATTCATTTCTATTGGCGGAATTCTTTTCTAAAAACTCATAACTAAAAATTAATTTTTTTTTGGTAAAGTACCAATAAAACTAGAATATTGTTGAGTATAGTTTTGAAGTGTTTAATATTTATTTTCTTGATCAAATTTTACTTTAACATTTACTAAAATTTACTTACTAAAACTTTTACGGCATGTTGCCTTCCTCTACATTTTACTGAATAAGGCAACATGCCGAAATCATAATTTGATCAACAAAAACAAATAAAATTAAGAAAGTATTGTGTGTGAGTTGTAAATTTTTTTACAATTAAACCTACGTTTAGATTAAATATTTTAGAATTATTTGAATTTGATTGTTTTTAAATTAAATAAACGCGGACAAAAAAGTTACTACTGAAGTAGAAACTTGAAGGGTTTACGAATTGCAGTAGCAGGAAAAGTAGAATAATGATGAATGAGTGTTCATAAGTTATAAGTTTTTAAATCGTAATTACTTCTAAAATATCTTGTAATTAAATTAAAATGAATTAAAATCAATTTATATGTTTTTTAGGGCCCCGCTTCATAGCGCAGTCGGTAAGCCCTTCGACTGTTGCAGTGACAGCAAGGTGTTCATTTAAGGGACACGAGTTCAAATCCTACTGAGGATACATTCATTATAATATATATTCCCACAGAATTCAGTCCCAATTACTGCTAATAACCCTGGAAGTTGATGCAGTATAATGGAATGAAGGTCGAGTACGGTGCCGGTAATCGGCGTAGTTATAGTACGCTCCAAAAATAACAACAAATATGTTTTTTGTCTATATTTGTAGTTTTCCTTGTAATTAAACTATTACATTTGATGTGTGTGAATAAATTAATAAAATAATTAATAAAATATTTGACATTGAAAAATGATTTGTAAATTTTAAGAGCTTGTTTTAAAATGACAATTTTAGAATTTAGTCATTTATGTCTGCTAAGTTTTTGGTGCTTGTTTTACTACCAAACCATAAAATTATCATTATAAAGTGCACCATAACCTAAATAATCTTCTGCCATTATGTAACCTCGTGGTGACTGATGATCAATATATCACCGCCTGAAGAAACTTGTTCAAGATGCCTTTATTCGTTTTTACTTGCGCATGTGCTTGTTTTATTTGCTTCGCTTAATTAAATTAGTCATCGCAATTACACCGAGATTTTCTGCCTTTAATAGCTATTAAGCAATGAGAACTATCGCCCACCCATTCTTACAATGGATCTGGAAATGCATGCATTTCTAAATCCACGCAGACTATACACTGACTATACTACGCAGTAAATTGTGATGCAATTTCTGAATGCAAAATATCTCCGCTGAAGAAATTCCATGACCTTGTCCTTCTTACAAAAGACACGCTTTCTGCGAACAATAGTAGCGACGCTAACTGACAGACCACCGCGGCAGATAATAAATCAATTCGCGTTTCTTTTGTCTTTCGGCCTGCCTTACGAAATTTTGAGCTGCTGCATGCATGCCCGATGTACTCCATCGTCGTCGTATCGCTGCGGTTGCGAGTGCCTCACGCGCCACATAAACAATTGCTTCAAGTGCACGCAATGGAAGCGTTTTTACGGTTGCGCTCGTTGCGATGACAGCAATGAAGGGCCGCCGACAATGCCCTTTCTCTTCTAGAACATACCATGCTAACGCACTCGCTGATGAAGAGGTGCTCTCTTGAATTTTTGATGCAGCTTCGGGCCAGTTGTTTAAAAATGCGACTGATGGTGAAATAATAGTCTTAACAAAAAGAGCAGAGATTGCAGACGGAACGGGAATAAGATTAAGGAATTGAATTAAACAAAAGAAATTATTTTAAGTTAGCTCAACTAATAAGTAATTTCATTATTATTACGGTTTTAGTTTTAGAGTTTTAGATTTTTTCCTGGGAGATCTGCTCTTTAAAGTCTTCTATTTCCTCAACTAGGAATTGAACCCAGATCTCCAAGGTGAAAAACTTAATCACACCATTCTTTACGTAAACAATTCAATGACAAAGAACTTTTTTTAAGATATTATTATTATATTAAAATCATGTCCTTTGTGTACAAATTTAGTTTAATGTAAAATTAGTATTGTTGACAGTTTTTTATTTTTTTAATATTATATTGATATAATTTCAATATAACATTTTCTGCATGTTGCTTTCTTTAGTTTCTGCTTTATATAGTAGAATTGGTACTATTGAGTGGAGGGTGGTCGATTGTTTCATCATTCAATCAGAAACAATCATAAATAATTTTTATACTGAAGAAGGCAACATGTCGAAAACGCTAAACAAGTGAATATTAGTGATATATTATATATAATAAATATCAAATACTTTGTACCCATACTCAAGAATATTCTGTTTTTATAATAGTTAGTTTGTAATTCAACAAGATGGCTGCGAATGTAACTACCCTCTTACCTCGAAAGGCATAATCACCCTCGCATGAAAGATGACGTTAGAATTTTGGAAAATACAAGGTAGATACTATAGATTACACTTCAATTTTAAAATGACCTCCTTAAAAACAAAAAAAAAACCAATCAATTCCGCGTGCTTTCCAAACTATATTTTATTCTGACGATATCTTAACATTTAAAATTCTTTTCATGATTTAAACGACTTTCCATGTTAATTCGCATCTCAGCAACATATTAAACACATGAAATTAATATATACTCACCTACAGATTCTTGCTGAATTCGTTCGTAAACTGCGCATTTTGAGCATGTTTTCACTTGAAATACGGAAAAGTATCGAATATACACGGTGCGAGCACGAACGCATTGTGAAATAAAGTGCATCCGAAACAATTTCGAAGATTCACGCAAAAAGCCAGCAAGTACGTAATGCACACGACGCCGGACCGTCATCGGCGCGTAAAGTGTCTGGACACAACATATAAAATTCATCGGTGCCCACCCGTGAGACTTTCAGCGTTAAATTAATAAAATTTGCATATTCAGCGCGATCGACCACTCAGAAAGCAGCACCCATCGACGGTGCGCTAGCATAAAAAGTAAATTTATTTCATGCACAAAGCTACATAAAGTAATGTGAGGTCAAAATGCAGCAAGTCGTGTTTTATAGACGAGTATTGAGTTGTTAATAATGGTATGTTGCGGGATTATAATTAGCCATTTCTTATACTACTTAAATGCTGGCTTTGCATAGGATTATAACAACAATTCCTGTTGTTGCGTTGAAAAAGTCTTCAATAATAAGCAAAGGAAAGCAAATAGAAAAAGTTGTTCTTTATTTAATTGGAAATCAATTAAATGTAAAACCATTTCTTGTTTACTCTTCGTCTTCCAGATACAATGTTGAGGACTTATATGTCCAACTTGCGTTTGCGTCGACAATACTTGAAGCACCATCCATCATTTCTTTAACACATTTCAATACACCAATTTTTTTTTGCCTTCATCAGTAGAATATAATTCTGTCCTGAGTTTCTCTGTTTGGTCGTCGCATCTGAATGACTATCTTTTTATCCCATTCTCAAAGGCATCATAACATCTTTTAAGGAGCAACCAATTAATTAATTAAATCATATATAAATAATAATCAATTTGGGGTTGTTGATTCATGCATCTCTGCGCCTTTCATGCACTTTTCTCACTCTGAATCCTAGAGTGCAACCCGAATCCGATGCGCGCCTGATTGCAATTGATTGTATCTCATTTCGGTAAGAGAAAAAACAAATTTGAATTTTAAACGTGCCTATAATTACGAGACGGTAGAAGCGAGTAAGCTGGAAGCCTGAGCTTCGACCACCCTGTAGGCCAATTAGGAAAAATCGCCCGATAATTATCAATTAAGGCGAAATAAAAGTAAAAGGCTGGAGGTATCTTGGCGTGCGAAGTGGTTTGCAATGGGACGAGCAACCTGAGACGTGTCTTGGGTTTGAGCAGCCATGTTGGCGACTTCGAGGTGGTTGTTGCCTTCGGGCGCAAAAGCAACAAGTGCTACAATAATTCGCAACTTGGGAAAATTGCTTCATAAGCTTTGATATCCGAGTACCAAGGTGATGCGAGACCAATGTTAGACTAATGTTAATTGAATCGTTTTGCCGCCGTAGGGTGGTTGATGATCTTCAAGGTAACTTCAGTTATATACAGGGTGAGTAGGAACTTATCTAGCAACAATTTTTTTTTTCTCGAAAAATGACAACAAAAATAGCGCAACGGGGACAAACAATGTAAATTATTAATAGGCAACTGCAAAATATATTTGACTGCAAAACACCTAGAAGCATCAGAGGCTTTCTTCGACTAATTAAGAAATTAAACGTATCAAATTAAGTTTTGGAGCCGCCCCGTAACTCAGTCGGTAAGGCGTCTTAACTGCGGCAGCGTGGCAAACATTTGGGGGGGCACGGGTTCAAATCTTCTTATGAGTATATCAAATAATATATAATCTCGCATAATTCAGTCTCAATAACAATGAATAACCGTGATAGTTGAGGCAGTTTAATAATGAAGCGGAGGTCGAGTACGGTGTTTGTTTACACAAGCATGGGTAACAGTACGCTACAAAATTAAACTAAATAAACTTTTTTGAGAGCACCCTGTGCCTTAATGTAGCCTCTACCTAAAGGGCGATATGCGTCGCCTCTTAATGACTGAAATTATTAATTACTACGTAAAATGTTTATTAATTTTGCACACGAAGCGCATAAAGTATAAACTTGCAAACTTTCAAAACATCTCCACACTCTCAAAGTCTTCAGTTATTTTTAATTAAAACAGTTTTATTTATTTTAATTGCTTGCCACTGCATTACATCATTTTACCTAAAATACTGGTTATATTAATTAAGCTAGACTTAATATTTAAGCATAATATGATAGAGAGACTTATTGTTTATTTGGAAGTATATTAATAATATATTTACGTGTCGTAGGTTTTTAGTAATTAATTAAATTATATTAGTTGCATCGGAATAGACTAGAAACATGTATTAATTTTATCCTTTATTTTGGTGTGTTTGTAATTAACTTAGACAAATCTTGTGAGCAATTTTTGAAAGAGCAACTCTCAAACTAAATTATAATATGATTATCATTATTGTACAGCAAATATTTTTCTAATTACAGCAAATTTTCCAAAGCGCATTTTATCCAAATCCGTGAATTATGTGTTGATGATTATTGCTTTCTTCGTATAATCATACGACATAATTTATTACCCACCAACTGCACATTATTAATTATACATTAATTAAGAACACAATGCGCGGGAAACAAAATATAATTAACTCATACAAGGCACACGTAACAAATCATGACGCACCATTCGCATTGTGAACATTTACCATGATTGTTTCTTCTTTGTACAATAAAAATAATAATTTACGCCTTCACACTGCCAGCATCAATCGTTAATTACACGCTGAGCATTTTAAATTAATAGTAGATTTAACATTTACTGAGAGTACTGTTATCACTTAGTACTCTTAGTTTTTCGTGGATGAATGATTTTTACAAAATAAAAAACAAAAGAAAAGAGAGAAAAGTTTCTAATGGTTTTTATTTTATTGGATTCTAGTGCTAAGGTGCTAATTACTTGTCAAACATTAATTGTCATCTAATTATATTTTTTCAGCAACAGGTAGTTAAATCAGTTAAATTTGTTACTACTAAAAACTTAATACTAATAATTGATTTAGTCAAGGTTTGTAAAAAGGTTTGTAGTTTAGTAGAGCAACTTTTAAACTATTATCTAATTTATTTTCATGATTGTGCGGAAAATATTTTTTCAATTACACCCGTTTTCCGACGTGTAAATCCAATGAATTAAAGCAAACAAAAAGAAACCAAACATATTGTCAATTTCTAGCTACGATACTTAAGTTAGACTGGTTTTCTAAGCGTATTTCGACTGATAAACTCTTTGACTATCTGAGATTACTTTATTATTTATTTATTTGAAATAGTTACATAGTTACAATGCATTTTCTATTGCATTACCGAAACTTGTAAAGTTGTAAATTGATTAATTTTGATCTTAATTTTAAGCTATTAATAATAAACTTATTATGAATATGTAATCACAGTTTGTTAGATTAATTTTCTGGCTATTTGTTATTATTATGTAGAATATAGTTTTCCAAATTCCAAGCAGATATTCCAACGCTGTTTTTGGCAAAACTAGAGAAATAGATCAACCAATATTGAACCGAATTTAATCAAAATTCACAATAAAGAAAGAACCTGTTTACCAATCTATTTATTTATAATTTAGTGTAGTCTTGTTTGATAGTTAGATGCTTTGTAGAGCAAAAAATGGACTTCTAGTTGTTCGTACGTCAATTGAATCTAGTGCCGACGAGCTAATTACTTCTCAACTGTTAATTGTCGTTTAATTATTTTTTTTTTCACTCACAGACCGCTATGTCAATTAAATATATAATCTTTAAATGATCCAGCTTAGAATGAAGAACTATAGCTGATTTAATTAATTGCATTAAAGAGCAATTTCTTTCCGGTATAGCAATAATAATTACAGTTTTTGTCTTTTAATTGCAATTTCATTGGGTTTCATGCTTTTTTCATCTTGTTACTTCATAGAAGTGAAAGAAAAAGATTTTACTGTTTATTTCGCTCTGGTTTCTTCTTTATTCTATTTATTTATTTCTTCAATTTGTTTTTTTTTTTGGGCATTAGGCATAGTAATTTATACGTTAGGGATGTGTAGGATAATTAAATCATGTATTGTCTTGTAAGTAAGTGCATTTATTATGATTATAGGTACAAGTAATGAAAGATGTAAATAAGAAAGAAAGTTTAATTTGAATATGCATGACAAAGAAGAGATTCATGTTGAAGATTACAACAACGGGTCATGTAATTGCGGCATCAGATCAAAAGCAGCACGTAGGGATGAAGATCGTTGACTGTGAATGCAAAGGTCTGTGTCATGACCTCTTGTTCTTTGCTTTTTTCTTTGATTTTATACCGCAATATAATTGTTATGTTTCTATGTTAATAGGAAGCGCATAGAGAAATGGCTTTGTTACGACCCAAAACAAATATTCCGTAATGTACGTTTTTTGAGTAACATTCTTATGACAAAATGAAACGTTTAGTCTTTATTTCTATTGAATAGCTTTTTTTAGAGACTATTTACTACTGACAGAACACTTAAAGTAGTACTAGCAAAAGTACTAGCAAATTTTTAAACTTTGATGGTAGTTTATTGTAACTTCTAATTAAACTAATTAAAATTTGTGACAATCGTTAGATACAGCAACTTTCTTACTATGGTTACATATATTTAAAATTATTATTCAATAATTTTACGTTTAATTTCAGCCGATTTTCCAAAACGTATTTTGTCAGCATTCAAAAATTAGAGCAAACTAAAATAGACCTAAATTAACCTTAAATTATAGCTATTATAACTGGCATAGACTTAATTTGTTAGCATATTGCAATAAAAATACTCTACGATTATTTAAAAATAGTTTATGGTATATTTGTTTTAAATAGTTTTTTGTTTATTTTTATTTACATGGTAAGAGCAAAATATCACCGACAAGAATATGAACTAAATTAGAATGTAATTTTTAGGTATTTCTAATTAACATGCTACAAAAGATTAATATTTCCGAAAAACAAAGCCTAGCTAAAGAGAAATAAATATGATCTCAAATTCTAAGCACATTGTTCAATAATCTTTTAATTTCCATGTGTACTAAGTTAGCTCCATTCTTTGTCTATCAGAAAATATGTATGTTTAATCCATATTTTCCAATTAGGTGCATTTTCCAACTTAGCTTCTATCTCAAAACTTGTCATAAATCTTTGCATTTAAGTTTTACTTCGCGATAAATAATTGCATTTTGAATCGCATCATTTATTACTAATTGAACTCGATCTGCAAAATAACGACACCAATTTGATTACAGTCTCGCATGATGGCACATCCTAATTACCACTGATATTGATTGCAATTTATTATTGTCCCGAAATATCCGATAAGCTTCTCCAGCATAATTTCGGTAGCGGCGAGAAAGGTATTTGAATTTTTGAGCAAGACACAGTGCAGCCTTCGTTTATCTATAAGCACCGAGCGGATAAATAAGATTGTTACCGCCCAATTTGTCGACGGTCAATAATGAACATTGACCGAATCGTTTGCATGGGATTCCACTCAGCCATGAGCACGAATACGCCGTCCCCAATGAACACGTTTGTTTATGAAGCCGAGAGGCATTTAAGCGATGCGCGCATTACCTAATTGTGTCGTAAATTGGCGGCTGCTATAAATTCCAGATTATTGCAACGCGCCTGGCGTACAAGATGCGAACTGTGCTCATGCATGCACTACTTGCATTTTAAGGGATTTGCACTCATTAATATCGAATTTATACGATTTGGGTGGAGTTGACTTGCCGACATGGGAATATATCTCTTTTAAGGCCAGTGGCGAATATGCGAATCATGTTAATATTTCATTAATTAAAATCAATTTGCAAGTAATAACAGTTAAGGGAACTTTTATAACATAAATATTTGATTTGGGGGGATTAATGTCAATGGGCACGTAGGTTCGCTGCAGTAGTCAAGAGTGCACTTTTTGTAATTAATCTTGGACATCTAGGTATTTAATTCATTATATTCGATTGAATGGCTTGAAACAAGAAACGCGGATTGCGCAGTTTATCTTGGTTGCAATCAGTAATTGCCAAAGAAAAGTAACTATAGCAGTTGTAAATAGTGATACAAGACGCGCTCAATACAATTTATATTGAATTGCACACGCTAAATGGATTGTTTCTAAATGTTAAATAAATTACCTGATTACGTGCTGTTCTAATTCAACACAGCATCAAGATTTGTTGATAGAAACATACATTTAAATTAAAATTTGTTTCCAACGCTAGATATTATACGCATATTATATGCTAGTACAAAGTAGAGATAAAATAGAACGTTTTAGTGTAAAGAGCATTGTTCTCGCTTTAATAATTTTCTTGTAATTCATTTTTAAAACTGGAGTAGCGATGACTCCTAACATAATTGACAGAGGGCGTAAGAGATGTTAGGTTATGATTGCAATGATACGCGGGAGAAGTTAATGTGTGGTAGAGAAAATGGATAAGGGTGAGGAGTGAGTGTTCAGCATGACGTAGTTAGTACAGCTAAACTATTGTTATTTGTTATTTTTGGAGCGTACTGCAACCATGCCGATTACCGACACCGTACTTAACTTCCATTCTATTATACTGTAACAACTACCAGAATTATTAGCAGGTATTGGGACTGAATTCTGTGGGAGTATACATTATATTGAATATACCCCCAGCAGGATTTGAACATGTGCCTTCAGAATATGCACCTCGCTGGCACTGCTACAGTCAGACGGCTTACCGACTGTGTTACAGAGCGGGGGTGGGGGGCTAAACTATTCAATAAAATTAAATTTTGTTTGCAGACCTAATCTTTAAGGTTCTACTCTAATATATTAGATGCATTCATTTTTAACCCCATTCTGACCAATTCGCTTTCAGCAAATTAGTTTATTTTGTCTCCACCTCCAACTTGCAGCTACTTGCAGTAGTACAGTTACTCTTCGGTTTGGCTGACGTGGTCGTTTTCTACTTGGTGTGTTCCCGTCCATCCGCCTCACAAGATATAGTGGCAACATTTTCGTGTAAGTATCTCGCAGCCACGAAGGCACTTGCCAGTTGCCAGGAAAACAAAGTTATGGCTGTGCAACATCGATTATCGAGCGTTCTCACACGCCCGTTGCAGAAACGCGTAACTGTCTTATCATCAGCCGCATTTGAAAATGCAGTGGAGGGCATGCAATGAAATGCGACAAAAATGAATAAAACAAGCCGTATGCCGGCGTAGATAGCGCGCTTGACGAAACGTAATGACAATTAACGACGAGACGCGTCGCGAACACCACGGCTAGATAACAAATGACAAAACATTGCTGTGGAGTGTGGAGAGCACGGAAAAAAGGTATACGACCAATGGAATTTGTAATGTAATTGCTAACTGCTCAAGCGGCTAAAGTAGTAAGTGGTAACTGGTTAATGTGCGTTGGTGAACTCCATGTTGGAAGTCAAATTGTAATTGTTATTTCTGTCGACATTTACGTACGAAGTGTTGGGAATCTTAAGCAGGAAAGAGCTAGATGATATAAAGATTGGCATAAGTTAATCGGATTTAGTCAGATTATTATAAAAAGCAATAACAGCTTGCTTAAGAAAAAGAGAAAAAGAGAGGCTTTGGTCTGGAGCAAAAAAGAATTTAAGGTTAGATTACTTATGCTTTGCTTCTACTACGCATGCCTTCTAAGAGAAGCTATCGCATTCAGTAGTGACAATTGCGGTAGTAGTTATTGACTACTTGTGAACGGTTTAACAAGAATCGTAAAAACCATTTTGGCGTAGATTAGCCGCTCCGCGAACGTTTGTTGCAGCGCTAATGATCTCATGATCGATGCATGCGCGGCTTTAATGGCCGCTTCATGCATGCCAGCTCGTGATCACCCACACATTGTACAGTGTCGTGTGGACAACTGTTGCACTTGTGATTACACATTGCGGCGTAATGTCTTCGCTGGCTTGTAATTGATCGAAGAAAGGTCGGCTGTCGCCACGGAGGTGGGTTGCAAGTGAAATGAAACTTAACGCGAAGAATGGCAAGCTTCCCATGAATGCGTGGCTAATTTAATAAATTTCAGCGCGAGGTATAAAACGCGCCGAATGCTTGTTTATGAGCGTCGTAAAGATGCAAAGGTGCAGTGCCGAAAATAAATGTTGTCCTTGGCTTAATGGCGGTGGCGGTGGTGCCGCAAGCGGTATGTTAATTGTTTCTTTTAATGAATTATGCGTGATGCTAATGAATGTGCAATTAATCATCTACGAGTGTGGAATGGATGATAATTAGCGGGTACAGTTAGCTTGGTTTTATTTTTGCCTGGCTATTAATTTGGAAATTTTAACGCAATTTAAATCAATTTCAAGAATTGAATTCGATTCAGTTGCTGTCGCTTCCCTAGGCAATTACAAATTAAAGTGAAACTCAGCTTAACTCACTTTGATTATTCTTTATTTGGGAGTGTGGTGCAAATAATAATTTGTTGAAACAGTTATATTGAGTGGCAATTTATTTGAATTCAACTGTAAAACACTCAATGAAATTGAAACGTGTCAGATTTGAATTAGAAAGTATTCTATTTGTCTGTACAAGTGGTGGTGGAAGACCAAGGGTTGATGAGGCCTATGGTTATTTAGTAATTTCAGGATGATAAAAAGAGAAGATATTCCTTGTAAAGAAAGTATTTTGAAAAAAAAATAATTCTATGCGTTCTTTTTTGTTAGATCTAATGAAATCAGAGAAAGTACTATTAATTTATATTTAATTAGTTCTTCACGTCTGATTTTTAAGGCTAATTATGCTTTCTTCATTTGTTGGTTTATAATTTTTTTAACAAATTATTGTTGTTGCTAGTGATTATTAATTAATTATTATTTATCTGAAAGTGTGGTATGAATAATAATTAGTTGGTACAGTTATATTGGGTCTTAATTTTGAGTGAAAATCAATTTGAGAAGACACTCAATGAAATTTAAGCCAATATAATGCTTAAAAGCTAAATTGTTATATAAGCTGAGGTGACTACAGTTTGTGATCTTTTATTAATATTTTAACGCAGCTGATTATACTTTGTCTGTGAAATATGCAATGTTTCCAAATCAATTTGGCGTTTATCCGAATTTACGGTAAGAGATTAGGTTTATACCTAATTTAGGCTTCTTCTACCATATTTAGTAAGTCTGGAAATAACAGCAAAGTAAGCAATCAAGAGAAAATACAAATTAAATTCATTTTCTTTGCTTTTGAATATCTTATATAAACAACATTGTTTGGTTTACTTTGCTGATAATGATATGTATTTTATAATTGTATTAAATGTCTATTATTTACCGATATCTTTATTGTGAATAGAAAATTGAGTACATAACAATGTTCCTAATACAACAAAATTCATTATAAGTCTTCATTTCTCCATTCTTAAAATTATATATTATAAATAATACTCATGGTTTTAATGATACTACAATAAACATGTGTATACTTAACAACCTCTCTTATTTAAAACAAAAAAAAAAACACATTTTAAACACTTTACAAATTGGTGATGTGAAAAAAGCTAGCAACAATTTATATTCATTGTCTGTTACTTTGAAGATTTACCCAAATACTTGATAAGAAAACAGTTCAATACGTATTTTATTATTATTATTTTTTATTTTTTTATTTTTTGAAGCGTATTGTAACCATGCCGACATCGTACTTGACCTCCATTTCATTATACTGCATCAACTACCAGCGTAATTAGCAGTTATTGGGACTGAATTCTGTTGGAATATATATTATATTGGGTGTCGTCGCCCCAGCAGGATTTGAACTCGTGTCCCTCGAATATGCACCTCGCTGTCACTGCTACAGTC
>JAODIE010000001.1:6566988-6692516 GCA_027575565.1 Diploeciton nevermanni
TAGGCAGTAACCTCAAACATTTGCCAAAAGCCCTACATTCAATAGCCAGTTCCTCTAGGCAGTAACCTCAAACATTTGCTAAGAACCCTACATTTAGTAACCAGCTTTTCCAGACAGTAACTTCAAACATTTGCCAAGAGCCGTACATTTAGTAACCAGTTTTTCCACACAGTAACTTCAAACATTTACCAATAGCCCTACATTCAATAACCAGCTCCTTTAGGTAGTAATTTCAAACATTTGCCAAGAGCCTTACATTTAGTAGCCAACTCTCCCAGGCAGTAACCTCAAACAGTTTCAAGAACCCTACATTTAGTAGCAAACTCCCTCAGGCAGTAACTTTAATTATTTGCTAAGAGTCCCTCATTTAGTAACCAGCTTCTCCAGGCAGTAACTTCAACATTTGTCAAGAGACCTACATTCAGTAGCCAGCTCCCTCAGGCCAAACCAAAACTAGCATACTTAAATACCTTCATCCAAAGGATATCAAAACATCTCTGATTGATGAGGCATAATCTATTTTTTTGTTTTTACTTTTTCTAATACATGAAAAAATTATACAGAAGAATATTCTAGATAAAACATAATTTAATTATAAACGTTTTGGCCAAACGCGCAGTTGATCCCTGGCTGCCACTGTTTCATATTTCCCTTTACTTAGGCAATAACAATCATTTAGTAATTTCTCTCTAATTTTATATGGTCTTTTATATCTAGGACCCAATTTTCCCCTCCCAGGCGTTTTTGTATTCTCTCTCAATACGTTATCGCTTACTTCAAACTGCTCAGTTTCCTTCTTTTAGCGTTAATTTATTTAAACGACTTTCAATATCTGTGTCAAATATGTCTTTTTGCTTTTTTTATAGTCTTATCACCTTTTGATGACTGCGAAATATTTACCAACAAGTTTTCTGTCGCTACTAACGGCTTATTTTGCCAGCATACAGCCCGTATTGTTAATGTTAGTTTTAATTTGAGGAAGGACTGTCGTCCAATTAGACTCAGCAGTCAAGGTTAACCTCATAAGATTAAAAATAAATCTCATATATCTCTCTACTATCCCGTTACTTCGTGATACTCCCGTTGCTACCAGATAAATCTCAGAACCCATAGCTGTCAAAAACTCTTCAATCTCTCTTGAGGTAAACGCAGTTCTCCTGTCTGCAACTACCAGTTTGGAGACACCAACCTCAAAAAAAATATGACAGATCTCCATAGGGTACTTTGCCTTTTGCCCCCAATTGGTACCATTCTTTTTGCGAAGTATCAGTACATATTTTCTTCTAATTTTTTCACTATCTTCTCTGCACAATTAAGAGTAGACTTGCCGAGATATGTAAAACACGCAGGCGACAGAATTCTGGGACATAGTCTTTGAGCATGTCTGCTGAGCCTACTCGATGATATACGCTTATTGACGCTTCTCCGTCTCTGGGATTATGTCCAAAATAACCCTTCTACAAATCGTATCCTTCGTTTGGTAGAATTCGAATGATTGAAGTAATTCTCTTCTCGCTATTTTCTTGCTAATACGTCCAATTTTGGGATTTCTCCTAAGATAATCCACATGTGCCATCTTATTCTCCGGTTTGTCCTCGATCGAGAAATCAAGTTTTTGAAGTTGCATTCATCATCTTGCTACTCTAGAATTCATGTTCTTTTTTAGAGCTGTTGCTCAACCGAATTGCAATAGGTATATATAGTAAATTGCCTGCCAAAAAATAAACACTAAAGTATCTGGTTGAAATATAATGTCAAGACAATTAAAACTCCCAAGAGGTCGACACATACCACACCAGTGGGTGAGGTTGGGAGAAGTAGTCAGTTGCGCATGAGACACGAGGAAGCGAAGGTGGTGAGTCAGGCTTAAAGAAGCATATTGTGAAATAAAACCAATCAACGTTTTGACTGCATTTCGGTTCTTTTTTTTTCAACTTCCCTAATAACAACAACAATCTGGTTGCTTCTACTATTGCCAAGGTTTCTAGATCGTATGAATCTAGATCGTTGTTCTCGGCTTCGTTGAGGTTGCGACTGAAGTAAGCCACTGGCTGCCACTTGCCGGCAGACTTCTGCAACAAGAGCATCCAGTACCTGTTCGAGCGCTACAAAAACCTCTTCTATGGTAACGGGGCAAATTATGTCGTCTATATACACACACGCTACACTATTCTTAAGGTCCGCAAGCGCCTTATCTCTAGTTCTATGATAACACGAAGGAGAATCAACAAAACCAAATGGCACGACATTGTATTCGAAACGACTATCCGGAGTAACGATTTCAAATAAATGTCGCGACTTCTCTTTAATTCTTATTTGATGAAAACCGGCTTTTATGTCTAAGGTGGTATAGTATTTGAGCTTAGACAATCAATCTGATTTTGGACCTCCACTTCGGCCAGTCTTGACTGAATCTCACACTCCGTTGGCTTTGATAATATCCAGGTTTAGTCTCCGAAACAGGTTATCTTCATTTTCAATCTATTGAGGCTAACACGACGTCTTTTGTATCTCGCAGAATGCGGAGCTACCGTATGATCTTTCTGCAACTCGTAAGCAGTAACTCTTTCTGCTCTTTTTACTAAGCAAACTAGGCGGCAGAATTCTACTTTTTTCCCAGGCAATTTTGAATAAAATCGCACTTCTAATATTAGATTCTGTTAAACCTTGCCGCCCCCGGGCTTTAGTTTAAGCACGGCTGGTGCTATCAGCGCAACCATGCGCTATGTACGTCAGCACACGTTATTATTCTAGGAAACACTCGTAGTCATAACTACACATCCGTAACACTCCCATAGCCATCTCATCACATCCATAGTGGTATTTTCAAATCTTCTTACTCATGGACCGCTACGCTATGGACCGTCCATGACGCCAGTCACGCACCTTGCTGTACCGCATCTAACAAATATTTCTAAATAAATTGTAAGTTTTTTGTGGTTTATAAATAATAAAACATAAATGCATCAATTATCTCGCTATCAATGCCGGCCCCCGCACCACGCTGCCCATTATTTGGATGCAATATTAAAGAATACACCGCCGCCGACTACTGGCACCCTATGGTACGTAGTTTGGGGGATTATATTAATTGTATTCAATATGTTTGAATAAGTCGTTAGTTTTGTTTATTTTATATATAAACCTGCATCAATTTAAATAAAATTTTTATAGAATTTTAGGTACTGATTTTCTCCACAAAACGTACTTTGGCTGTCACGTTTTTTACTTAAATTTGACAACTGAAAAACGGCTAGCTAATTTTAGATACCACAGTTGAGTTTCGGGAGCTCCTAAAAGTCATCGTTTCTTTGGAACTTACATGTTTTGTAATTGACAGTCATCTTTAGATGATTTTTTTAGTGCATTACTTGAGTATCACGTTTATCTAATTTTATAGAAGCACACTTATTATGTTTATGACAAGTAAAATGACAATATAATAAAATTATGTTTTTTGCCAAACCAACAAAGTCTTAATGCGAATAATAATTTTTTCTGCTGATTCATTTAAATGTTGCAATTAGATTTATTAAAACCGCCATCGTTGGTCTATGATCGATATGGTTGCACACACTCGAGATTTGAGTACAGAGGAGTTGAGATTGATGAAATTTATGATAAAATCCGTCATTCTTTAATTTTGTACCACAGCATTAGCTTTTGCAAAAAAATATACAATCTATAAAGTGCTCTTGCACGTCTAGTGCACGGCACGTCTACGGTATAAGAGCAATGCATTGTGAAAATGTCATGTCTGTCTTATCTTTGGCATGGGGTGTTTCTTTAACCAATTTCGGCCGAATGGGACACGCGGTTTTGCTTTGATTGCGTTTGAAAGCTAGCGTGTTTTTAAATTTTAGACAAGTTGAATTAAACAATATTTATTAATGATTTGATCCTTAATCTTAAAGAAAAATTGCAGCAAAATCAAAGAGCGCTTGCATGCAACCTACGTTAACGGTTCTTCTTCGATAGTGACGCTCCACATTCGACTACCACGAAGGATATTAGACAAAAATGCAGATTATCGTAAATAGGGGTGCGTCGATTAAATGTGTTAAAGATAGCTGACACATTAGACATTTCAAAGGACCACGGAATCCTGCATGAACTTTGAAACATGAGAAAGCAGTCGCGCGATGTGTGACACGTTTGCTCACTCCGGACAAAAATGCGCAATCGTGAAACTACTTCTAGGCAGTGTTTGCCATTATTTAAGCTTAATTTGCAAAAGTTTCTGCGCCGATTCGAGACCGTATATAATGCCTATATCCACTCACTAAAAATCAAGGAACGGTCAAATCAGTAAACTTCTGTCTTATTGAGCGCAGTGATTACATGACTTGGTCTACAAACTGCAACCTCAACCACCGTATTTTCGAGATTTGGTCCCCTGCAAATTCTTTTTGTTTCAAATTTTAAAATGTCATTTGTTAGGCAGGCATTTAGAACAAATAAACAGATCATTAAAGCCACGAAGGCTTATACAAGAAGCTATAAATGTTGAAGCATCCCTGTAACAAGTCTATTTTCAAAAGTAACTTCGTCTATATGCATAAAAAGCTAAAAACCTGTATTTAAACAAATTTTAATTACCTGTTCCAAAACAAATATGTAAACGTAAAATAATAAAAAATACCACAAATTATATAGTCCATTGGCATCTCCGCCTCGAACACTGTATACTATCCAGAGAAATATCTGAAATACGAATTGCTATCATAGCTCACAATTTTCATCCGTGATGTACCAATAAATTCACAAATAGTTTTTATTAACAATGTTTTCTTATAATTTACAGTAAAATAATGTGGTGCTTAAAATTAACTACCATATTATCATCCCAAGATCATGCAAACTACCTTGTAATTCGTTGAATGATTTGAGTCTATACCGACACAGTAAAAATAAATGATAAACATAATGTAGGTTACCCATAAAAAACAAATAGAATTTTCGCATCTTTCTAGACACACCCCAAAATTTGACAAATTATTTACCCAGTTTATAATGAAATGTTAAAATGTTATGTAATGTTTTTATTTACACAAATTTCTCAAAAATCAAATATATGTTAGATATACTTCTGCTATAGATTGATATATTCAGAAATTTACAAAATTACATTTTTAAGAAAGTTCCTCGATACTATAAACATTGACATTTAATGCCCTCTGTCCATACGCCGAGAAAACAAGCGAATGCGTCTCTCGCACTGCTTATGAAATGACGTATCTCCTAAGTTCCATCCAAGGGCATCATCCCTGGTGATGAGTTCCATGCAAATACTTGTTGTGGGAGGTATGGTATCATTCAATATCATTGACAAGGTATATTGACGTGTATTAATAGTATCGTCTTTGCTAGTTTGTTCCTTGTCAAATTGAAGGAGCCAGTTGTAGGCCTTGTTGGGAGTGCACCAAATAAAAAGGAAGACAAAAATATTTTCCAAGTTTTCACTTAATTTCATTCAGGGGTATGATGGCGGAACAAAAAGGAAGTCAATCTTCAGGCTTGCAGGTCAATTCATTGCAACCAACTTCTACTCAAGCTGATACTGTTTCCAATGGTGTTGACAAAGTGAAGTACAATTGGGTAGACATTACGAAAGAATTCCATTCTTCTGTACAAGGTTTCATACAATGTTATAACTGTTATATTCTAGATTTTAATGAAATTAATTTTAGATCTGCAACTGGGAGAACTACTGCATGATGCTTTGTTTGGGCTTTTTGAGGCAATGTCTGCCATTGAAATGATGGATCCTAAGATGGATGCAGGTATGCTATGCAATCGAGGCAACAAAAAAGCTAAGACTTTCACTCAATCAGTAGAGGTAAATATTTATAATGGCATGGTTTAAAACATGTGTTAATAGAAATGTGTCTATTTTAGGATAGAAGCTTGAAGCTGAGGGATATTGGTGACTTTGAACTAATTGGAATTATTGACACAACTTTAGCATGCATGGTGTCTTGGCTGGAAGGACATTCCTTGGCACAAACTGTGTTTACAAATTTATATTTGCATCAGCCATATCTTATTGAAGATGCAACTCTTAAGGCATTTTGTGTTGCAATATATAAATTATTAGATATAATTAAAGACTACATTCATAAGTAAGTTTCTTTTTACACTAAATTGGAAAGAGGGTTAAATATGTGCTTTTAGAGCAATGGTCTATGAAGAGGAAGATTTTCAAGGGATTCAGTATGGGTATTATCTGTACCCTGACATCAGTGAACAAAGAGTAGTGGGAATGTTACAGGAAGTTGAGGAACAATTACATAAAGATACATTGCTGTTATATTCTAATGATACGGGAAATATTAATCAAGAAGTAGAATCAAAGGTTGCCATATATTCCCGTATAAAGTTTGTTCGTGTACTTTATCAAACTCTGTTATTATTCGTTCATAAACGGGATGAACATTTATCTGTAACTCCAGAAGTACAAAAATTAATCAAGGGAAAATTGAAAACTGCTACTGATCTTATATTCGTTCTTATCAAGACTACACATTTTGGAGTTCAGCCTATTGGTGAGCATAATTTTCTATAATGTTAGTGTAAAATATTAATTTGTCATTATTTTTAGCTGAAAACTCTACGATTATGGGCTTTGAACCACTTATAAATCAGCGTCTGCTTCCACCTACATTTCCTAGGTATACTAAGATTAAATCCAGAATTGACGCTCTTGTGTACTTTGAAAATATGATTGAGAGATTTAAAGTCCTCTCGAATATTTATAGCGTGACCGCCCTAAATCAAGCATTGGATTTTTTCATCGAGTTCAGCAAAACATCTCCATGTATCTTATCTCGATCTGCGCTCCAGTTGTTATATGTTGGAAGCTATAGTGTGATTACAAACTCAAACACCAACATTCTCAAAGATATTTTACGAGATGCAGCTAAAACATTTATTTCGCCACCTGCTCTAACAACTCGATCAATTTTATATAACCAGCAGGCACGTCCATACATTGACACGTTCTTTACACATTGCACACGTGCATTTGCAAGTTTTCTGCAATTGTGTGGGCATAATCGTGCGCGCCAACGTGATAAGTTAGCGCACTTGCTAGAAGATTTTACAAGTTTGCAAGATGAAGCAGAGAGGGTAGATGCCTATCTTCATAATCTCACTAGTAATGCAGCTCAATCAAGACAACATCTTGCATGTTTTGGCACTTGGATATTATATCATACTCTGCGTATTATGATTATGTATTTACTAAGTGGATTTGAACTGGAGTTATACAGCGTTCACGAATTTTATTACATCTATTGGTACCTGTATGAATTTCTCTATGGCTGGTTGGTATCAGCGCTATCTAGAGCCGATAGTTTCCTCGTTGAACAAGAACTGATAACTGAGCTACAGAAAAATAAGGGAGTGAACAAAAAGAAAAATCGGTTGAACAAGAAAAGACCTCGTCCATACCTGAAGGAATCGATTTATTATCAAGCATTACAAAATATGTGTGGAGGTTATTACAAGGTGATCAGGAACATTGTTATGAAGTTAAATAATGTAATACTCTTGTATTTGTTTAATTTTAGGCTCTTATGGGTTTCCGAATGGACGGTAAACTACAAATGCCGCACCCTGAATTTGATAACGAGCGTGTACGGTATGATCATCGTTTTGCTCCATTCCAAAATTTATTAGCCCCACCACCCGTGCATTATCCCGAGTTCCTAGACTTGACCTCATCAGCAAGATTTAATCAGCACCAGCAACCTCTCGACAGCCTTACAATGTATACGACCGGATACAAGCATTTCTATCAGGCACGTCAGTTACTTGAAAGCATGCAGCCAATTGACGCAGAAATCCTCGAATTAATTCGTATCTCTAAGATTAATTTCGTGGTTCTTAAACTTTTGGGAGGGGGCCATAAGAAAGAGTCGACTACTCCACCTGAATTTGATTTCACAACTAATCGACATTTTCCAGTTATTAAACTGCTATAAATTTATCCACCTTATTTTTTCGGTGCGTTGCTTTGAGTAGCGGTTTCTCCTTTGTTACTACCAAATTCTTTTCCGCATCACTCTTGTCACGCTTTTCTTTCTTGGCGGCTTTTTCGATTACGCGTGGTAGATTCTGCGGCATTCTAGGAAGACATTTGAAAATATTCACTTTAAGAAAATTAACTGGTGTGTCGAAATGTTCGCCTAAGATTTTACTTTCCCGCTGCTTCCTTGCTGATTCTACGGTGCGATTAGATGCTAACAAGTTTGGAGCTAATAGTCGAATCATATTCTGCAATTCCCCTGCTCATTAGTAAAAATATTACGTGTTATTAACAAAAAGATATACTTCAGTCCACTGTGGCACTCCCTGAGGCGTAAACAGCATTTGCCAGTGTGGGACCCCAATGTGCGCTAGTGACATCCGAAAATACGTAGCAAAATCATTGGCGAGAAAGTAAAAATTATTTGGGCCAGTTGTAATCCAAATTGTTGGTGAAAATCGCGAGTTTAAATATACCAGGACAACCTGAAAGCCAGTAATCTCTATTGCCATGTTTTTGTCGATATCAAATACGTTTTCCTGGTTTTCTTTACCTTGCAATCATTATCGAGAGGAACAAGTTCAAACACCCTACTTGCGACACCCAAGCGAAGTTCAAACCTGTGTATATTAGTAATTACACCTGGATCATGTTTAGAATCATAGCCAGCCAGCTGAATTAAATTTTCTAATCCGTTAACCTGAATGCGACCAGTGACTTCTTTTGGCGAATCTGTAACATTGTATATAAGTTTTGTTTGTAATAAAAACTAGTCTTTCATACTGCCAAACTGATATTTCCATATGAAAAGGAATCCATTACAGGAATTATAGAAATTTCGCAAGTCTTCGGGCAGAAGGATATTTTGCTGTTGTTCCCAAACGCAAATCTCTGAGTATGGAACAGGTAACATACGTGTTAAGTGTCGCATTGTAATGCCATATTTCTTAAATTTATCTGCAATCCAATAAATGCAATACGTAATTTTCAATACATACGCTTTGAAAGTACCTAGTTGCTTTGGCATGCCAGTTAGCAGATTTATAAAAAATGAGTGTTCTGAAACTTTATCAACAATAAAATCCATTTTGAGGAAAACAATGTAGAGGCAATATTTAGTTGAGTGATCTATAAGTTGAGTTCAACATAGCAACGGATAACATCGCTCGGTTAAGCGCCCTGGTTACACATAAGTAAGCGGAGGAAAATCTCAGAGAGTTAGTGAAATGAATGGGTAGTTAGTTTAATTAAAGAACTGGCATCAATTTAAATAAACAGGGAAAACAAGCGTACGGTCGAATGCATTATATTATTTAACAATAACACATTTTCAAATTTTACGCGTTACTGTGATTATGCGTATTTCAGACGTTAGAAGTAGCGACACCTACATAACCCCAATCAGCTGTCCCAGACTTCCAAATAGCAGGTGCTTTACCTGGCGATTCCTTGTGTCTGGATTGATTTTGCTGAGAAGGAAATAAAAGTGTAATCTCTATTAAAAATGAGTCTCCTCAGGAGCATTGGAAAGAAACACATCGAAATTCTATCGCAATTGTATGTATAACATATTCTTTATGTGCCTAAGGAATTATGTAACTGTCACATTTAGTGTTGGATCTGCTGCTTGTTATGGGTCTGCAGGAGGCACCCTGGTTATCTACATGACTGATTGGAAGACTGTCTTGCAATATTTACCATATTGGAATGGCAAATATCCCAAAGAAGTTTAGAACTAATCACAGTAATTATATATAGTATAAATCATATGTACCAGGAAAGATACAAATAAAAATTAGTAAATACTAACTACATTTATTCTTTAATGAATACAATTACATATATATATTACATACTGTTTGACTTAGCATGTCTCTCTTTTTCCTTGGCAATAAGAATATCTGCATATGCTTCATTCTCCATTAAATGTTTATTGATATTCCAAGGTTGAATAAACTGCCGATATACAAGTATTGATCCTGTTATGCCTCCAATTGCAGCTATAGCCAACATCATTGGATTGCCCTTTTGGGCTGCAGCCCACTTCTTATAGGACATTTTCAATTATTTTGCTAAAATTAATATATTTATTCATTTTTAAATAAGATTTAAAGCAAATCTACGTACTGCTATGCAAAGAACTTTCAAAATTCTTGTTTTTGTTTTCAACTCCTGTATTGTTTGTGTATTTCTGAAAGAGTGGTTGCCAAATGTAAATCCCTCCAGTAACACCTATTACAGCAGCCAACCCAATTTGGAAGCCTGTGAGACCCTTCGGTCGTCGAAAATGCATACTAAGATTGATCGGCCTGAAATTGATTGTGCTGATTCTTGTCCAGCACCGGCAATTTTGCCTTGGGAACTAGCCAAGGTTTTGCGAAATACACACCAAAATGTAGTACTAACGCAGTGCCCACCAGCACTTTGGCGACTGGAAGTTTTGAGCGCGAACCTCGTTGTAACATCTGTGAGAAATATGGTTATGTAATACTCGAATGGGGATAACGGCATCGACATCAACGACGATAATGACCAGTGCGCAAATGCCCGTGAATGATAATGATCGAATAAAAGTGTCTCCGCCATCCATGAATAATCTTGGAATACTGGTTGCAAAGTTAGCAGTGTTGGGTGGTATATCATAGTAGTTTGAATACTTATTTCATTGTTATACTTATTTTCATTCAAATGACATTTCTTGTTTTGACTCTTTCTTCTGTAATTATATCTTAAGACGAGTGATATATAATAGAATATGTTCATTACTATTTATATAACTAAAATATATATTTCGTAGATTTGGCCACAAAGTGCCTACTATTCATTGTATTTGGATAATATAATATTAAGTATATATGAAACAAAATTGATTTGTTTGATAGTTTTATTTCGAAAATAACTTCACTTCTAAAATAGGTCAATTAGCGTCACACTGGATTGAATGGCCGTTAGAAAATATGCCAAATCCTATTCAAATGAGCTAAAGCAGCCATTTGTCACCAATTGGCTCTAACATTAAATATGAACGTGATTTCAAACAATTGATTAACACTTGCTCTTTATTTACGCAGTTTGGTTTGCATGTGTATAGTCTTGCTTGCATTGGTACTGTTTTAACTTCAATTTCTTTTATTTTAGTTTAACAACTTTCGTTGAAAATCCACTCAAACTCTGTTTCACAGCAATACATCCAGTAATATTTTAGGTCAAGTCGGATGATTGTTTGAGTGGATATTCGTTTTTCGGATGCATCCCGACGACTGTAAGGCATAAATCTAGGTACTATTGTCATCTCATAGGTATGTGAATTTTCAGCAGGATTTGATTCCGATCGACGACTTGTTAAGAGCGAAATCATTTTAGGCGCGATATTTCTGATTTTTAACTTCACACTCGCTACTAGAATGCTAGGACATATATCACAATGAGAACATGATACTTGAAGGTTTCTTGATTTGAATGACTGCCAACTGCCATATATGCGCAAACATGTACTACACACGAAATATTGCGTTTACGTCGTAATTTTTGCGCATAAATATCAGTCACTAATCACCAGGCTCGGGTATCTCATGATCCCCCACAAGATACAAAAATTGAAACGCAATGGCCAAAAGTGATATTCCGAGGAGATCTCCCATTGAAGTGAGGTAAGGAATGGCAGAGTTATCTGGATCAATTTTTCGACTCCACATCCAGTGAATCATTATATGTGCAACGTATAGCAGTGTTGCCACCTGCATAGAAGCCGCACAGAGATACACGATGACGAAGAGACTGCTGAGCTCAGTATCCTCTGCCTTCATGTAATCAATGGTATAAATAAAAATTAAATGTCCGGGGAGGACCATTGACATTAAAACGCGGGTGGTTCGCGCATGGGGAGATTTTCCACAGAAGCCTTTTACCGGTGATATGAAAATCATACGATCAGCCTCTGCACTATCTTCATCAGCATTCCCATCGCGCGTCAACACACCCAGGACAGCCTGCTTATGTAATGCTGTTGAGATTCTACTGGCTTGAACTGCAACCAGGTTTCCTCCGACGCCATTTATCACCGGCTGGAAGACTGCAATGCCCTCAAAACGAGACACCATAAAATCCAGGATCAAACCACCCATGCTACTGATTAACATTGCGCCAACCACGGGAGTCCACCCATTATACAAGACACCTCTGGTTTGTAAATTACGCTTGGCGATCCAGATCCACAGTGGAATCGCGAGAATGTAGCTTGCGATTATTAGCGGTGCGAGCCAATCGTGTGTGCCTAGAAAATTTACATGAATGTGATTTGTGAAGTTAAAGACTCCTTCT
The DNA here is from genome assembly GCA_027575565.1 of Diploeciton nevermanni. Lineage (NCBI taxonomy): Eukaryota > Metazoa > Arthropoda > Insecta > Coleoptera > Staphylinidae > Diploeciton > Diploeciton nevermanni. The sequence goes on from JAODIE010000001.1 coordinate 6,579,338, forward strand.
CTTTGAGGAGGGCGTACATTTATTTGTGTTTTTACCTATTGACTCGTAGAGAAGAGTTGCAACCCATGAAAGAAGGGTCAATGAAGTAATGTCGCCAAGACTTGCTGCGATTGGTGTTGCAACGTTATCAGGATTGATGTGGCAATGTCTCGACAAGACAATTACGCCTGCAGTGATAAGGCCAAGTACAAGACTGGCGATAGAGACGGTGACTAAGCTGCTGGCACATAGGAGGTATGCATGATCAAGTTCGACTTCATTGCTTTTGATCGCACCCATAACCACGGCTACTACGGAACCAAGGAAACCAACAACTATTGCTTGACACTAAAATCAAAATTTAAAAAAAAAAAACATTGTTTGGTACAAGTATATAAAATTAAAATTATATTTCCATGTCTAAACTATTTTTAGTGATTCAATATTTCGCTCGCAGCACGTGCAACGCGACATTTCACCTGCTGTATTGATTTATCACTGCTATCTTTAGCGTTTCGACAATACTATAATTATTTTCCTAGATTGCAAAAACCCTGCACTTTTCAGTAATCTGACGTAATATTTCATCATTTTAAACATTGTGAGTTTAACTTTTTTATGGCGTTGCGCAACTTTACGCTGAATTAATGTAATTTCACGTTATCACAATCGTAGCAGGTGGTGTAAACATAACACACACTTAAAAACCTTGGAATCTTACCTGTATGAGTACTAAATTGCCAACGATCATTGACACCTGCTGTTTTGGTGTATCCATGTGTCCCAAGTTTGCTTGAGTTGATAATCTGGACGCCAGGGTCATCTCTAAGTTTCCTTTGAGGCCTAACAATGCCGGTACCAAAATAACTAATTCAGTCACTTCTTCAAAGACAGGCCAATGCTGAAAATGCATTACTATTAGTATGTTAATGTATCGTTGAATATAGTCATGAAGTGTTTAATATTCATTATGTTGATTTATGTTTACTTTGACACTTACTAATTATTTGTTAAGAAATTTCGGTTTGTTGCCTTCTTCAGTATTATATTACAATGTAGTGCATAAAGCGCATTTACTACAAAAATTTATGTAAAGTATTGTTGAGTGTGGTCACGAAGTGTTTAAGATTCATTATGTTGAAAAATTGCAACCAGCAACATTGTAACAAATTGAAGAAGGCAACATACCGAAAACGTTTTACAAATCAATTTTAAGTAAGTGTTATAGTGCAATTTTTCAACATAAAAAAATTATGTAATAAATATACCTTTGTAACTTTTACAGATCTTATACCTTGTGCCGGTTGAAAAGAAATACTTCAAAAAAAAAAAGATATAACTAAGAAGACAACAAACCGAGAACTATATAATAATGCATAATTAGCAAGTGTTAAAGTTAACTTACATCACATTAATAGTATTTTTATAGATAGTATAAAGAATCATTTGCATTGCGCTCAAACTAAGTATTGTGCACATTGATATATATCAGCAGTGTGTTTACAAACTAACTTTTTACAACAGTGTGATCGCTTAATGACAGAAATTCAATCTACTCGTAATTTGAGTGCTTCTAAACATCCAGTTTAGTAACCAACGACCGACCGCTCAACATCTTGCAGGTAAAATATACGGCATGTTGCGACTTTGAACAATCGTGGACTAGGGTCGCGACGTCCCCGATCAGAGTAGTGTGAAACCGGTTGTTTGCCCTTGTCCATAATAATATTCAAGAAAGCATAGACTAGCGTAAGATTCAATCAATACGAAGCTTGCAAACACATAGATCATTGCAACATATGCAAATAAATGACTCGTAGCTCTTATTCTTATCGTGATTGATAGGCAACGGAAAATACATTACCTGAATTTTGTCAAATACTAATCCCGCGAAGACCATTCCTAAGCCAGCAATAAGAAACGGAATAAAAACCTGAATGGCAATTGAGAAGTATGTTTCGCCCAGAATTGCGCTGTCTTCGTCGCTGGCAGAGTCGCCATCGATGGGTAGCTTGGCCTCAGCGACCACATCCGGAAGACGTCCGTTCTCCTCGCCCGACTGGTGGCAGCCGTTAATTGCCGTCGGCGGGATGCCCGAGGTCGGCGTCACCAGAGTCAATTCCATGTCGGTGCAGACCACCGCCGCGTCGTCGAAGGCATCCACCGCGACGACGTCCACATCCATCTCCTCGGGCACGGCAAGCGCGACGACGCGAACCGGCTCGCCGGTTTTGATGAGCGGATTGTGGCTCTCCATAACTTTTGATCCATAGCTTTCTTTGCTGCAAATGACAAGAAATCGTACTTACAAGTTGAACATGCTAATAAATGTAGACAACTTTACTAGTTGAAGCACAAAGTAAATTAAAGCAGACTAGATAAAGTCAGTATTTTTTGGCACCGTAAATTGCAACGCACGTGTTCTATTGATATAAATATGGCTCTCGCCAGGAGTGCGATCCGGGCGTCGCGTCGCCGTCAATGTGGGGGTCGCCGCGTGGTGCGTGGATGTCCTCTCCCGGCTACATCGTGTGCACGACTGGCGCGAATTGCTTTGCGGCGCCGCACCGGTATTGGTACTCCACGGTAACCCCTAGCTATTGATTGTTGGCATCGTGAATATGCCATCTATGTTCTGATGAACTTCTGTTATTTGAATTCGACTAGATTACTCTCGTGCATACTAAAAGGACAAGTTCTTTACTTCGCATAAACAACAAATTACCCCGTCTCATTGACTTATTGAAGATAATCGCAAACATCCGTCGACTTGCTCCAGTTAAAAGTAAGTCAAGTGACCACGTCGACGTCATATGCCACGTCATCTTATTAGCCAGGTACATTATCTGCGCGAAATTAAATTAGCATTCGATGCTCATACAAAGCATGAATCGCAATAACATAATAAGTAAATACAGAATTAGTTGGCTAGTTGACATTTTCTCTATATAGGTGGCGCTGTAACCAATACGTACTGTCGGTATACTTACATTGTGGTCATCTGCAGACTTTTTTGTTTTTCACGGTTGATTTAAAACTTGTCGTTGTAGCGCAACTAGTGAGCACCATTGTCACGCGCAGATAAATCCATGAATGGATATGTACCACATTATATTACAATACAACATAGGAAAAGAGCCAATGAGTCACCTTGCTTATAATGAATGAAAAGCAACACTTTTTGAAAAACTTGTGTCAGATATGACTACTTTCGCTGACGAGTTTGTTGAAATGAGTTTAGTTTGATGTTATCAACTCACGTTGCGAGACACTTCTAATCCGTTTCGCGTCCGTAATTGACACGACAACGGAGGCGTCCATTACGCCCCATTATGTGCTATTACGCCTTTTAGCAAAGTCGGCGGCTGCAAATTGCGACAAAATAGGTGGTCCATGAGCCGAAAGCCTTGAATTTATTATGCGATTACCGCCGGCACGATGACAGTCGCGCGTTCTATTTATTCATCCGACAGCTTCAGGTTTTCAGCATCCTAAGTATTCTTTATCTCGTAATGAGTACAAATTCTGGTTAATTTGTTTCAAGATCATGGAACTTACGAAATCAGTTTGTACAGCGCCATCTTCTATAGCTTTCTCTGCCCTCTGTGCTAATCTGGTTTCCTATCATCCATTTAAGGTGTTCGTCCACACGATTTGATTTGACGCCGAAAGGATTTGCTCATCTACAATTATTTTCTGCAATTCTCGTCACATTGGATTAACGCATCGCGCGTGGTGTGCTCTTGACCGACGATGTTCGCCGACTGTGCGCACTTCGTAAATCGCGGTATCGAGTGTCTCGTAGAACTTTCTGTGCAAATATTCGGCAATTGGCGTTTCAATTAGGTTTTAATAGTTTTTCTATACTTCGTAAAAGTCTGGACTTTCCCCTCTATTAACAGTAAATATTTTTTCTACAAAAACAGGATTGGAAAAGTTGTACAATGCATTTCGAGTTCATAAAATGTTGCCATTCTATACATTAATATGTATCGTTTTTAATTTTAGATTTTCAATTCTGCTGCGTGAAGAATTGCAATAAATATTCTTTCACTTTAACTAGTTGGTAATTATTTTATTTTTGATAATTTGTCTTCTGATTCTCTTGTCTATAAAAGATAATATATTCACTGTCAAGGTATAAGCGATTGTTTTATGCGATATTCTTGCAATTCCTCGTAATTTACACATAACTGTCAGAAAGGTGTAAACAACGAACGCAAATAATAACGTCATACGTATAATACAAGCAAATATTATGTATTTTTGCGAATATTTCAATAACTCTTATATACAAGATAATTCTTATAATAAATAACATTGAAACACTTTATACTGGGCATCCAATTGCACTCAGATAATATGACATTCGTCTAACGAAAAACTAACTTTGTGGAAACAATTAATTGGACATTCTTAACGAGATCAACAAATTCGGCGATTCATCAAGACGTCAGCGAAGAGAACTAGTCTTTTTGTTTATCATTTTAGACCTGTCTCAACATTTCTAACACCGGTTGTTACGATACAACTGTCACCAGACTTAACAGAACGAAACCGAATGCAATTATAGATTTTCGGCGCATACTGAATATTTATATAATTAACTTGTTAATATGCTCCTAATAACATTAATGCCACGGCATGACCTTGTTCGCTACGGCGAATTAAAAATGACACGCGTCCAACTGGTATTAATTGCAAGAAAAGTAGTTTACGCGATTACAACAAGTTTTTGCAAATCAATCGCGCCCGCAGGTTATTTTTGCGGATTGTGTATCAGAGTAAACATGCATAATTGTGATTATAATAACAAAGCTATTCCCGCTTAAAGTATATCCGCCATATGTATTTATTTATGCACTAAATATACTTAGAAGCGATGAGTGCTAAAGTACCACAAATAATGATTAAGCAATGAAGTAATTTTCAGAATCAGAATCATTATAATGAATTTTATATTTCTACTACAAACAAATACGAGTTTACCAGATTTATATTTTTGCTCCAGGAAGACTTACTCTAGGAGGACAAAACTTTGTTGTAATGAAAATGTAAAGGTGCTTGGAGTATGCAGTATGAATTTATTTTGAGATTAAATCTGTTTATGTTATTTAAATATCTAAAGAATTATCGAGCTTTTTGTTAGCGGTAAATGTGGAAGATGCATGAAGAAATGTAACCTTTTTTATGATGTGAGATGTTCTTATTAGCAGAAATTTAAAACACAAATTAATATCGTATTTATGCAGAGTAACCAGCCAGGGACATTATTTTCCTCGTTGGGTTAATGAATAGTTTGATTCTCGCATTCCGGCGGAATTCCACCAGCAGTCTCAGTCTCAGTTCCCGTTGTTTGACCAGACTGCAGCCATCCCTTATGTTATTACTGGCAGAAGCTACAAGTCAGTTTCACTATATCCGACAATGCCAGTATAATCCAGTATTCATATCAGAGCTTCTTTGATAAGTCCTGCCTCGGTGAGTAAAATAGTTCATTCGAGTTCACTTTCGAATATTATCGGCCATAGTGAATTAACCGTTTCGAAGTTGCTAATTAAGTTTATTTCGCGCTAAGCACGAAGGTGTATTAATCTCTAAGCTAAGATTTATTTATATACTTTATGCATGCTTAATTAGCACTCAAGCATGGGCAACGGGCATTACTTTTCTTCCTAAAAGCCATAAAAAAAGGGTGACATATTTGAATTCCAGGCCCCCTCCGTAATTACGTGCGGCGTGCGTCGTCATTCTTACGTACGCTACTGATGGATACCATTCCCGCATCTAGAAGTGTTATACCAAAGACTCAGAGATTTGTTGAATCCCAACTCCATATCTGGGGCCAAAACTCCAATTCGATTTAGGAATATGAAAGCTGCAGTGTTTCATTTGTGCAATAAGTAGAAACGCGCCAATTGAGAAGAAATAAATTTTTGAGGGTATGGTAATAAGCAGTTCAACCTCGTTCATACGCTCCTACGTTCAGAATTTATGAATCTTCAGCAAATTATATACAGAATGTCTTTATACTTATGCTACTTCTAATGAATGTTGATTCAAAGGGTAGAATAAATAGCGACACTGATGACTACGATGAAATTGCTAAGGCTCTGACAAAACTTATATCCTGATAACGCATTACTTGAGTTAATTGCATCAGCTACCCGCCGATAACAATATACCATTACAATAATTACATACAATAAAATTATCGCGCAATTCGTACGCATTTCAGATGAATTTAAAAAATCACATTCAACACCAATATAAAGAAAAATCAATACAACTTCATTAAAAGCGCTTTTTAGCCCAATTATATCACAAAAATTACCATATGCTTTCTGATCCAATCACGTCCGCCCTTTTGCAATCACATACTATGAGCATGCAGTTCATTGAGTATGTACAAAATTAAAAAATACTGTACAAGAACATTTTTAACATCAACTCACAGTTCAACAAATTCATAATTGAAACGAAAATAATTACTTTAGAAAGCAAATTGGACCCGTTGGAACAACTCCTCCTTCTACCCTCGATTAACAGTATTTTTTCTCTAATTTGAAATGTTCAAACCGTCAAAACATTAACCGAAGAATTAGTGCAGGCACAAGCCGTGCATAAATACCTACTCTTTCTCAGAAGATAATATGTATCTGTAGTACGCGTTGCATTTTGTTCATGACATTTAGACATTTTAAATACTTGACTTATTATGACACACTTGTTAAATCTTCTATGCTATCCTAACAGTTCATTAGGCAAATTGTATCATCATAACCTTGATTAGGTAGATTGAATTTAAGTAAACTTAAGTAATTGAAAACTTATGTTTAAGACCAAAATTCCAGGTACTAATAAATGAAACATAACAAAATTCCATGATTAGGTATGAAAAATCGACACTAAGGCTTGCGCTTCTCGACTTCACATTTCTTTTGCCGTTTGTCTTTGTTGATTTCCTTAGTAGGGGCAACTGTCTTTACTACGTTATCGGAATTAGTGGGCGAATCTTTTTCTTCCGCAATGCGAGGCAAAAGTTCCCCAGGACCAGCCAATGTAAGAGACAAGCGGTTTTCCGCAGTGGATGAAGAGGTGGGTATCGTTGTAGAGGATGTCGTTATGCTCTGAGGTGGTGCAGAAATGGATTCACTGCTTGAAAGTACATCTGCAGATTCGAGTGAAGAATGTATTAAGTGGGTATTGTGTATAGGCAGAGACGGCCCCGAATCCCGCATTGTAGGAACTTCTGGCTGACTCATTGATCGCCAAATAGCACTGCTAGCACCACGAGTTTGTGCTTTTTGAACTTGTGTTGATCCAGACGAACATAATGGAGAGATCGAACATTTACTCTCTGCGCTCCGCGGATGCAGCCTATCCGGAGATAGCGCGCGTCGCAAAAGTGGTGATCCGGGTTCAGCTGCCTTTGCACGAACAAACTTCTTTGATTGGCCACATGCCCCAACCGGTGCATTGCTACCAGATGTGCTGCAGCAGGTGGTACTGGAAGTACTCGATGGGCTGTAGCTCTGCGTAGTGTTAGATGCACCGGGTTGATGACCAACTGGAAAAGCCAACGGACTGGGTGAGCGCGTCGGCGATGCCGGTAGTGGAGATGGCGATGGGGTGCGCGCGAGCGGTGAGAGCGGGATGTGGCCGACCGACTTGCGCCGATTAGGGACGACGGCCGCCGAAGGGCCACCGCCGCCCACGCCGGCGTGCAAGCTTTTAGGCGTGCACGCATTCGAATGCAGCTTATGCTTCAAGCCATGCAAGGTGGATGGACGTTGATAGTGCTGTTTATTACGATTTGCGCTGATTCCTAATGCAGGACTGCCTGAAGTTGAGCAGGAACTCTGATTCGGAGAGCTTGAAGGCGACTGCGACGATGAAGATGACGAATGCTGACTGAACGAATCGGATGGAGATAAACTCGCCCGTTGTGACTGAGTACCGCCTCGCAGTGTCGAGGGCGTAGTTTCTTGGCTGCGTGGAAATGAAGAGAAGCTCCTGCTAGGTGTCACAGTAAGAGGAGATTGAATTGTAGCGGCCATCTTAAAAAAAAAAGATAACGTCATTTTTGCATTCTCCAGAAATGAGAGAAAAATACTCACTTGTTGCATTTCAACAGTAGCCCGTTTACTTGAAATTCTTCGAAATAGCGAAGTCTTTCTGCGCTTTTCATTGTCTCTCTTTTGTTTCCGTTGTCGGTGGACACTCCGTTTGGCCAGTTTACTTTGGCCAGGCTCTCGCTTCCTTCCACCGCTCTGAATAGAGGTTTGGTCAAGAGGCGTGGCTCTTAAACTTACATGCTCCGCCCCGCCCAATAGCAGCTGCAGAACCTGCGTATGGTACAAACCTTGTACCGCCTCACCATTAATATGTGTAATGAGATCGGCAGGACGAAGTCCAGCTTCAAACGCAGGACTACCTTCATCAACCGCCTGCAAAAAAAATTATACATTACTAAAAGAATTTACTAAATAAACTATTCCTAACCATGACAAGATGATGCATTGTGTAAAAGTCAGTATCACCATAATACACCCTAATTGTATGCACAGTAAAGCCGAATCCTTTCGGTCCGCGCCGAATGATGATTGGGGGCTTAAGATTTGTAACCAACGGAGAAAGTTCTCTACATGGTGATGTATCTCGAGAACTTGCAGTACTTGAACCGCCTCCATTGATGCCAGATAAACCACCACCGGGTGAATAAACACTAGGAGATGTTTGATAATCGTCTGAGGGAATCATCAAAGACAACCCTGACGCAGATGCACTTTTAACAACTGCACGGCTCTTATGTTTTTGTGGATTAAATTTCTCCTTTTCCTTGAGCTTTACACTGTCTTTATCGTTTTTCTCTTTTTGACGATTTTCCAATTTTAACAAATCCTTTTGAGCCTGAACATCCTTTCCTTTCTCTGGTTCTTTTTCAGCATTGGAATGTTTCATCATTGTATCATCCTCAACTGAAATTGAAAACTTAGGCAACAAATCCCTGGTGTGCAAATTTTTCCTCCTTCGTTGTATTTGAGGTGAAACGTCATCGCTATCCGTTTGAGAGCTTTCCGGGGTGCTCACAGTACGATTAAGATCAATAAGCTTCTTGTCCAGTGGCAACACGTCAGAATAATCCTTGTCTGGAGTAAGTAACGACTGCCGAACACGACGATAATCCGCCATTTCAGGTGCATCTGGTGTTGTAGCGACTGATGTTAATATTCTAATTCCTTCGGCCCCACTATAGTTGCAGTTACCGACTCCGGCAGCAACGACACCCTCCAATTCCGCATTTAAGCTCATCCTTGATGAGTGTACTTTGCGGTACTGTGGCGAACAAGAAGAGAACAACCCAATCACCGGAGAATCGTCCGTTGCGTCATCCGTGTCATCTTCCAGATCGTGGTTGTACCTATCAATTCTGGTATCAAAGTAACTAGTATCATCCTCATTTTCCAACTGTGGAACAAATTCTGCTTTCTGGCGAAGCAATGAGTTCCAGTCAAGTCCTGTGAAATATACATGTTCCTTCACTTCCTGTGCTCCACCGGTACCCAGCCGATCTCGAGGTGAGTGTTGCAAAAGAATCATAATTAAATCCTTTGCTTCGTCTTGTACGGACCAATCATCACTATCCGGCCATTCAATGTCATCTACATTTACAAGTGAAATGTACGTTAATTATCCTGTTCAGACAATTATGTATTTTGCGCTGCTTCTTACCATTTACTGTATGAGCAAAAAGTTCCTCAGGAGTCTCCCCAAAGAACGGAACACAGCCAACCAAAAATTCGTAAAGTATTATACCCATTGACCACCAATCAACTGGCTTGCCATATCCTTGACGCAAGATCACCTCAGGTGCAATGTATTCTGGTGTACCAAAAACTTGTTTATCAGAGAATTGACGAGTTTCGCAATCAATGTAACCTTCATAAAGATTTGTGGCCACTACAGAAACAATAAAGAATACAATAAATGCTAATAACACTTATCAGCTTGCAATAGCCTACTTACATGACATCAGCCCCATTTTGCTCAAACCGAAATCCGTGAGTTTTATATGCCCCAATGCTGTAATCAACAAGCTGAAAACAAGTCGACATCAGATTAGTCCGAATTCATATAATTCAATTCTTAAAGTGGTATACTTGTCTGGTTTAAGGTCACGGTGCACTATACCATAACTATGCAAGTACTCCACGGCGAGAACAGTTTCCGCAAAGTAAAACCGGGCCATATCGGGCGGAAGAGGGCCGATATTTTTTAGCAAACTGGCGCAATCACCACCTTCTACATATTCCATCACTAAACACAAGTGCTTACGAGTTTCGAAACTGCAATACATGGATACGACGAATGGATTGTCAGCAAAACTCAGAATATCTCTCTCTGCAAACACTTGTTCCACTTGATTCCTCAACATTAGATTGTTCTTGTTAATCTTTTTCATCGCAAACCGTTGCTTGTTAAGTTTGTGTTTTACTAGATACACCGCACCATAGGCTCCGTTCGAAATTAACTTAACTATTTCATAGTCATGCTCATTTGGATTTGCATGCCATTTTCCATCTGTAACCGCCGAGGTAGTTGTACCACTTGCTCCCGGCGCTATACCAGCACCAGGTACCGAAGGAGGTACACCACTTGTTGGCGTTGAGGTCAAACACAAAGAACTTCTATTCGACGGAGTGTTGCTCCAATTACAGTTTCGTAGCTCTTGTTGAAGTTCAGCGATAGGATCGCGGTTCAATCCTAGCTTCTGTATTATGTATTGTGGCAGATCAGCCTTTATTCCCGATAATCCTTTTAGTTGTCCTTCAGCAGCTTCTAAAAAATGATAAAACTCTTCAGGGTCAAACTCAAGACACTCCAGTAGCCGAGCAGGTCTCGAAATAATTAGTAACAACTTCTTGATAATGCCAGTAACTTGATTAGCTGCTTCCTCTGACTTCTCTTTTGTTTCGGTGAGAAGACGTTCCAGATTCTCGGACATTTCAAAAAAGTACCTAGACGTTATTAATTTGTTTTGTGACTTTGAAAGACAATCTCTTGCCACCTCTAACACTTGATGGTGAACAAAACGTACGATGGGCATATAGTCACAACTTTCACATGATTCTAACGCACATTTATTTTCAGCAATAAAATTTGTTAGACGTTCTTCCATTTGTTGTGTCGCTTTTGGAAATCGTTCCTTGTACATTAGGTTCATCATTGAAATTTCGCTGTCAACAACAGGTGATCGGCTAGGGCTACTACAACATTATGAAAACCAATGTCATATTCTTGGTTTTAAGATTAAATTTGAAATTCAAACCTTAGACTACGTGATCGTGGTCGATGCAGAGGAGACCTATGAATGCCATCTTCGTATCCAACCAATGACGCGTTGCTTTCGTTGCTAGAAAAGTGATGAGTGAGGATGCGCATATCATCCGATGTAGGGATGTGAGGTAATTGATGAAGTTTCTCATGGCTTGAACACTTTGACTAAAATTAATATGAAAAGCATTAGTATGTAACATATGTAAAAATAGAATTACAAAGCAACTCACAGACATATTTGAACTTCCGGGAGTGGTACCATACCCAGAAGAAGGTAATGAAGCGACCGACCAACGTCGCCCATCTCCTCGATAACCAGCCGCAATTCTATATACACATTAACCAAATTAATCTTATTTGTGGACACAAGAGAAATAATATAATGTAATATTACACCGCTGATAGTTATTTAAATATATATTTATTTAATATATATAATCTTTAACTTTAGATTATTTATGTATTTATTTAAAAGTGGCGCTAATGTGGTTTTTACATTCCCTTATTTTTTTATGTTTACATTAGTCATCATCACCCCACGAGTTACCCAAGTTATTTCTGTTTCTGAATAAAAGTCTCAGTACTTCGGCACCAATCCCAATGTTTTCGAGAAAAATATTTATGATGACACAGCGTCCATTGCGCCATCGGAATGAACGAGAAATGCGCAAGCAAGATCCCTCCTAATCCATCGTTAGCCACAGCCAAGAGTCGTTCGTCACTTTGGCGTCGCGTTGCTGCGAGTGAATTTGGCTCGAAGTTCTAATGTATCACAATGCTCACAACATTTTCCTAACGACATCGACATTCTAATAATTTTTACTGCACATCCTTATTATTACGTAAATAACGATCTATATGTACCCTAAAACTTGACAATTTCACATACCCTATGATTGTAATTGTGTGTAGGTCTTTAATATATATTCGCCATCAACAGGGGCAAGCAAGGCAAATGTTGTAATGCGATTATTTCTAATTAAACGACCTTATAATTCTATTGATTTATAATTTGCTCACTTTATTGTTACAACGTTTGCAAGTGACGTTTAGCGTATCTATCGAGTACAATAAAAACACTTGTTCTATTGCGAACGCACAAGCCACAGATAAATGATGAAAGTTTCGCTAGTAGGATACTGTCCTCATACATGTCCAGTAGTTATTTTTAGTCCAAGCGCTTGCAATGAATTGGCAATTAAAGTAATGCATGTTGTTGAGGTGTGGAATGTGCCCGCATCAACGTGATATATGTTGGTACATTGCACGTATCCTACTATGCATTTACGCATTAATTTAACTATTCCTTTTACCTTGATGATTTGTAACTTGTTACCCATTATAACACAAAAAAAAGCAAATTAAAAATTTTTAAATATTATTATGTACCTTTTAATGGGAGCAAATGAAAAATTCAGGAAACTATTGTGATTTCTTGGTGAATCAATTGGGCTGCCGCAGATCGGCGAATGTGAGCGCGGCAGTGTCGGTGAAGTGTTGGCGATAAAACTAAGCCTGTGGACGGCACCAGGACGATTATTCCTTCGATTTACACCGTTGTCCCTCTGGTACAAAAAAAATCAATTAGATAATCATTCAAGCTACCGGCACTTGTATTAATGGTCTACATCTCTAACGATATGTTCTATATTAAAAATATAAGTTGTAATTTTTGCAAAGAGGTTCACACAAAACGAACTAGGTCTTGTATAATAACCCTTCCCTTGATGGTTGTAAATTAAAAAAAATCAATAAAATCATACGCTTACCATATTGACAGACAACGATGGGGCCGACTTTCCCAACGTAGAATTCCTAATTCGGACCAAATTGGTCACAACTGGACCCTGCAATTGCGGTTGTTGCTGCTGCTGCTGTTGCGCGTGCGATTGCTGATGTAGATGATGCTTGGATGAGCCGGCGTCTACAAGTAAAAGAATCGGCAACGATTAGTATTGATTATCAAAATTATCACGTACAATATATAGTTGCAGAAACAATCGATAAATCAATACAACAGCTAAATTTAACTCACAATCAATGAGTATAAGCAGAGATTGTTAACTCTGTTTCATTTAGTTTGGCCAATTATCTTATTTTAACTTAACTGCGCATGACCTTAGGGTTGTGGGTGTCTAGTGCATTCGCATATGGCAACCAGGAAAGTGCTATAGAGAATAGTATAATATTAATAGTCACGCGAATGGTTTGTCATGGGAATAATGAGTCCCGTATCAGGTATAGAATAGTGTCGATCATAATTCGCAGTGTTGTGTTTGGTATATTGAGATTGCAGCAAGTAAATGGAATGACACGACATACTGAATATCATTAAATCGATTTAGATCTTGCAGAACGACTCACAGGGTGACTCAATTGTTGTGATAACAAATTTGCTAGTAGATGTTTCAATCACTTATTCCTTTGTATACTGATCCTTCCAATGCGATTCTACATTGTTATGACCATTATCCCGTAGCATTTCAACCACCAGAAAATAGGATAGATTGCAATTTTAAAATGCTGATTTACCCAACTAGAACACAATCTGCATGCCCTTCAACCATAGTTAATGAAGCGATTGTAGATTGTTAATCATATCTGCGTGTATGCACAATGACGTAGAAAAGTTCCTATGGTATATAAAATCACCAACAATAAAATAGGGATAATTGTTGAGATGTACAAAAGAAAAACAAATTGCTACCATTGCAATGCTGAATGCCACATTGTCAAATTATACCAGTAAATCCAAATCTCAGAAATAAAACAAAATAAGTAATTCCTAAAGATTCCAGGAGGTCTCCTAAAATAGAATTTCATGACTCATGATCTTAACATATCAACTCAAAATAAACCAATATGAATTGGTATGTATTATAATAAAACCCTGTTTTAAACATATTGTGTTTTGGAAATTCAAAATAAAAAATATCGAGCAAAAGATACCTTTTTTTTTCAATTTATGTAAGAAAAATCAGCTGATTAATTCTTCCATCAATGTTAAAATTCGCTAATAGGCCATTTCTCGGTCACTCTCTTTCGAGAATGTGTGAAAGCAAAAATACACGTCTATGAAGTAAAAAAAAATTAGAAATTTCAATTATTCTTGTACCATGCGAGTATATTACCTCCATTTATATTTACACACATACATAATGACACATACACAATGACATAAGCCAAAATACTTTTGAAACAAAAGTTCTTACAAAGGAAACAATGTTTCCAGTTCTATTGGTGGAACTCTAAATAAAATACACAAGCATTTGTTTCAGTCTTTACTGAGAAAAAACAAACGAACACTGACCTGCAAAGTCAATGCACTTTTTGATGCACCGTGTTTATTTACTTCATACTTGCGATACGCCACATTTCATTTATTCCGTTAGTGGCTGTTTATCATTAATTAGTATTGATACTAACTAATTTTAGGTGCATAGTTATGCAACATGCACACCATGTAGCATGAAAATGATAGCACTGAATTTTTAAGTATGCCTAAATCTAGACTAATATCATTACAAGCAGCATTTACCTGCGGCATTGGTTTTATGCGAGTGAACATGAGGCAGCAGGTTGGGGCCGCTGGCGACAGTGCTCACCAGCTCGTCAAAGTGTAGCACTCGCGCCGAGTTGGAACGGCAGCGCGATTTGTGTCCGCCGCTCTCCTCCATCGAAACGATCGATGAACGTGCGCTGCGTGTACGCACTAGGACGGACACCTCACCGACGGCTCGCAGGCGGACAACCGCTGCACGGCCATCGCCCGTTCTTGCTGTTGGTTGACGCTGGTGGGCGCACTGCTGTATTGAGGTGCGCGCGACTCACATTGACTTTTGTTTCGGTACTTGTTTTGTCCATACAATTCAGGCCTGCATTGATGCAGCTGGAGAAGATTTCACATATAGTCGAAGACTCCGCAGAGTCGATATTATCAAAACATTGCTATCGCCGCTCTGCTTGTAAGCAGTGGGCACACACAACGGCGGCGAAACGGCGCACACCCGCCTCACATCGACGATGAACTGAATTCAATGAAAGCAGAAACTGACGCTGTTCGCTGTTGCGCTCGCGGTCACACCGATGGAAGGCAGCGAGCACAGCGAATAGAAACGAACAAGGGCGAATACTTCGAGATTCAGGTTGTGTTGGCTTGTGTTGGTTGAACACCTTTAACGACATACGTTTCATTCTCTCTGCTGGCCCAGGGCGTAAGTGGCTCTTTGTTATTCCTTTTTGCTCAATTTCTTTGTCCTCCGGGAAGTTCTCAAAGTGTTGTTGATGGTGACTCACGCCAGCTTCCTGCGCGTGCTCTGCACAATATAATAAACAGCGGGCACGGCCACCCAACCACCCGATTCAACAGCTGTCTTTGGTTGGCTTTCTATATTGTGAACAAAATCGCAAAAGTGCTCTTTGTATGTACCGTCTCATCTGGATTTTTGAGAAAAATAGTAGCAACTTTCAACTCCTTTAACTCAATTAATTATATCATTGGGAACCTTGAGAACGTACGAGTCGTTATTAAACTTAGCCGTTCCAAGTTTCCGTCAGAAATCTTTTGAAAATGTTGCAAGCACGGCAAAGCTTCTAGTATGCTTACAAACAGAACCCAATCACCGCATGCAAGAAGTACTGGCATGTTTATTTTGATGATGGATGTCTTGAAACACACAGGAAATAATTTAATTTTATGTCGTACAAAATATATTGAATGAATTGTTGTGTGTGGTCCCGAAGCTTAATATTCATTACATTGATATGTTTAAAGAGTTAAAGTAAGGATGCATCCAACATAAGTTGCAACCGCTGTCATATAAATGATTTTATTCTAAATTGTATTTCCGTATATTGTTTATGCAAATTTTGTATCATATCTCGTCTACTAGACAAATGCATTTGGATATACCGTCAGTACTTTACACATTATGACATGGATCACCAACAATATAAATATTTATCTTCATCTCACAATATTTCATCAATTGCATATTTGCTAAAGCGCATGTAGTCAACTTTTGACGATGATTGGGGTAGTGGACGAGAAAGGGTTTGGGTAGCAACGGAGTGATGAGTGGATGAGGAATGTTAGCGCGGGAGAGCTAAGACGAGTGAGGAAAAGTAAGGAGTGTTAGATGTTAAGGTCGAGATGTGTATCAAATTGTAAGGTAGCAAAAACCTAGTTGTAGCTTGTGAGAATAAAGTTGACGCAGTAAAGATAGTAGAAAAGTTGACAACACGCATTTAAATGTTATGAACTGTAATAAATTTTTAAGGATTACGCCAGTGGACGATAGAGGGCCTGGGTAATAACCTGCGGAGAGGAACGAGTTGCCATGCGGGGAGTCGGTTTGAGAGAAGTTTTGGAGGCTAGAGTTTTGTGATGTGCATTGAGAGGAATTGTGAGTGAGTTTTAAATAAAGTTGATGTAGACGTGATTTAAAGAAGGTTCTCAACACAACCTTATTTATACTAGCAAAAAACAACAGATTTACAGTTTTACAATTGACCACTATTATTTTTCAAAAGTCTGACAAATACCCACTAAACATATTTATACTATTTGTCAATTTAATTACATAATTTCTATGGCATAGGTTTAAAAATAAAATTATGTTCAGTTGTAAGGAAATCAGCTACACTTAAGAAAAGTTTGAATTTGTAAGTTAAGGTTTTTTTCATAGTTGGTATGCTTTGATTAAAATACTAGAAGGTTCTAAAATCCCTAAAAGATTGTTTAGCAGAAGGGGGCAATAGCAAGTGTCATTCGATTGGCACGGTAATAATTTGTCTGGGGTACCTGGGGGGCCTTGTCAGAGAGTTTTTAGACATTCATTGTTCACTTCTTACTCAACTAACCATACACAAAAAGACCAACAGGAAACATGCGTACATATATATATTAAGTTGCTTTTAAATAGTTTAATGTGGTGAACATAATGCATGGGATGTGAGTTTGATTCACAAATTGAATCAGAGATATAAATAACTGTACCATGGCACCAGAGATGGGCAAAGACACCTCTAGGGGTCCCTGTCAACATTGTTTTCGCGCTATCAAGTGGGTGCCAGTGTTATTTATTATGTGCATCGTGGCGTGGAGTTACTATGCATATGTAATACAGTTGTGTCTTTGTAAGTGACATTGATTGGCATAATCTTATCCTCTATTTAATTGTTAATCTAATTAATTGTTTTAATGTTTTTAGACACAGTAGATTCAAATACAGAGAAGATTATTTACTTAGTTGCATATCATTGTTTCTTTATAATGTTTTTATGGGCCTATGTGCAAACAATTTTCACACACATTGGCCAAGTACCATTAGCAGTAAGTTCAAATCTTGAGTGAATTAATGGATTTAGTTGAGTAATTATTTCCGATTTGTTTTAGTATAAGTTACCAGAAGGAGAGTTAGAAAGACTGACACATTGTGACAATGAAGAGATGCAGAATAATATTCTAGAGCGATTCAGCAAGGATTTGCCTAATGTGAATTGCACAATAGGTGGAGCACCACGATACTGTGAGAAATGCCGTCATGTGAAGCCAGATCGCGCGCATCATTGTTCTGTTTGTGGGGAATGTGTTCTGAAAATGGATCATCATTGTCCATGGGTTAATAATTGTGTGTGTTATACAAACTACAAGTTTTTCATCTTATTTCTTGGCTACGCACTTATTTACTGCATATATGTGTCTATGACAACACTGCAGTATTTTATATCATTCTGGAAGGTATGTAAATTTATGGTCAATACTGTTCCCTGGTAACTTATCTGTCTGTCGCTTTCTTCTTTTGCTATCAGGGCCATCGCCACAATACGGATGCGTTGGTAAGGATTAATTCTTCTGAGTGGTAAAATTTATTTGGAAGATAAATGCATATTGTGCATGTTACTTCTAATTGTAGTGTTGTGGACTTTGTTTTACTCTGGTATTAATGTGTAATTGTTTTATTTGTTTATAGGGAAATCTTGAAGGAATGGGTCGGTTTCATATCCTTTTTCTTTTTTTTGTGGCCGTAATGTTTGCCATAAGTTTAGCGTCGTTATTCTTCTATCACATTTACTTAGTTTCAGTCAATCGGACGACTCTAGGTATGTCGACAATATTTTGTTCAAAAGATCAAAGCAATAATTAATGTTCTTGTAGAGGCTTTTCGCGCTCCGATATTTTACAATGGGCCAGATAAGAATGGTTTCAACCTGGGTCGGAAGAAGAACTTCATTGAGGTATTTGGCAACAAACCACGTTTATGGCTGTTGCCTGTTTTCACAACGTGAGTAAACAATTCTATGACTTTTGCATTTGGCTCTTCCCTGCACGCTTTAGCAATTTTTGTATTCAGTTTTTTTTCCCTCGCCGCGCATGCCTGAAACTTGCTGAGGTTACTTTTAACCAAACTTAATACACACAGCGAAACATAAGCAGCCAGATTAACATCACTCGCCGCCTTTTTTGAACCAAAATGTGTTTTTGTTTTTTTCGGTTGGAATACCGTAGCGCCGGCGACGGGCTCGTCTATCCGACGCGCGCGCATCCAATGCACACCGGTGGGACCGGAGGTAGCACAACTGCCGTTGGCGTCGGCGCCTACCACACGATGGAACACATGCCAGCAAGGTCAGAGCAATTGCCGCCTGTTTAGAATTTGGGGCCATATCAGCGTTTTTAGCGCCATCTGCCTGCGTGTAGTGCCTAGAGCGTAGGGAATGCGTGTGGCTGCCTAACAAACTAATATTGTTGTAATTGTGATGGACCACGTTTGCTGTGGCATGGTACTACTCCGTTATTGCTCTAACCTGATCGAAGGCTTTTGTTGTTTTCCGGCTCATTAACCATCACAACAACACTAAACCATTTTTGATATGAACGAACGAGAACAATGAATAAAAATGCACTGCCTCTTTTGTTCTAGATGTCAAACAAGCATACACATGATTAATTTCGCACGTTCTTGACATTTTCTAAATAACTAAGCAAAATGAACAACCTACATCGATTACATAGATTTAGTTGGACATGACATATTCTTATGTACTTTCTATTTTTATATAGTCTTATATGATGGAGACATGCGAAATTGATAAACACATGACATTGCCACGATTTTATGAGAAATAAACTGTGAAGTAATGCTTTGCATTTTTATTTGTAATATCACACTTAGAGTATGTGATGCGCTATGGGTTTGTTTGTTAGTTGTGATCTAATAGTGGCGTTTTACCTGTAGCACATCCTTACCAACTTTCAACCGTCTACTAGGCCTCTATATAAAGTAGACAAAGTTTTTAGCTTTGTTATGTGTTACATTTTTTAATCTATCCCTGATTAATAAGGATAGCGTGAGCCATAAGATAAGTTGGCAATTTACTTTATTTTACAGTTTGGGTGATGGCCTTTCATTCGAAAAGCGCTTACAAGATGAAGACATGGAGGGATTACTAAGTGAGGTGCGTTTCGAAGACGAATCAGACAATCAATGACTACATATGTACGAAAATGTGGAAAAACTATAGAGTATTTTTTAATGCCATTCCAGTTTACTGATGTTTATTCGCAATTTAAAACTGCGGTCTTCTAGGCACTTTAGCAATTTGAATAGTTTCGAAAAGCTTCTATTGTAGAAATGGAACCCAATGACTTACAGCCAAATATAGATTTTAGTTTAGGGTAAATATGCAAGGTGCATTTTTGTTACAAATTGTGTCATAAGTAAACAGTCATATGACGAAATTAGTTGAATTAAATAAAGCATTCAAAACAAGAAGATCCGTATCTGAATCATCTGTTCGCACTTGTAACACATAACTTGTAATTTCAAGGTATGCAACTTTTACGTAATTATGGTAATTCAAAGACTTTTCTTCACTTTTCATTGTTCGAATTCCGAGAAATAATTATCGCTACAAACCTCTCCAGATGGGATGATCTTTGCACAAAAGTATGTTTTAATAATCTGTGGCTACGAAAAAGCAACCAGGGTTGGATTTTTTTCTAATTAAAAGTTTCGTTTTTGAATTAAGGTTGAACATTTGTTTTATGGTGTCATTTTGGTTGCCAATGTTCAGATTGCGTACTCAACAAAAACATAAGCGAACGTAACAATCATTGCCCTGATTGTGCCAAAAGGTGTGGGGACGGTTTGTAGCGATTGTAGTAAGTACATCATAGTACATTACGAGTGGGATTCTAACGTAGTCAACAAAGCGCTTCAAAGCGCTAATAATATTGTGCGATACGTGGTCGTCGCTTGCTTGGCTGCTTGCGTTGCCAACATCCAACTGGCAGCAGTGAAGTCCACCCATCTAACGTTGCATAGTTCCGTAGAGACATCAATTCGAGTTTACTGTGCTCCACTGATAACAGCGCGATAAATTCCAAACAGAAATATATTAACTACGCATAACTACGGCTAAATACTTACTTCTTGCACTTTGTGCGCATAGTGTACGTGGTGAACGCTTTACCGATTCCAGCTTGTGATAGATAAATTTCTAACCAACAAAACTTCAGAATCGTTCGTAACTTGTTTTGTGATAAAAGTGAAAAAAAACTTTCTTCAAACATGTTCAGTTGGCTTACTCGAGACTCCAATAAGGAGGAAACCTACGAATCCGTGATTCAAGGTTTGAAAAACATCTACAGGACGAAATTGTTGCCCTTGGAGCTTGCATATCAGTTCCATGACTTCCACTCACCCCAGCTGGAGGATTCTGATTTTGATGCGAAACCAATGATCCTGCTCGTCGGGCAGTATTCCACTGGTAAAACCACTTTCATCAGATATTTGTTGGAAAAGGACTTTCCAGGTATCCGCATCGGCCCAGAACCAACCACAGACAGGTTTATCGCGGTAATGTATGATGATAAGGATGGCCAAATCCCCGGCAACGCCCTCGTAGTAGATCCCAAGAAACAATTTAGGCCATTAAGTAAATTTGGCAATGCATTCCTCAACCGCCTTCAGTGCTCTATGGTAAACTCCCCTGTTCTGAAGAACATCTCTATTGTTGATACTCCTGGAATCTTATCCGGAGAGAAACAACGTGTTGATCGTGGATATGACTTTACCGGTGTCTTGCAATGGTTTGCAGAACGTGTCGACCGAATTATTCTGTTATTTGATGCCCATAAGTTAGATATCTCTGATGAATTTAGAAGATCCATTGAGGCATTAAGGGGTCATGACGATAAAATCCGTATTGTCTTGAATAAGGCTGACATGATCGATCATCAACAGCTAATGAGAGTCTATGGCGCGCTTATGTGGTCTTTGGGTAAGGTCCTTCAAACCCCAGAAGTGGCACGGGTCTATATCGGCAGTTTCTGGGACGAACCTTTAAGATATGACGTGAATCGCAAACTCTTCGAGGACGAGGAGCAGGATCTTTTCAAAGACCTCCAGAGTTTGCCTCGCAACGCAGCATTAAGAAAACTTAACGACTTGATAAAGCGAGCACGTTTAGCTAAGGTACATGCTTATATCATCGCCGAGTTACGCAAGGACTTTCCGTCTATGTTTGGCAAGGAAGGAAAGAAGAAGGAGTTGATTAAGAATTTGGGTACAATTTATGAGAAAATTCAAAAGGAACATAAGATATCTATTGGTGATTTTCCCGAAATAAAGGGAATGCAGGAAGTTTTAGTCAATATGGAATTTACCAAATTCCAAGCCCTTAAGCCCAAGTTGTTGGATGTAGTAGATAAAATGTTGGCAGATGATATTGCAGTATTGATGGCAAAGATTCCATTAGAAGACACCAACACCAACAATCATGAATTGATCAAGGGTGGGGCTTTCGACAGTGTTGAGGATACAAATACTCCATTTGGATACAAACGTGGTGAGGGTATTGATGCAGGTTTTGGGGAACCTGATTGGATTGTCTACAAACTGAAGCCAAAATATGATATGATTTTCGAGACGTTAAGTCCAAGTGATGGGAAAGTTAGTGGTGCTGGTAGGTTTATTTTAAATTGTTAAGGTGTGGTTTATGCATTGCTTATAATTGATATCAAACTCATTGACTTATCTCTACTTTATCTAATCTTTCTATTTCACTTATAAATATTTTATTCTAGCCGCCAAAGCTGAGATGGTGAAATCCAAACTTCCCAATTCGATGTTAAGCAAAATTTGGAAATTGTCCGACGTGGACCGCGATGGCATGTTGGATTCCGACGAGTTTGCTCTTGCCATGCACTTGATCAACGTAAAACTCGACGGCAACGACCTCCCTGGAGAGTTACCGGATCATCTTATTCCACCCTCGAAGCGCTAAACACTATCTAAAATCCCATTAAATGCGGCAATTGTTCTTCAGTTATCGGTTGATATGGAACGTATGACATTTTAGTTTAGCAGTCACATAGCCAAATATCTAAACAAAAAATGCATTCGCATTGCTCACTCTCTAAACGTTCAAGTGAGCTCCAACTGTAGTGAGTGCACACAACATTACCTATTGCCGCATATTAGGTTACTAGCGTATTACAGGTTATTTCATAGCATTCTAGCCTAATTGGAAGTAATTTCTAATTATCTAAGCTCTACACGTGATACATTATTGTAACGTACTGCAAATGTAAATATCGACTCACGGCTCTAATAGGATAATAAGCGGAATTTTGTGTTTTGCGAACATCCGCACGCCATTATCATTTCGTGATGGGCGAATTTGTGCGTGAGCAGGGCCGGTTTTGATCACACGCATTTTCAAGGTTTACGATCACACTCACGTTATATAATCATTAATCACTATTTGATGAATTCATCGGAACCCGGCATTGGTTTTCAGTTCAACTTCATTCCCAGTTTATGTAGGTCTACCAGTCACGAGCACGTACGCTTTGGCACAAAGCGCTTCAAGTTTTAATGAAGGTAATATGACAACAGTTTCAGTAAATCAAGTTTGTCAATGAAATGTGTATTTGATATCTATTTGATATGATTTGAATGTAGATATTTAAAACTGGATAAACATAAGATGTTTATATTTTTATAAAGACATTACTCGAGGAGTTCAATGATACGTGTAATTTTATACGATATTAATTATACTTGTTAATGTTGATATGAAGATGGGTGCAATTGATTTTGTCGATGTAAAATATGGCAAGAAATTATAGGAAATTATTTAAATGTATTCGTTTGTAGATAAGTAGGTAACAGTCAAAAATACAGAGGTGTGGAGAATATAGAGGTAATAAAACTTTGTGTTAAATATATATAAATTATTATATTAATGTGTGCTCTGCAAGGATGTGTATTAAATAATTTTATTCCTAAATAAGTTGCTTTTTTGAATTGCTTTATAGGGTAAATTTATTTTACTCTTTCAGGGCCAGCAGGTGTCTTATGTCAACCATTTTCATTACAAATTACTAAAGTTGCCGAAATAAAAGCATTTTATAGCTCGTTTCTTAAAATTTCAACTTCTTCGCTATTATTCTTCCAATTTAATGATTTAGTTACACTGTAATATCTTCTCTTGAATCCACTGGCCGCAATTCCGCGGGAAATGTTTTCTCTAATCTTCGCTATTTTTGCGCACAGATGTTTTTGGAAGTTTTATTGTATTGGAATTGAATTTGGTTATTTAGTAGAAATGGTTTATTGTAGCCAACGAAGGCGGGTGTAATAAATATACAAATGCAATCGCAAGCAGGGCTCATTTAAATTGACAACATGTGTCATCAGATTTATGTCTTCATTTGTTGTATTAATATGAATTAAGCTAACTGAACTTAACTTTGGATTATTCTTAAGATAATGACTGAAAACTAACTCGACATTTTAACATGACGTTTTTCTTTTATAGCAGTTTCAGTGTAGTGCAAGGCAAGTATAACGTTTTACAATACGAGCGGCAGAAACTTGGGGCGGCAAATGCTCTCTTTTGATGTACAGTATTAAGTATGTTGCAGGCTGTGCTGTTGGCTGTGTTTTCATACAGAAACTGGACTAATAAAAAAGTTTGGAATTCGTGACAAGACGCAATTGATTTTAGAAAACTTTTTGCTTTTCGTCCAAAAATTGCAATAATATATATATATATATCTGATTATGTAGGTGACACATAACTATAACACTTACTAATAATTTATTTATATAACGTTTCCGGTTTATTGCCTTCTTCAATATGCAGATACTCTATATTTTCAGCCCTATTGCTTGCACATCAACTAAACTTGACAAACATACGCTGTAAGCCACTTGATAATAGTAGGTACAGGATTTTTTTATTATTCTAGACTTCCTGATTTTACATGCAATAATACTCTAGAGACACGAGAATACTCTGAGAATGCTAAAAATCAATTCAGTCTGGTGTTTGGTGTTTGATTTTTTCTCAAAGTGCATAGGACTGCCAACGTATGTACTCGGAATATGTATTGCGGGGTCGCGCCAGCGCAGATATAATTATGTATTATCGAACAACTCGCGAGGATCGAGTGCTGTCGGCATCGTTGGCGATGAGTCACGTCCTCGAAATATCCATGCGACGTGAGTACTGCGGGCTTCTGTTTGCTTCTGCGACTGTTCTAATTCGAAGTCGTCGTAAGATTGAGCGAACACGACGCTATAAATTGATAATACGTGGCACGCAGACGTACAGACGCACCGTGGAAGGTAACGATTGTTGTTACTGATGTGTCTTGCATTGGATTCCTTTTCCTATTTTACAATGTAATTCTACTTCAAGCATGCAAATTCCTGTTGCTGATATAAATTAATTTAATTTTAGGAGGCTAATTTTACCGGGAAGTAGTAGTCCAGAGGTAAATCGGGTGCCATTCATTTTTTGCCCTATTAGTCTAAAATTAGAGCGGCGCAAGAGTTGCAGCATTTAAAGTGTAACAGAATTAGTCATCCATCGTCGTGACACGCAGCACAGCCATGCACAGCGATTTGCCATTGCCTACTAGCCAATGGAAAGTGCAATAGATTTTCACCAAAAACAAATGACGCCTTGAATAAAAATGTCAACATCATCTGTACGTCTATATTTGCCCTGCGAATTACTCCAAATCCTAAAATATAAAAAGCACAAGGTGCTTATCAAAGTGTGTGAGTGCACAGTGTGTGAACGTCCTGAGCCTCCGACCAGCTGAATCTGCTGGGTGTTGAACATTTGAATGACTGCTATCCGTGCTATCTCCGTCGCACTTGTTGGTGTTGCTACGCCGCGCAGCGATGAGTCACCCGCTTTCGTGTACACTTTACGGCGTGCGGTGTGTATGTTGCCATCGCAATTGCGCGCGCGACGCCCGCAGTCCGCTGCATGCCGTTGGACGTCTCGTACGCTAGTCGCGCGGTACATTGCCGTATTCGCCCTCGTGTGATGCCGATATTGTGGACGGAAGTCGTGAACCGCCGCTGATAAGTCGACGTAAGCCGTGTGTAGCTGTGCGGCCAAAGGTGGAACTAATCGATAAACAAACAAAACACTATCTTGTTCCAAAGGCCCCGCTTCCCAATCGAAGTAAGCGGGTTGTGGCTCGCGCATCAACATTATTCCGAAAAGGATGCCAAATTGCTGGCAGTGAGGTGTAAATGTGTGAATACTAATTGCAGCTTGTGTCGCGAAGCATGTGCGGAGGAGTCGCACTCGTGCTCGTTGTTTGCGTTGCGTCGTTGCGAGCGTCGTCGGCGAGGAATTTCTAAAGCAGGTAATTACGCCTAGCAAAACTCGCTTACATTTCTCCAGCTGCGGACGCTGCCAGTGGAAAAGTAGCCAAACCAACGACACCCGATGGTTACGTCGCAAGCACGCTTCCACTCTTTACTTTATATTACAGTGGATCCAGTTATCAAATATTAAGTGCAGATCATGTTTTACATTGCCATCGCTTATCTCGGGGCGACCGCCTCAACACAAGCAATTGAGTGATAGTTATTCATTGTCGACTGAGCATCATATCACAATCTCGCGAGATTTAATTTATGAGATGACTGTGATTCATCCATGGAACTTTATGAGACTCGTCTTGAATGCTTTATCAATTTCATTGCGCTGTGAGTTACATGATAAAATGTTTTATTATCTTGAATCAACTTGCACACACTCGCACTGATTTTATTTTTGCCTTCTTACTAAGGCCCTTTGATTTACTAATAACGATTTAGAGTATCGGTGAGTGTGGTCACGAAGTGGTTAATACTTATTATGTGAATAGGACAACTATAACACTTACTTAATTTTTATTTATATAACGATTTCGGCTTATTGCCTTCTTCATTTTTAGTAAGTGTATAGATAAGTTTTAACCACATAAATTATTGAATTTCCTGCATGTTTATACAGGGCGTAGTTTGGTTCTATAATTACTAGATATTCTGTTATCATTAGTCTTGCATTTTGCAACTATTATTTCCTTGTTTGTATGCAATTTTGTTAAATATACATTTATCAATAAAATTTTATGCTAATGTTTGTTGCTAGTTCAGCTCTGTCTTATTTTCGAATTCGCGTTAAGGTTATGTATGCATCCTTGAGATATTCCACTTATAATATCGCGTTGCTTATCATTTCGAACTGATAAGCTCTCACCTTCATGTAGAGACTTAGCAATTTACTGCGGCATCAATTAGACTATAACTAAAACTTAGAACTGGTACCACTATATCTAGAAATATAGTGGACTCTCAAATGAGAATCGGTGACTCAGGTGGCGCCAAGAATTGACTGCATTAGGTATAGTAATTTGACTCTAGAATATCTCTTTTAATTGGGATTGAAATGCCCTATTTTTAATTGAATGACATGACATGTTTACAGTCTATAAAAGAATTATTTGCGTTGTGTGAACTTTCTGTGTTTCGCCGCTGCTTAGTCATAATTTTCGGCACTATTTATAGCATTCGCGCGATTGCGGACGGCTATCGATTAGCGTACGAAGCGATTGCCAACTTTGGCTCGAAACGCGCAATTCTTGATGGGGATTTTATTGTCAATAAATGTAATCGTACAATATTAAACACTACCAAATACTTTAATACGGATGTATTCGTAATGATTAAAGATTCACGATAAATGCGGTTACACCGCAACAGCAAATTTCCAGAAAAGATGAACTTAACTAGGCTTGACTAATTTTGATCTGCTGAATTCAAATCTGCAAACGAAATTTACACATTCTTAATTGCTTTATAATTTGTTTTCTGTTTATAGAATATGTTAGAACAACTAACAACAATACGATAAAATATATTTTCGATATATCGGTTTAGACTAGATATCCTAAAGTCGAATTTGATGAAAAATTTCAGTACTAAATAGGAAGTACAAATAATAATTTAAAACTATCATCATAGAGGGTTTATTGGTCACATATACAGACTGACGGTTGCATCCTGTATCATTCATATTCACCTTCAAATTTAAAAAAAAATACATTTATAGTGGGAATAAGGAGTGGTAGTATTTCGAGAAAATACACTGTTTCATCGTATATGAAAAATGATTTGCAAATTAATTGCATATCAATATAGCAATATTATTGCGGTAATATAACTATTTTCAGTTACTGTTCAATGATTGTTCTTTGTTCTCTCTCTAAAAGTACAAAGTTTGTTTAATTGATCTTAATATTTTCAATAATTTGCAAAGTATTTTTCCTATTAGCTCCACTAAGCATTCATCATTAATGCGATATGAAGATATGCAAATTAATTAATCATTCTTTTCTGGAATATTTTTTAGTTTTTGTGTGTCCATTGATATTGATATTGAATTGAATTAAAAATATTTTAATATTTTGCTTGCTATTTTATTAACTCAATTTAACTTAATTTTATACATTGCGATCAGTGAATAGGAATATATGTAGAGTATCGTTGAGTGTGGTCACGAAGTGTTTAATATTCATTATGTTGATGAAACTTAACTATATCACTTACTTAATATTGATTTGTAGAAGGCAGCAAGCCGAAAACGCTTTATAAATCAATATTGGAATTAGAAGTGTTAAATTTAGTTAAAGTTTGTTAAATTTTATCTTCATAAGGAGTATATTTATTAAATAAACTCGTTGTCAATTGAATAATATGCTACACAAACAAGGAATATTGAATCACGTAAATAAAAAGTAGGAAGAACCAATGTGAACAGTTGTGGCTGATTTAAAATGGTTGTGGGGTGTTACACTTGATATGGTTATATTTTTGAATTATATTTCATAAATTCCAAGTGAATTGAACGGAAGTAATTATCTACATTATCTATGCCAAAGTTCATGAATTTTTGCCAATTATAATATTATTGATTTGTGATCAAGTTTGCAGTTGCATAAAGTTTCGATACGTTTTGATTATATTTGCTGTAACAAATATTAATTGCGATCAATTTCCCCTAGCACGAACACAATAAATAAAAATTGGGAATTTGAACAAAACATTTAACCTTCCGATTTATGAGGGCTGGTATGCGCATTTCCTTACAAATTTCCTTACAAAGTTGTAGCTGGGATACTACATTTTGTAGTAAAATATTACCCTCTGCATTTTATTTCTCTTTATTTCTCAAATAAACTCATTCTCAAATAATAAATTGAAAACAAACGCAAAATTGCGGAAACACGAAGGTGTTTCAACTAAAAATTGACAGCAGCAGGCAGCTAGAGAGAACACGGTGAATGTTATGAATTCAAATCACTTGAATGTAAAAATTATAAATAAATCTCAGCACGATGACACAATCCTTGTTCGCGCGCATCCATGAATTAATTAAATGTATGCAATGAACTTTACACTTCAAGTCTGCACTCAACATACGCAAAACACACAATCACACGCTTGAATCCGCTGCTGTGTGATTTATGCAACATACATATATACTTAATTCATATGCACCATGATTACGCGTGTACATAATATAATTCAATATTATCAAACTAAAACATACCGGGTAAAACGAACTGTATTGTTAATGGTTTTATTATTTATTATTATTTCCTTAATATTGTTGTATATAACTCGTGTTTAGATAATTTCTATTCTATACAGCGGCGTTTATGTTGCGTGGTTATATCCATGTACTTGGCGGGGGATAAAGTATGGTAATTTAATGGGCGCCGTAAATGGTGTAATGCCTCTTAATAGGAAACATCGGTCACGGTGGTGTTTTGCACCCTAGCTTGCCTGTGTTGCCCTCAAAGTGATCCTTAGGGATTTCCGGAGGGGTGCAAATTAAATACGTCTGATAAAAATATACCAGCATTCCAGTGCATTAAGCAATTATGTTATATACAATTAGATAATGCTAGATATTTATCCCTTGAAAGGTTTGAATTTATATTTAAGAATGGTATTTTATCTCCTGTTTTAATTAGCTATTTTGAATGACAGTGTCTGCAGGCGATTGCCTCACGTCTAAAACCGTCTTGGCACTAATCGTTTGAATGTTCTGTGTTTTCAGGTAGTGGGAGTGCGCTTGCGCGCGTTGCTCATCCGGCAACCGTCGAGATGTCGGCAGTATGTCTGGAGGTGTCGGGGGGACGCCGCGCGCCGCCACCAGCGACGCGAGAACGCCTCACGCTTCAGTTAAATCGCAGCTTAAGCGAGCCGGGGCCGCCGTCGCTACCCTCGCCCACCAACACTACTGCAGCAATCGGTCACGGTTGTAGCTCGCCCACCGCCCCATTCTTCCTTAGTCCGCACCCCAAGCGTTGCAAGCTGGAGAACGCTGGCGCCGCCTCCTCAGGCAGCATCAGTCTGCCTACTAGTCCGTGCGCTGAATCGGGAACGCTGCAGCGCGCATTGGTGCTCAGCAAGGTAGCCACTCTTGATGCGGATGGCTTGCGGGCGCGACTAGGCCTTAATCGCCAGGAGATGCTAATTGTGGATTGCCGCCCTTTCATGTCGTATAATGTGTCACACATAGGCGGCGCTATTAACCTGAATTGTTCCGACCGATTTAATCGCCGGCGGCTGCAACAAGGCAAGGCGTGCTTAGCGGACCTGGCAACAACGCGGGAAGGCAAAGAGGCACTGCGAAAACGAAGCGTTCGGCAGGTGCTTGTTTATGACGACGCCACCGCCGACGTGGAGCGGGTCACGCAGCAACATCCCTTGCTGCTGGTTCTTGCGTCCTTGGTAGAGGACAATCGGGAGCCGGTGCTATTATTAGGTAAGTTGACCGAATGTTTACGCTGTTGCTCACGTTTGTGGCACGCGTTTTGCACCCTTGCCAGAATGTGAACCTGTATATGAATAAGTATACAGGTCGAGTAAATATGTTATTTGGATAGGTCGAATATTCTCAATATATTCTCAAACTACTTACTTGTTGCAAATAGTCCAGTTGGTCATGCTTATGAATAGATAGAAGATTATACGCATTACATTTTTATCTTATTGTACAACATGTCGACGTAACACGGCGTAGTTTGCGTTTCATTACCTTCATTTTTATTTCTCCCACACAACGATTAAACGTTGACGTTGTTGTGAATGCGTCATGGCAAGCCAAGTGCACTTACACGAACGATTTAGCTACCGGGTCGCATAGAATCTGGCCGTGATTTGCATGCGCATTTTCGTGAACTCGAGTTGATCACAATACAGGATATTTACATCAATGTCTAATTTACATTAAAGCGTAGCATCAATTGTCTCCAAAGAGGATATGTGAAGATTAAGTCTGGCCTATACATGACCACTCTTCGCATGTGAACGATGAGTCATTGTCGCGCGTGCTTGTTTACGCTCGATTTGATTACAATTCCAACGCAAACTAGTTGAAGTATTGTAGTCTGCTGAATATTTCGTTGGATGATATACGTATGTGCGCATCTAGCAACGTGTATGCAAATGCGGAATAAAATAAAGTAAATTCGCGAGCGTCAAGGTTTTCCGCGCACTAAAATATCGTACACGTTCAATAAAATCTCAAGGAGATACACAGCAGGAGCATATGATGTTGCTGAAACTAATTATCTACTTATCGTGTATACTAATTCGATGTAATAAGTTAACACTGTTCGACAAATGACTCCATAAGTGGAAAAACTGGCGATAATACTAACATTTTTACGTAAAATTTTCTTCTGGATCCAGTGGTATGAACTGTTTTTCCAGTCATTGTCTCAGTTGATTATCAAGTCAATCCCAAACTTTTTGTTCGTAACATTTTTCTAAATCATTGAATGGCTTCTTAATAATTAATCTTGGGTCTTGATTCCTTGGGAAAATTATGTATACTCCAAAAACTCTATATTTCAAAAATTATATAAATATTTCGGTATACATTAAAATTTTTAACAATAGTCGTACTTAATAAACACCGTTTTTTCACATTCTTGTCTTATTAGCTTCCTTGGCAGAAATTTTAAACATAATTATGAGCAAATTTCTAGTACTTCAACAGTTTTATGTGCACATATTTATGAAATTGTATTGCCTGTACAATGTGTTTGTTTGTTCGATATGGGTAATTTACTTGTTATCTTATTTATCTGTCTCGGGCACATGCTTAGTCATTGTTTTCCTCTTTATCACGCATAGGATAAGAAAAGCCGGCATGCAAAATAAACGAAAATTAAACGCACTTTTAGTGTGCTTATGATGAAAAAATTGGTTAACTAAAGATGACTGAGTGCACACTGCTATTATTAGTATGCTCTTAGTACTAACAAGATGAATCAAAATTTACTAAAACTCATTAAAATTAAAGATTTGTGGATTTTTATACTCTTGACAAACAGGCGCATTATTTTTAATAGAATCAAACGCCAATGCAGTTTAATTTGCAAATGAAATATTATTGAACATGTATAATAGTCGGACACCTTTCACTTTTTGCCAATATGATATATTAATTTCCAAGAAAATCAATTTGCAGAAAAATGGGCAATTGTTTTGCCAGTTCTTGAGAAATCCGCAAATTCGGGGTCAAAAGTTTTGGGTTATATTAAATATTAACCACATTTGCCCGCACGATTTTCTCCCCTCAATGGTTTATACTATTGAATCCAGGAGACATTTTTTGAAATATCAAAATAATTGATCAGTCAGCAATAGGGTAATTTTTCAATTAGTACTTTCTAAATGCTTC
This sequence comes from Diploeciton nevermanni, assembly GCA_027575565.1. Classification (NCBI taxonomy): domain Eukaryota; kingdom Metazoa; phylum Arthropoda; class Insecta; order Coleoptera; family Staphylinidae; genus Diploeciton; species Diploeciton nevermanni. The sequence goes on from JAODIE010000001.1 coordinate 6,611,723, forward strand.
CTATAGCGTACAGTGATATGTCAAATAAACTTAAGTGATGTAAGTGATAAATGGTGATAAAATGAAATGACACAACACAGTTCAAGCAAAATGAGAAAGTAAAGTTTTTTTTAACTAAAATTGCATCAGCATTTATAATAATTATCTTCATTTACTCTAATTATATAAATATGTAATTTTATTTAATTTATTACGAATGAATCATAAGTTTATTAATCACTATCTTATATTTTCATTTCTGTATCGACATTCAATATTGGTCTCATGACAAACGAATGGAATTCTTCCAAATTGCAAATTTCATTTATCTACATAAGTAATAAGAAGTCATCAAAGTTCACAAGCCATATTCAGATACACGAGTTTGTTGATACAGTCTTCGATTGCTCGTATAAGCGGAAGTAGAATGCGTGATTGGGTAAATGAGCTGTAACGACTACAATGGTAGGAATGACTCTTTTCTCGACTTTTGATGTCTAATTTGTCATCATTATCATCATCAGTGTATGTTACGCATATTTACACAATCCTATGAAACCATTGTATAGTCAACATCCATTAAATCACCAATTAGTTGCTTGTGCATATGAGAATGATGCAAAAAATGTTTATCATCTCGTTACTTGAGATATAATGTTTTTAATGTATTCATCATTATAAACTTCTGGGGGATGAATGCGTCATCCATGCACCCATTCATTCACCCAGCGATGAATGAACAGCACTACCACTCCATGCGTTTTTGTGTAGCATAAACAAAGTGCGTATTGTGATTGTGCGTATTCGTAAGGCGTATTGTAATCAAAACAGTTGGTGAGTAGTGAAATCGAAAGTGAAAAGTGTAAGATGACGTGTTCCCGGTTGTTCCCCTCGTTGACCGTTGATGATGTTTTCTGGCTCCAGCTTGCCTGCCAGCCGATGACGAACTTTACCCCATTTTTTTATGATTCATCGCTTTGCTTATGCCGATATTACAATAGCATCATCCTCCGGACCGCAGATGGGATCACTCTTCTGATTTGCAAACGGCGGGGCACGACGACAATGCAACCAAAAGATATGCAACGGGCATACAATTTTAAGAAATGTGAACCTACGGTGTTTACAATTAATGAGTACACGTCATGGTCATCGTTATAGTCATATAAGAAATTACGGGAATCGTTGTGTTGGTTAGACGAAATGATGAGTAGTTTGAGGTGTCGCACTCATGCGCTGGGAATGTACGTTTAGGAAGGATGTTATCTTCTTGGGAACATAATTATTTGCATGGGATTTCATCATATTTCCATGACTAAGCAATATTAAGAAAATTGGGCTATTCCTGTCGAATAAACAAGTAAATGAAGATAGAGATGTCTTTTAAAAGGATGACTAATTTTAACTAAGAAGCAATTAGTATTGGGTTAATGAAGTAAAATTTTATATACAATAAAATTTCCAAGGAAGTCCTGAATACTTGAATTTCTACAATGGATTCAAAATTGTTTAATTAATGTAAACAATGTAAACTAAAATGTAAAATTTTCGTTTTTATCTTTTACTTTAATATTTTTTGGACAATTATCAATTTCAGTTTCACAAGAATATGGGTAAAAATATTCAAAAGGGAACAAAAATAAATTCGAATTGTTTGTTGATTTATTAGATTAAAATCAATTAAAATAAAAAGCAGTTTTACTATTTCTATGTTTTTAATTTAATTTGCGCTTTGCAGAATTTTTCTTGTCAATAATCAATTAGAATTGCGTACCACTTATTTAGAGAACCAAGGACTCAATCTTTACATCATACATAATCTTTAAAGATTATTTAATTTTATTGAGATGGATGTTTGGTTTTGGATATGATTTCAGATTATTAATTCAATGAAAACATTAACATCCTGTCATACTGTACTCTGGTCACTCTATTTCATCCGAAGCCATTAGGTGACAGCAATAGTAATTTCCGCAACCACAAACAGACGCCAGGATATGAATGAAGTTTAAACAATTACCCACTACGTCGCATTTACCGGCAAATTGCGTTGCGAGTTTTTCAAGTTGAACTTTGAACATCTAGTCAATTGACGTAAACAAACATTTTCCATAATGAGACATTGCAATTTCCCTGTACGAGAACTTCAATGAACCTCAACTACACCTAACGTGGTGCTATATGTTACTATTTATATAAATGTTTGAATAATTTAACTATTGCATTCATATTGTTGTAATACAACAGTACAAATAAATAGTTCCATTGAAACTGATTAGACTCGTGGAATGGTTTCAGTGGCGTAATATCTACAAATAACCAATTTAATCAGCGTGCTATAAATAATATGTTCTAACAATATGAGTTTTCAATTAATTTTATGGTGCCTAAATAAGTCCTTATGATGTTTTCATCAAATGATGCAACATTACTTCAATGGAATTGATTTCCACGCATTTCGTCATCGGTTCTTTTCCATTGGCTTAAAAGCATCCACTCCCAGATCGGTTTTTGTTAGTTGTGGTTGTATTGTTGTCAATGTGAGTCATACGCATGTCAAGTACGCAGAGCCCGTAGTAAAAGTAGTGGTAGTGCGTACTGCAAAGAGTTCCAGTAATTTTAGGGCGGGAATTACATAGAAATTTGTAAGTTTAATCATCGTCAGTCGTGGAAGAATTTCGATATTGTTTGAAGCATTGACTAATAACATCGGTATTGCTGGGCAGTATCCATCGCGTTAGTGTAGTTTTAAATGTTCCACAATAGCAGCATTCGGATATTTGAACAAACTGCAAGTTCAAATTTGCAAACACCCATATCAATATTAGTAACCAAAATTACCAATCAAGTGCATTAACCCGATTGCATTTTATCAACTAAATTTCTCAAATCATTTATTTTTACCGGCAGGAAATAAAATACTAGAAACATCAATTTGGTCTGATGTTTGATATATTTATGAATGATGTACTCATCCATCTATATCAATACAGACTCAGGCCTAGGCATTACTCAGCACAATTACACAATGAAATCATGTCGCGTTTCCTCATTAGCTGCGATAATACGATTACTAACTGATTTGCCTCGCTGTTGAGCTCTAGCCATGATGGCACCGATTCTAAGTCGTCCATGTTCCTGTGATTAATACGCATGCTTCAAGCGATGATCATCAAACACATGTTAACAAATGCTTGAGGAATGAGACATTGTGGCGCTGAGACATTATTTAAAATGTCTCACCCGTGCGCGCTACTGTGGATGACGGACGATAAACAGTTCTTGCATACAAATTGGGTTGTGGTATCATAAATCAAGCCACTTCGCTGTTAGCACATGGAGTGAACGTGTTATGGTCATATATGTAAATACGATACCTGTTTTGTCAGGTTTAGTCATTCTTCTTGGTTGCTGGCTGCTCTGTAGTATTCAAGTACGACGTAAATATTTTTCTGTTCCTTGTTGAATCAGAGTCAACCTGGAAGTTGGACCCACTCATGTCTTTTCCTCATCTGGTTTCTCATTAATTTCACGTACTCATCAAACGTCCTTGACGGGTTGTACGGAGTCATCTGGTATGCATTGCGTCCATTTGCCAGCTTACTTGCTCTCCTTCGGTTTCGTTTACGCCGGCTTGTAATGACATACGCAAAATTCAACAAACATCTAGAACATACGCACGCCTCACATGAATGTCCTCGCTGGCCCCATCTCCTGCCCTAAGATGGACGCCGCAACAAAAACAAAACAACGCACACGGAAAGTGAAGTATGCGTATGACGCATCTTGTCATTCACACACTAACTCACCCAACTCATGTGCCCACTACACATGCGAATAATCAGCATGCGATTGTATTGTGTTTACAGTGCACACACACACGCTCTATGCCTGTGTGTGGTGTATGTGTGTCGGCTACGATGATTCAATCTTTCATTTACGGCGGTAGAGGGACCCCCATTCCGCGCGACCAACATCGCAGTTGGTGAATTGGTGTTGGTTGTTAGTCTAGTCGATGTCGCGCGGTTGGTTCGGGCATACGTACGATCACGCTGCCGTTGAAAGCACGTGCTAATGTTTTGATTCAATCGTCGAAGCGGGAAGCGACTTTAGTTATTCAATAATAAATTCAACATCGAATAGATTTGATCTGATGTAGATGCTAATATTACCAAGTGAAAAGTTTTATCAGTGCCATTTTGGATTTATCACGTTGGACTTACAAACAATTCGTGTGCCAGTTTTGGATCTTTACCATTTGAATAATAACAAATTGAATAGACATAAATGAAAATGAGAATGAAACGACAGAATTGCCTTGTTTTGCTTATACCCCAGACCACGAGTCCAACACATCACAACCATAATCGTAAGTTTGGTTATTTAAAAAATGTCATTCATAAACAACTTGGTTTAGTTCGGCTTGGTGTTACCATAATTTTAAACCTGGATTGTGGTGTTTTCCAGGCTCAAATATTTATCAAACCGCAACAAGTAGGAAGTTATCAACGATAAAATGTAGTGGAATATCCCACAAATTGTTTATTACAACTAAAGAGTTAGTCCTTAAATATATTTTAAACAAGGTTAGAAGATAACCTTTAGGAGTTTGATTTTTTTTTCTTTTCTAAATTTGTGAAAATTTACCATGGCCTTGCATTCAAAAAACTTCTTTATTCTCATCCGGGTATCTCATAAAAAATCATATTGTAAAATTTCCCACATTTTTGTAGCTAACAAATCGTTCTCGGTAATTCAAACAAACCGCTTGCATCAACTTACAGATACAATTTTATGATTAATTCTAACAATTAGATATCAAGCACCTCTTTAACACGTGGACGGCTTCAATTTAATTACCCTTCTATAAACCGATTCGTTCCGATTCCCATATAATCTGTGATGGCCAGGTACCAAGAATTTAAATCCCCACAAATCAAACAAACCATACTGATGATGTCAGATGCAGATGTCTTTCACATCCTTTTTGTAATCTCGGTTGCAAACATTAGCATGACTCATTCTGGGTATAAATCTCTTCTCAAGTGGCCTTTTTCTTTATATTTGAGATTGGTGCATATTATCTTTTTAATTGAAACATTTGTTTGGTTTGCAGGAGGTCATAGAGAGTTTCATAGAAAACACAAAGACTTTTGCGAAGATACACTTGCTGCTGGTATGTGCTCCTCCACACGTGGCGCTACATCACCCACATCTACAGCAGACATCGAAACGCATCCCGCGTCACGAGTTCTACCCTATCTGTATTTGGGAAATAGCAGAGACGCTGCAGATATGGATCGTCTTCAGGATCTTGGTACCACTTGTGTGTTGAATGTCACCTCACAGCTGCCTGGATACCAACGGGAATGCGGAATTACCTATAAGCAGATACCAGCTTCCGACTCTGGGCAGCAGAATTTGAAGCAGTATTTTGAGGAAGCTTTTGAATTTATTGGTAAGTTAATATAAGAATAATAATTAAGCCTGGTATACATTATTTACCTGCAAAATTGTTGATTTATTTTGCGAAATATATTGCTTGTTTTGTGGCTGATCCGAATGAGTCACTGGAGTGATTTACACGTTTTGCGATAATGCGGGTATGTTAATGGCGAACTTTACCATTACGAATATTAACTGAGCTTAAAATGGCTTGGTGTGATTCCTCCAATTGACTATTGACGTGATATTTCCTCTAATTCGACAAACATAAACAACCAATGGGCGCGCAGTTGTTCGTCAATTCAACATGGCAATACTATCGCTGGATACTTGTTGTTGGTCTGCTTCTACTGGCTGGAGAATAATTGTGGAAAGGTCGAAAAACGAGAGTGAGTAACTCATGTAGATTATAAGGTGCGCTCCGGTCGTTCGAACGTCCTCGACTCTTGGACTCTTGTCGGCCGTAGAAAAATCTCAGACTGCAGTCGCACGTTGTACAGCAGAGCCCACCAGGTTGATTGATTTTCTCATTGTACAAAAAGAGATAGTTAATATCTGCATGTCTTTGGCGTATGCTTTGGTTTCTTCTTAGGAATTTCTAGAAACGAATGCAACAGTTGACTATCGAACTTCTACTTAATTCTGGCTTTAACTGTATTGGTTGGCAAGGACGTATGTCGAAGGAGCGTTGGTCTCTGTGCAGACTTGTGGGTCTCGCTCGCGTATTTTGAGCCGTAGTCAGCATTACTCATCGACGTGCTGCGCGCGATCGTCTTTTGTTTCGGTCTATTTGGACTCCTGCCTGCATCTATTACGAGCTCTCCGGGTCGACGCTCTGTGAATCTCCCGGTGTGACTCATGCGTCACACTTGACGCGTGCACCCCGGGAGCGCCGGGAGTATCCCGGTCACACACATGTTCACACTGCACCTACAGTGCTTCCCTATTGCCGCAACAGGGTCTGATATGGCGCGCACACATGCGTGTACGAGCGACAGATCCGTTGACGGTTGGTGCTGCTCATTCATGACGGCATGCTGGTTGTATGACTAAGACCTCCTCACCTCGAACGGAAATGTACGTTGCAAGTACAATGCGAGTACAATCACTACGAGTTGAGTACACACATAATGTGCTGATTGGGGTTGTATGCGACGGTTGGTATTTGAACCGCGACCCAGTTTCGACAATCACCGATGAAATCATCGGAGTATATTTAGAATATGGTACGCACTTTCCGGCCACCCTTTGTGGGGACAGACTTTCGCAGCTTAAATCATTACACTGCAGTGCTTATAATAGCCCTACTTAGTCATGCTTTATTAGCAGAATTCGGGTTGGGCGATCAACAAATCACTTCATGTGGTGTTGAGTCACCTATGTACATCTAGGGGATGATGAATCAATATACAAACATATCATGTGGTGTTGGATTCATTTATCCCTTGGATTAACTCTCTAATTTTTAATTATTCAAATTTTTAACATATTACATTATTATCAAATGTACTACCAATTGATTATGGAGGGGAGGAATGTTATTATAATTAGATAGCTTTCTCTAGTGAAGATTTTCTAAATTTACGCTTTACCGACTCGCGCCATGAATTGTTACGCTCACTTTTCTTCGCTTTCTTATGCGATGTCGACACCGTATTTTTGGTAGACATAAAACAAGGATAATTTTAGCCGATGATCACACGAACGGCACAAATCACACAAAACTAACTTCGCAGTCTGATTCATCGAACTTTTTTAAAGAGCTTCACAGACGTTGGCCGTGGTAAGTGTTGTTACAGGTTAAATTTCGGTAAAGTGCTGGTGGAATGAGTAAATCTTGGATAGTATTTTCCTAACAGAGGCATAGAATGTCTGAATTTGCCAAGTCATGCTTCGGACTAGAGGCAGAAGCTTCAATTCATTGAGATGGTTTAAAACTACAAGCAATATGGAGTGGTCAAATTTGATTTGTAAATAAAGATGTAAATTGTCCTAAAAATTATTGGGAAACTGTTAAAAATAGTGGGATATATCGTCATCAGAGATCAATCAGGGCAACGCCCTTTACATTTAGTTTTCTACGTTTCCTATTTATACTACTACTACTACTACTACCTGAACCAATACGATTATAAGTTTCCGGTAGTTGTAATACATAACTGATATAATTGAGAAATAACACCAAAAATCATTAATTCTATTGGTTTTAAAACACTTCAATGTGTATTTAATCAACCAACTCATTAGTCACTGATCGCGTATGTCACTCGCGTACTACCAAACGAGTAATTATTCGCACCCAGCAATGCACATCAATAGCAAATATCTAATCGATTTGTTGGGCAATTTATCGTCTTTACAATCAATATTTATACGTATGTACACTGTGCCAGTGTGTAAGCTGGTAAGCGAAATTTTTATTTATAAGTACTTTGCCTTCACTGCCATGTGTGAGTGCGCTGTCGAAAAAACGAATCGTAATCGAAATGAGTCATCGTCGACGTTAATCGCAGCACAGCCCGCACTGCGCAATCTATTTGAACACGAAACAGTTGAAATGCATTAACATCCGACATAAACAGACATAAGCGATGTCTCTCGCTACAGCTAGTATAAATAAAATAAAATAAAAGGTTGCTGTATTTATACGAAGCGACGAAACAACAATTGCCTAATGCGCAACACACCTGCAGGAGAATTTTATTCATGGAAAGTGAAATATGAATTTACTGTTATGTTGGCAGTCTTCTGGTTGTTTTAGTGTTTCAAGGGTTACAATTGTATCATTTGTTGGTTTGATTGAGGATGGCCGTTAGTTATTTTTGTAATGGTCAACTGCGTCACGTCCCTGACTACTTACTCGTTACAGGCGCGTCCTTTCATTGTGATGTTATCAATTTAACGCTTGACCGCGCATCACCGAATGAGAATAAATCGGTTTTAAATTTAATGGCGGCCGCCATTTTGTGTTACACAATATCCCATTCAATCAAGTTGAAAAGCATGTAATACGTTTATATCAAAATTGTTCGTTCTACATTACTAATGTATTGTTCTCTTATTTTTCAGAGGATGCAAGAAAAAAGGGCTCAAAAGTATTAGTGCATTGTCAAGCTGGCGTGTCGCGCAGCGCCACCATTGCCATTGCGTACATTATGAAGTTCAAACAAAAGTCCATGGTGGATGCATACAAGATGGTCAAATCTGTACGGCCGATCATCTCTCCTAATCTCAATTTTATGGGGCAGTTGTTGGAGCTGGAGCAGAGTCTGCGGTCTGCGGAGGCGGCTGCCGCCGCCGGAAAAGCAGGCACTTGTCTTCAATATCGATGGAGTGCTGCAGGGTCGTCTGGTGAAGAAGTGGCGCCCGGCTGCAGCGTGTAACTGGACGTTGTTGTCGCCATTTTGAGTACATTCTAGTCTACAAACAAATCATACATGAACCAAGGCTGTGCAACCCTTAAAGATATTCGCTAGGAGCGGGCCCGATAAGACGCTTCAAACACCACGAGTACTTACACTAAAGGGAAACCAAGATTTTGAACGAGGAGAAAGAAAATTACGCGTGCAAGGCGCATGCGCATATCTATAACCTTACCTAACCTAATCAAATAGCTACAGTATATCTTAGTGAATGAGATGAAACGGTTGTTCCTCACTTATTAATGTAAAAGCACATATACACAATATACCCACTATAAGCAAAGTTTAATCACACTTTGTCGAATTGATTAAGGAGTTGATCGGTTAGTCATATTTATTTTTGTCGAATTGCAAGTGAAGGGGAAGACATGGCAGCTTTCACTTGTCATATTTATTTATCTCTAATACTAGTCTTTCCTTCATTTTGCGTTCGCATGTATTGCCATTTTGCCATTATGTTGTTGCATGCGCCATCTATCGAGAACGAGGGCGCGAAAAGCGTTTTACATAGCGTTATATAACAAATTGTGCCTTTACCATACATTATACATATGATATATTGTACTACTACTAGCTACTTCTATCGTATCGTTCTAATTTAAATACACTGTATATAAACAAAGTGCGTCTAGCATTAGCGGACAAGTCGTAGACAAGTACAACCGTGAGTATAACGCGACAACCTATACCATACCGTGAATATGCAGCGGTGTAGAATATCGGGTATTTGTAAAATGATATAATTGTATATTAAACGATGTTGAATTGTCTGTTGTATATCAGAAAATAATGTATGGAAATGTAAATTGTGAGGTATACAATATATTCAATTGTGCTGACTTGATGAAAATATAAGAAAATATGAAAGGATTTTATTGTTTTAATGTTCTCAAACCGTCGAGGGTTTTGAAACAAAGTGACGACTTTGTATTTAATTTGTCCATAATCTAACCGCCGAATTAGCAAAAAAACAACTCATAATTTTATTCAAAAACTTTGGTTTTGGTTTGAAATCATTCCTTCCACATTTCTTACATGTTGAAATGATAATAAACATTTAATAATTTTGTTATTTTCCAGCAAAATTCTATACAATAGCAGTGCATTGGATGTATCTATGTATTACATTTTTGGAAACAAAATTCTTTTTAAGAACTAAGATATGGGGCATTATACGTTGTTTGCAAAACAACTTAAATTTGTCATATGCAACACTAACTTTAAATATAATCACAATTTTTAATTTCACTTCAAGGTCAAATACAAAAATCTATGTAAATATTTTCAACCAATAAAATATTATTATTATTATTTCAATTATTCAAATTATTTTCACTCAGTAAAAGATATATGTAATACGTTTTTTTTATGAATTTTGATCTTTGCTTTTCATTAGTCCAGCTTGATAATTAAGTTGATATCTTATCCTGTTTGTATGATTCAATGTGTAATTGTGGTATTTTAACTTAATGTGATAACCAATTTGCATGATCTTTGCTGATTAGACCAAAAGGAGATTAAAATTTCAGAAATTTGAACTAAGGTTTGTTCAAATTTCTGAAATTTGCCTATTCGTAAAGTTTGTGAGGTTGCCTACCTCACGAAACATTAGTGTTGAGGAGAAAACAAATGATTGTCGAACTGGCGCCCGGCTGACGAAAGCGCTGAAAGCGCAGCGAAGACAATCCGGGTCGCCGCCGCCGTCACCGCGTTTGGCAGACACGTCCGAGCAACACTATATTATCGCAATGTGATAAACGTGGTAAACATTGTAACTGGTAACTAGCCAGGAAAAGCCACTTGGAAACATTGGTAATAAGATCATCAGTTAGTGAGACGAAACATGCTTCAAGTGTAGCACAAAACCAACACATGTTAAATTGGAAAGATGTTAAAGTTTGGATCTCGAGGTGACAATAACATTGTATACAAATGCACTGTTCGATTACTTGAAGACACAGAGATTTTAGAATGTGAATTCAAGGTAAATTAATTATTTTGCTCAAATAAGAAGTAATATTGAAATGGTTTTTAGCCTAATCATAAAGGGAAATTTCTGCTAGATTATGTTTGTCAACAATTGAATTTGGTTGAGCAAGATTATTTGGGACTTAGATATGTGGATATAAATGATCAAAGGGTATGTGTTTTGTTCTGCTTAAGATATTTGGTATACATAGTTAAGAATAATATGCAAAAAATGTATACTATGCAATTTTAGCATTGGCTTGATCTTGGTAAATCTATCATCAAACAAGTGAAAGATCTTGATCCTGTTCTCTTCAGTTTTCGATTGAAATTTTACCCACCAGATCCATTCAAAGTAAAAGAAGAAATCACGCGTTATCAAATATTTCTCCAAGTGAAGAGAGATCTCCTTCATGGCAGACTTTACTGCATACCAAATGAAGCAGCACAAATGGCTGCCTATATTGTGCAATGGGAGCTTGGGGATTATGATGCAGAAATTCACTACGGGAATTATGTCAGCGACCTACGGATTCTCATTAAGCAAACGGAAGCTATTGAAGAGAAGGCGATGGAGATACATCAGAAAAATCTAAAGGGTCAGACTCCGGAGCAAATGGAAAATATGTTTATGAAGTTAGCGGCACAATTGGACACGTATGGTATTGATCCGTATTCGGTGAAGGACCATCGGAGCGCGCAATTATATCTAGGGATTAATTATAGTGGGATTTTAACTATTCAAGGGTCAAAGAAGACTCATCACTTTCGATGGACGGATATTCAGAAAATTAATTTCGAAGGGAAAATGTTTATTATTCACTTGAATTACAACGATGTGAGTACATATTCGTAATATGGTTAGTTCATAAGTTGGGTTATGATTGGGAGACGTTTAAAATGCTTTGGCATTACTTTGTGGGATATGGTTTGATTACTTGTTTGTTTCAGAAGAAACACACAGTAGGGTTCAAATGTCCAACAGGAGCTGCTTGCAGACATATTTGGCGATGCGCGATGGAACAAATGCTGTTTTTCACGTATGTGGATCAAATTTAGTTGTCTGGGTATATCGCTTTACATTTCCGGTTTTTAAGGCTAAATAAAAGTTCAGATGCTCCAGTAGTCTCCGGTGGTGGTTTCTTCTCTTGGGGGACGAAATTTAAATATACCGGCCGAACCGAGAAAGAAATCCGTGAAGATACAAACTCACCGGACCGAGAAGAGCCAAATATTCAACGTACTGCTAGTCTCCGTCGTAAAGCCTCCTCCGTTCCAGCAACGCCTTCCACACCCCTACAACCACATCTCGGATACAATAATCTTACGCGATCCAGCCACTCTGATGCAGGTGGATCACGAATGGAGCCGTGTTCTAGTGCAGGACTATGCTCCACACTGGATGGACAAATCTACGCAGACGTGGCGGGGTTAGAAACGGTCAGCGAAGATCAAGAGGGTGCTGGCATGACTAAATTACGAACAACAGTCTTGAAAGATGATTCTATGGATCGTTTTAGCGATTATTATTTCCGAGACTCATTCGAACATTCCTCTAGCGAATCCCAGCTGAATCTGGCTTCATTTGGACGCTCGAGTGTTTACGAGCCAACAACGGCGAGGTCTAGCAGAAGCCAAACTCCGCTGCTATCTCACGCTGCTGTTGATGGTCGTACATGCGTGGCGAACAATCATGAAGGAAAAGTAGTGCCTGCTGTACCTCGAGGTGGTAGGCGAGTTAACATGATAAAAGCATTTGTACCTTCATTTGTCATAGTTACTACCTTAGTACTAGCGTCGACTATTATACTGATGGAGAGCGAAAATGACGCACTTACTGGACTCCGCGCGTTGCCTGAGATCAATTCTTTGCGGTATCAGGTATACGAACCTTTGAAGCAGTACTTTGGACAAATATGGGCAAAATTATTCTCTTAATCCATTTCAAAACACTCATCAGTTATGAATATTCTAGATATTGAATGAGCAATGCATAAATCATAGCAGAAAACCTTTAAAGCTCAGATTTTTAACGGAATATTAGGATAGAGTAGATTTAATTTCTAAACTTTTACACGTTTTAGATGATTTAGGCAGTTATAGGCAAATTTATGTTGGTATGAACAATTTGAGCTTGAATTTTCTTTATAAGCTAACTTAACCGAATCCTAGCAAATGCCAAAAATAAGAAACTCAAACATGAATCTGCGCAGAAACGATGGGAACAAGAGCACACACACACAAACAATACTGACTAAAGTAATATTTAAAGAAAGTAAAACTTATAACATTTCTTAATTAGCGTCTTGGTTTAGCCTTAATTTGCCACACTTGTTGATGATGAGCAACAACGAAATAGATATTACGAATGCGTGCGCATTTCGCGCACAATTGAGCGATTATTTTAGTATTTGTTTGAAAAACGTATGATTGATTGTTATATTTATAGAAAACGATCACGGCGCGCATTAACAAATTAATTAATTACAAATTAATGATTAGCTAATTACGAATTAGTGAGTGACCAGCATGAATGGTTGTAGTTTAACTAGGATAACACGCTCTCCAATGCGTAGTAAATGAGACGCAAGAACTTAATCACAACTTTAACTTTTGAATCTCAACGATTAAAATGAGCAAACATGCAAAAAGCTTACTAATCGTTTATGAATATTGCTTTAATTGATCTCTCTGAAAAGACTAAAACATATGTATCATGTAAAGGGGGCACTTTAAACATTCCTTTTCGTATATGATATCGGAACATTTAAGTAAATAATAGATAACCATATTTATTGCATCGAAACCCAATTGAGCAGAAAACATTAAAATGGTGAATTACAAATTAAGGAGATGAAACAAAGGAGCAATAAAATGAATTCCCCACTTTGCATTTAATTTAATAGGGCTAAAACGTTATTGTTCGTAATTGTTTAAAGCACGAAACTGTTTACGCTTTATGTATTTTACTTATCTTTGCTCCACTAAAAATAGGAATATTTAAAATGCATTGTACAAAATAGTATATTACTTTGGCAACCATCTATATGTTGATTGATTGATTTATTGTTATGTATAAATTTGTGCAGTGTAGTATTTTAACGAAATTGTATTATGTAAAAGACATTCCATGGTGTTGCAAGTGCGCCGATTTTGGAAGCTTCTAGCTTCTTACAACAGGCTATATGTCAATTGAGTAGACATTAAACGAACTTTGTAAATAACAATTACATATTAGTTATAATTTATGCTCGCTAAGGTGGAATTCAGCAGGAACCACATGTCCGCATTTCGGTTTGTAATTATTAATATATAAATTGTGCAAGTACAAAGTCTTGCATTGTATGCGGTTCTGGATATTACTATCGGGATGTTGGTCTATTTCCATGATAGTTTCAACAGCCTCTGGATCTTGGGGATAGACATCATCCCCTGGTAACAGGGCAAATACGCCTTTGTCGGTTCTGCAGTGTACCGGAATGAAACGTTCTGTACCATGAGCAGCCCTATCGTGAGCGAACTTCATCAGACGGTCAACGTCTAAGAAATTTCCCAGGCGAGAAATTTCGTAGAATTGAGGAGGCGGTAAAGCAATTTCTTCTAGTTTATTGCGAAGAATGTATTCTTTTGGTGTAGCCCACTACAAAATAATATTTCAAGTAAGTACATTTTATGCAATTCTGGGATACCTCAAGATGTTGCACTTCTTGTTTGTCCGCGTATGTAGCTGGTGTTTCATAGAAAGCCGCGATGAAGAACATTGTATCAAAACGTTTCTTAATTGTAGCTGGGGTTGACCAATTACTCCATTCTTTTAAGGCCCATACATCAGGATATACTTCAAATGTATGACAAAGGTCTATAAATTTTTCTGGATCATCATGGACAATATCCTGCCACTTCTTAATTTCTAGACTCCCTATAAATAAAGAAATTAGATCCTCTTTCAGATATTAAATAAATTCCTACTCGCCAATAAATGATGCCCATCTTGCCAGCCTTTCCTTGTAATTGATCTTATAGCTTCTACAAATCAAAATACCGCACTCTTCAAAAGTCTCTCGAATTGCTCCAATTCTCAGTGATAAAAACTGTGGTAATTGCCCTGCACCATGCCCATTTGCATTATTTTGCATAATTGGAGGCCTATTTACTTTATGGTCTAACCTTGAGAACGATTCCTTGGGAAATCCGAACTTTTCATACAATTTCAACCATTCTATCGATTTATCTGATGCATCAATATTGCCACCAGGAAATACATGTGTATCTGGCATATATTTGCTTTTTCCTGATCTTTTTATGCTCAACAATTTGTAATTGTAGTTTGCTGAAGCTCCACTGCCAGCAGGCATAAAGTTTGTTTTTGCGACAAGAAGCAAGCTTGAACTTTCGCGCCATGTAATTTTTAGTGCTGCCCTCATTATGAGCTACTTGAGAATAAAACGTGACGCCAAGGACAATAGGCTCGAATTAGCTCGAATATGTTGCAGCTGAGCTTATTTCAAAATCGTAATTGAATAAAATTGTACCGGCAATTGTAATTCGTTTGTTACAATTACCAGTTATACTTACCTAACAATGTTTTGATGCTACGTGAACTGTCCTCTTTATATTTGGTTGGCTGAGTGTTACGAAGGCTGTCACTGTTGGCCTCGAATCGCAGATTGATTGAACCTGGACCATGTGGTACAATCGTGGTTAAAACGAATTCTACGTAGTACGGTAGTGCATGTCATACTGTCGGTATGAATATTAAATAACCATTTTTCTGTTAAGTATGAATCGAAACCATTAAAGTATGAAATACTTGTGCACTGAAGACAACTTATAACTGATTTAAAATGCACTTACTTTCTGGATTTAATTTATACCGAAGTACTGGATGATTTTTGTTAATCCAGGAACAACATTACAGACGAGAATATATAAACCATACTTATCGATGTAGTCAGCAAGTACTTCTTAATTTGTAAAAGGTAGTAAACGCGTTAACGAAGCAGTGTTAATTATTGTGTATATTATCAACAGTTTCGAAAGTTATATACATTGGAAAAAGAGAGTGTTAATGGTATTAATCATATATAAGCAATTAAATAAATATACTTTACCTCAATTTTATTATACTGCATCAACTACCATGGTTACTAGCAGTTATTGAATTTAAGTGGTTTCAGTGAGAATATATGTATATATTATTATTAAATAGATTCTCGGCCGAACTTGAATCTATGTTCCCCAAATAACACGCTGTCGTTGCTACAATCAGACGCCGTACCGACTGAGCTACGGAGCGGAGCGAGCATGGTAAATAAATTTGTTTATTTACCCAATCGAAATAAATTGGGTAAAAGCGATATATTTACAATTCGTTTCGAAATGTTTTGCACTGTTTGTGTCATTGCCAGGTTTTGCTAGACATAAAACCGGTTAATAATGCGATGCAGTGCCTTCGACGCACGATCTGCTACAATACCGGAATCAAAGAAGAGGAGAGGAGACTTGGAAGTCTCAGAAGTGTTATCTTACAGTAGCGTCCTCTGCTGGTATTTCTCACAACTTACTCAGCTTCTGTCGGCACAGGTCGGCGCACAGTGCGCGGACGACGACAAGAGGCGAGGACGTCGCTTGCAGCGTTCAACATCGGCGCATAGGCAAGATACGTGCAGACGATCGACATTTTCGGGTTTTGTGCAAACTCCATCAATAAAAACATTAATAAGTCAGGCGGTGTTTAACCGAACGAGCTTGTGATTGTTTTGCGCCTGGTTTCGTATTGTTCAGGTGCGGAGTTTGTGAGAGCGACACAGTGGAAAGCTCAAGCGTGTCGGGCATTCTTCGGATTTCAAAATGGTGCCGAGGCGCTGAACCCGCTCAAGCTCTGCACGGCCTTACGAACGCATTGGCAATAGCGAGGGTGCTGCGATTATACTCAACAGGCGCAAGAAGGAAGCGTAAAACGTTCTATACATAAAAGTTTCATACGTAGAGTGTGAGTGTTGTGATTTTTGGTGATTTCTGCGCCGAAGATAGGAATTGTTATTGTTCGTGCCGACGTGCGTGGATGCTGCTAATGATGACCTCGGCGTAGCTGAAATTCCTGCAGACGTTTTAAGGTAGGAATCAAAGACATTTAACCAATCCAAATACCACCAGCAAGTATAATCGTCACATCATTTAATTTTGCTATTTGTACGTTTCTTGGTATAATTTCTCTCTTTGTGCAAGCGTGTTATTTACTTTGTTTCTATGAAAGACATTTTGTTATTGTGATCAATTCGGTTCTGCTAAATTTTAATCAGTGTCTTATTGCGAAATAATGCCGTATAGTTCATGCTTCATCTCATGCCTGTTACGGCAAGCGTGCATTAGGATTGCTTTGTTTTAATGCGCTTCCGCAAACGGATCGGGTTGGAAGTGGTCGCGCAAAGGAATTCATATTCACGTTTTTGGGCCGGGACGCGCTGAGCTGAGTGCGGCCTTTGGCCTCTGGCTTGCTGGTTCTTCGGTGGTTTGGACAGCTCGAGGCTCAAGTCATAGGCCGGCAAAACGGGCAAGGCGAAACGGTTTACATCGCAGCGACAGTTTAGCGGCTTGTTTTATTGTTTATGGCTTATACTGAGAGGTTACGGAATCGATTGGGGGTCAACCTCGGGTGTACGCTATGAAAATTGGATGAAATTCATCTCTGAGAGTATAAAGAATATTGATATGAGCTTATCTACATCCACTATTAGTTTTAATAATTTAGCGCGAGATTTACGAAGTGATTTAATACTAATAACTAATACAGCTAATTGAATACAATGTTTAAGGGATACACTAATTGTGTATTTACATGAAACTTTGTAACATTCATTGATTCATGGGCTTTTAATGTTATTGCGCTTAATTCATATGACAATGATATAGAAAGCGCACTTCAGAAAATCGATTGCATGAATATTCATAAATATATCATAATATCATAAATACTTACATATTCAATCAATCTTTATTACAAATTCGTGGAAATATAATTTGTTTATTCACTAAATTATTTATTAAGGAATCGTGACATATAATTTGAATTCTTAGTTATTAATGAATATTAATGAAATTGATATTCTGAAGTGCGCTTCTGAAATCATAGTCATATGAATTAAACGTGATATTAAAAATTGTTTTTCAATAAAGTAAAGATGTTACATTTATTGTTTTCGATTGCATTAGCCACAAGAGTCGTAGTTTATCTTAGAATAGGAATTGTTTAATTTTTATGTCACATCCAAAAGTTTAATTTCATTCTTGCATTTGCATATGTTATTACGCGTCATTTATTTTGCGCACAAATATAGATTGTATCATACAAAAAAAAACGTTTTTGTCGAAATGATACGAATTTAATTAAATATCATTGCCGCCGGCTGTTATAAAAATCCAATTGAATTCGTTTAATTGATATTCCAGGTTTTTGTTTCTTGTTTTTGCTTAGGTGATTACAGTTTTTGCGTCGGCATTATTAGATATATGACTCTTGGCTAACAAGGTGCTATGTCAAAACAAGTTCATCGTAACACTCTCCCCGAATCTTTCATCTTGTTGCTATACCACTTGCTCCGAGGCGGTAGAATTCTAGTGAAATCTTGGAGCGTAAAATCACGCCGACAAAAGACACGCATGCGGTGTTTTCTCCGTAAGGCCGGCGCCTCTAATCCTTGATAAAAACGCATTCAGAAATAAATATTACGGTGCTTGGAGCTTATTAGGCGTGAGGGACGCATAGTTCTTGGGTCTCCTGTATTTCTTCGTGCTTGGAAGTTTTGAGCATGTGGCGTAGGGCTTAAAATATGTGAGAGACGCGAAGTGAAGCCGAGGGGAATTTTAACTACGGCGACGAAGACTCGTTTGGTGTTGAGCTTTATTGCATGCAATGTAACAGGTACAGTTGATAGTAAATTAGACATTATTGTTATTTAATTTATGGAATTATTAACTCAACTGTCCAACATAAATAACTACAATCAGAGATACATCAGTGCCAGGTAGCCTCTCCTGTGGCATACCCTGATGTGTCCCGATCCGGCGCCTACTAGAACCAACCATTCTAAGTCAAAGCCTACTATAAAGTGTCATTCGGAGAAATCTAATATTGGAATTTGCGAATTCATTCAGAAGAGCAACACTGCATTTTATAATAATTAATATTGTAAAGAATCTGTTGGTTCATTGAAAATACATTTTGTTAAGTAAATCTCGCAACGTTTTAATCAGGGAAGCATACAATAAATATTTGAGATGTTATTAAATTATTGCACGCACTCTGAATCATTGCTTCAGGATATTAAAATTGTTGTCAAACGTTTGCAATACCTATGCAGAACGTTGACGCCGGGTAATCATAAGATTTATTTGTCTAATTTCAAATATTGAAATATTTGTCTACAATTTGACGTGGGTTACATTTGACGAGATTTGTGTAGTTTCGACTTGTTGCCGATCTTCAGTCTGGAGCTTATTGGTAATAGTAATTAATTTGCAATTTTGTAAGGCTAAGGGATTAGTGATTATTCTTCCTATATTTATTACTTGGGCTCTTGGGGGATATTAAGTAAACAATCGTAGCTTGTAAAAATAATAATTGTTGGTAGACATTTTTATCATTGCTTTTCACAAGATTTGGACTTGCTATGTTATTTTCTATTAAATTATGTGTCAAACCCAAGATTTTGTTATTCATTGTTGCTATTATTCTCCACCATGTCAACATTTACATGTTTGACACTCGTCGTATTTCACTTTTTCCTCTTTCACCTCAACCCTTTGTATCAACGGCGATACAAAGCGCTATATACTATATATACGTTTGTTGTCACATGCATGCTCTGCTGTGTCAAACATTTCTACACTCACCGGTAAATATTTCGCTTATTTTGCCTCTTCACTCGTTATTCTGGTGTCTGTATTTGGTGTGCGTCTTCATATGTGTGCATCCGATTGCGCTCGTTACGACAATTCGCCGTGACGCGAGATGGCATAATATAACGAAAAATAGAGTAAAATAGAAAAACGGGGGAGGCGACGAGGCAGGACGCCAAGCCAACCAGATTGCTTTGCCAGACGGCTGACTGAACGATACTCATCACGAAAAACAAAAAAATCAACAACATCCAACAATCGCTGGAAACCTATTGAAAAAATTCTTGCTTTAACAAACGATTGTGACGATAATTATTGAGTTAAACTAGAGAACTCGCGATTTGCAACTAAGGGGACTTGGAAAATAATCAAATAGAAATTGAGCCATATTTTTCTTGTCGACTTGCGTTACATTGTGCAGCTTGAGCTGCATGAGGATTCATTGAATATGTGCGGTTTGTTCTCACTTTTTGTTGTCATAATTCATTGCTTTTTTGGCCGCTTTTTCTTTGTCTGCGTCCGCCTGCTGGTTGTGTGCATTATACGATCACGCTTACACCTAAAGCCAAAAAAAGCACATATGTTTGACGCGAGTTTCCCGCACGCTTGACATTGCTGCCGCCGCCACCACCGTCATCCCTTCGCCTCACACCATCGTCATCGTTACGCTCGGTGCGCACAATCTAATCAATCAATATTAACGCGATTCATTTAACACCATTTATTAAAATGGTGAGCAACGAGGTTTATGTCAAGCGTGCCGCCCGCACAATCGTTTTTTTTTTCACTTTACAAGATTAATTTATTACGCAAAGTTTCAATCGCCAAGTGACTACAACGGCGAGGAGAGTGGGGAAGGGAGGTCATCAACAAGTGTATGGAGCAGGATAAATACTTGTGTAGGCGTATGAAAAAATACGGAACGGTGGAGGGTTGTGGTTTTTCTGGAGTTTGATGGTGAAAATTGTAACCATGTGTTTTTAACATTCTTTGTAAATAAAATATTGGTGTCTTCAAACTTGCACGAACTATTTATTAATGTTTAGATTTATAAAATAACAATACTGTTTTCAGAGTATTGTTGGGTGTGGTTATGAAGTGTTCAAGATTCATTAGTAAAGTTTTATCATCATAATACTGTTTTCTTTACTGTGCTCCATTTTTAATTCTCTTAATCTCGTGAGTGAACGAAATTCTCCTAGATTTGATAAGCCGTTAATATTTTATCTTGCATTTCTTTTATCTGTAAAATTCAGCTATTAGACCAGACTCGGCGAATGACAAAAACAAGGTGGAAGGTAAGCGCGGTATTCACATATCGCGTCGGTGCTTTTTCCCAGCGTAATCCTTATTCAGGCCCGCATCATCGACGCAGGGAGTGCGTCTCGTTTATTCGATGGAGTTCAAGTGGGAATGCAAGTGCAAGTTTATATTTTCGATTCGTTTATAGAAACAATCATGGAATGAACACCAGCTAAGGGAATAAACTACAAGATGCTAGGCACAAGGGTGTCGGATAGTTGGTGTAGAAAGCCTCAGAACAAGGTATTTGAAGGCAACAGGTAACCCAGTAAACACTGCTATGGATTGTATGTATGTTTGGTACTTGGTTGGTCTTGGACGGGGATTATCCACGCATTAACGTAATTATTTGCGCTTGTCGTTTGGTTATGCCCATTTAATTGGATTAGCGTGGACGTAGCAAAAATAGGTACACATAAACAAAACAAGGCTAACCAAATGGACTAATCATATACTGGTAGGGTTATAATATGCTGGAATTAGGAGGAATACAGGAAGGAGGATGTGAAGCGCACAAAACAAGAACAAGGCTTTGCTATGGTTTTCGAATTTCCAGCCAGGGATGTATTTAAAATTTAAATTATCTACAGTAGTTGAGCTCTCAGTGGTTGTCATGAAAGTCGTTTGTTTTGCCTTCCTATGGATTCAAAAATATTTATCAGATTTCCCTAACAAAGTTTTTTGGCGTTCATCCTTTTCTTACTTCTTACTATTTGCTCATTTTTCGATGGAGTACTCACCACCGTTCCTAGTGGTGATGGCTCACGGCTATTTTCTTTAGATATATTCCCGTTCCACAACTTTCAGCATATAGATTTCTCCATCACAGAGTAGTTTCGCCGGCTGCAAGCTCCGCCAACATAAACACTTTGCGCCCTCAGGTTGGTTGGATGTAGCTATCCCTACAACCTTCCAACCTCCGGACCCACCATTCTACCGCTAGCTGTGTTCCGTAGCCCGGCTTCTTTGTTTTCTTCGGTTCTTTGGGTGGGTCCAGGATTTCATAAACCAAACTCAGTTGAAACTAAAATATAATATAACCCATTCTCCGAAAGTTTTACTCATCGCATCCACAAGCAGGTGTTTGTCTCGGTATTCCCGGTATGAAAGGAAAATAATAATTTGCAAGTGTTATCAATTTCATTGTATAGGAGTGATCTTTAATAAAAACTTAAAAGCTTTTCAAGGGATCGCACAAAGTTGAGGAAATCTTATTAGAAAGTTAGTGGTAAATTAATATTAATGATATGTAGTTTTAATATTGCTATAAACAATTCTTAAATTATGTAAAATAGTAGTACACATTTTTTGTTTTAATAAATGTACATAAAATTTTAGCTTTTGTGTATTTTTTTATAACAACTTGGTCGTTTGTTTTCTTTTTAGTTGTTTTGGTTGCGTGCATTTTTTTTTAATTTATGGCTTCGAGTGCTAGCCGGAAACGCTCGTTCGAAATAATTTGGACATATGGACTCACTCCAACCATTAAATAGAGCAACGCAGTTGGTTAGGGCTTTTTAATTAAAAATAAACGCAATCAAAGAAGCGCACTTACAGTGTGCGTGTAAAATAACTCATCGCAACTTCCCATTTGCACTGAATGCGAACAAACATTTTATTTATAAATTCATCTGTTGCTCTCGGCTAATGCGTCGGTCTGGTTCATAGGACAACAAGAAGTTCAAATTATAAACAATCTCAATAGCATCCACATTTTGATTTGTTAATCAAGTGATGTTACTTGTATTACTATTTTTACTTAAACAAAATTACCCTGAGATGGTTTAATTCGATCATAAGTGAACTTCGTTTATCTTTAGTATTTTTATTGGTACTTCTAGTCAGAATGCATTGATGTGCTAATATTGTTGCGACTAAACGGCTCAAATTATATTATGTGATATGTGCATATCACAATGATTTTATCATCATTCAAGAAACAATCGCTATGTTGTTGAACGGATTGATTTGTTAATCTCTATCACAGTTCACTTCCTTATCGTTTCTTGTAATCTTATGTAATAGTTAAAAAATACGACAAGTCGGTTTCTCCAAAAGAACTTTTATTAAGTTAACATGTTTTATTTTCATATATGCGCAATGTCAACTTGTAATTTTTCATTTCTGAAGCCTTTACAAAATTATTTTTTTAAATTTCACTCAAGTTTGCCAAGGGGAGCGGAAGAAATTTGATTAAAACACTTAAGTGGAGTTTGAGTGTCTACAACCCTTCCGCGTGAAGTGCGGAGTGCACGCGAGTAATTTGATTGTTTTGGTTCTAATTTACTTTTTGTCACGAAAGCAACCAAAACAAACTTCAGACTTGTCAGGACTTGACTAGTTTGGAACACAGTGTGCGTTTTTCATCAAATACTCTTCACTTTCTTTCAGCATTATTACTTTATGCGTGAATCTTAACACCAACTCGTTGTTAATCATTGAATTTGGTTCGTTCAGGTCGCATTAATGGAGTTTACTAAATTTCGGACTCTTAAGTATATATTATTAGGGTGTAGAAATGATTTGTTTTTGTTTGAGGATAATTTTTGGGCTTGTTTTATATTTCATATTGAGTTAAAAGATGTGACTGGACTATATTCAGACGCAACGACATCATTCGATTAAGGTATTTTTATAGTTTTTCTTTAAACATCTGGAATTAAGTGATATAAAACGTTCTTTAAAAAAATTGTTAACGACCTACCCTACTTCGAGCTGAGTAATACTTTAGTAGTATCATCTGCTAGAATATTAAACTTTTAGCAAGTGCTGCACTAGACCTGTTAGTTTTTTACCTACTAAGAGTGAAATTTTAAATTTCTAATGTTAAAGTTTTGCCATGTTTTTCCGAGAGGCCATTTTACTGACTAAAGATACTAGAGTGCACATTACAACAAAAGTTTTTCTCAAGTGCAAAATTGGCTTCAAGCTACATTTTGATAGATACGGGATGCAAGAAGCTCTAATTTAGACGAGAACTTTTCTTTGTTTGCTATTACAGATTGCATTAACTTTCGAACTTTGCGAATGTAAATATCCTTTTCTCAAAACTATAGATCTCTTTACATATGCACTGATAACTCTATTTGCCTAATGGTGCGCATGTTATTATGATGCAATTCTCGTTTTCTCGAATTTGAATGTTGGTGTGTTTGTTTGAACAACGTAAATTCGTATGTAATAGGTATTATTTATAAAAGTGACTAATTGGCGTAAATAAGCATTCAAAGAATTCATTTCTTTTTTTGTAATTAATTTGTGTTTGTTTTAGTGATGGTGGTTGTCAACGCCGGTGTCATGCACGCGGCGTCCCGATGTTGGTAAGCTGCCTCTTCTGGCTGGCGGTGGCCGCCGCCGAATGGTACCGCCCGGCCGGCGGCGGCGTGCTCGTCGCACAATTTCCCTCTCCGGGCGGGCCGTCCTCAGACCTGCAGCAGCTATGGTTCTCGCACTTGGTGGTGGATTCAGCAACAGGTCGTGTTTATGCAGCTGCCACAAATCGTCTTCTTCAGCTCAATGCAAATCTCACTTTGGAGCAACGAGTGATCACTGGGCCGAAGAACGACAGTCTGGCGTGCCATGCGACAGGCTGTTCTGACGCAGATATTCCTACGACATTGATGGACAACTTCAACAAGATTCTTCTTGTGGAACCCGAATCTCGTGTATTGATATCGTGTGGATCGTTAAGTCAAGGCGCGTGCTACAAGTACAAACTGAATAATATTGCAAGCAAAGGCGAGTTTATTCCGAGGAGTATTGCGGCCAATGATCCTATGGCATCCACTTATGCTTACATTGGTCCAAGGAGGTATAACCAGTGGGCACGCTCGGATATTCTGTATGTTGGAACTACTTTTACGAACAATGGGGAATACCGACATGATGTGCCAGCTATATCTAGTCGAGACCTGGATACTCTCGACTATGCTGAGTTTTCCTTCAGCAAACAGTCTCAAGTAACCATAGATGTCAAATACAGAGATCATTTTTTAGTCCAATACGTCTATGGATTTAACGCTACGGACTATGCCTATTTTGTTATCGTGCAGAAGCAAAGTCACCTTCCAGGTCAGGAAGAACAAGGATATGTATCTCGCTTAGCGAGGACTTGTATCAATGACGCCAACTACGACAGCTATACGGAGGTGACTCTTCAATGCCAAGATGGCGATAAACAGAAATATAATTTAGTTCAGGATGCCAAACTTGCTTTCGCTGGCACCGAACTAGCAGCTTCGTTGGGCATTCAAACGGGTTCCCTAGTTCTGGTAGCTGTATTTCGACCTTCAAAAGGCATTACTAATGAACCCCAGTCTAATTCCGCCTTATGCTTGTATCCATTACGCGAAATTGAAGCCAAATTCAATGAGAACATTCACATGTGTTTTAATGGCAGCGTTAAATATAGAAATATGGGGTATGTGTCTGGTCCAATTCAGGATGGAAAATGTCCTTCTGCTGGAAACGCCGGTAACGTACCAAACTTTTGCGAAGCAGGATTAAAGATTTCTGGAGTTACTCCGATTGTGACAAATGCGGCATTGGTGTTCAATGGTACATCTTTATCAGCAGTGGCGACAGCTTCAACGGGCAGGCATGTATTAGCATTTTTGGGCACGCAAGATGGTAGAATCAAGAAGGTGTTGTTGTCGGCACCTTCACCTGCCGAATACGAGGAGGTAGTTGTTGATGATGGGAATGCAATTCTTCCAGATACAACGTTATCTCCCAATGGAGATTATTTATATGTTCTAAGTACATCGAAGGTATGAAGGCATTATTAGTTTCTTAATATTGACTACTAATATTAAACGCATTTTGCAGATATCCAAGATAAACGTAGAACATTGTAGCAGCTATACGAATTGTTCCTCATGCTTAGAGTCAAAGGATCCATACTGTGGTTGGTGTTCATTAGAAAAGAGGTATGTTTCATGGCATCATATTTTGCATATTTTTTAGTGCTATGAATGTTGAAATATTAATTTATTTCCAGGTGTACTGTTAGAAGTGCTTGTCAGAAAGCTTCTCATAGTTCGCCTCGATGGCTCTCATTAGGCACTGGACAACAGTGCATAGATTTCGAGCAAGTGCAACCAGATCGCATTCCTTCAAATCAAATGACTACTGTCCGTTTAACCATACGGACGTTACCTGAACTGCCTTCTGGTGCCAAGTACAAGTGTGTCTTTGGAAACGCAGAACCCATTGACGCAGTTGTAGCAGACTATGGCCTATCTTGTTCAACCCCAGATATTGCTAACCGGCCGGCTATTCCGCCCAAGCAGGATCACGTTTTGGTGCCATTAAGCGTACGCTCATCGGAAACTAACAAGGATTTTGTGTCTCGAAATTTTGCGTATTATGATTGTTCTAAGCACACGAAATGCATGGACTGTGTACAGTCACAATGGGCTTGTAATTGGTGTGTGTACGAAAACAAATGCACTCACAATGTCTCCACATGTCAAAGAACTGTTATTGGTGGGGAGAATGTAGGTTTATTCATTACGCAAATTACAATTGGTTTTACGTAATATTTTAATTGTCATTTCAGAATCATCCCAAGTTGCCAAATCACGGTTCTGCATATTGTCCACGTTTCAAGAGCAAGGATAGTTTTTTACTGCCTAACAATGTACCCAAAGAAATGGTGTTTGAAGTAGAAAACCTGCCACATCCTCAAGCTGGACATACTGGCTTTCAGTGTATTACCAATATAGAGGGAGCTAAAATGTTGGTTCCTGCAAGAGTTGATTCAAATCGATTCATTGTCTGCGAGAAACGGATCGTAAGTTCTTTTGTATTACAAAACGGTTTTGCCTAATTAGATTTTATTTTTTAGTATTCATATGAAGCCAACACTGGGGAATATGAGGCTAGTGTTAATGTGGTCTGGAACCGTAATCATCATATCGATTCAATGAACGTGATTCTTTACAAGTGCGATATCCTAGGATCTCATCGCGAACATGCCGACTGCTCTCTTTGCGTCACCAGAAACTCAAAGTATCAGTGCACATGGTGCGGTACTTCATGTACTTATAGCGAGAGTTGCATGGAGACACCTCATGTAGAATGTCCCAAACCTAGAATCGACATGATTAAACCTCTGAGTGGGCCCATTGAAGGCGGAACGTTGGTCACCATTGAAGGCAGTAATTTAGGTTTGAAACGTGAAGATGTAGCTGGGAAAATTCGTATTGGAAATGTACCCTGCGAGCTTGTAAACTATGCAGTCTCAGTTCGAATTCAGTGCATCACTGGTCCCTCTGCTTTGGAAACTACTGCCCCTATCGTTGTAGGAAACGAAGCAGGATTTACTGAGTCGTCTGTAGAGTTTAGTTATAAAGATATACGTCTTCAAAGTTTATTTCCAACAATTGGGCCACAATCAGGTGGTACACAACTAGCTATTACAGGACAATATTTAAATATTGGTTCCGAAATCACGGCGTATTTAGACGATTACATATGTGAAGTCAATCTTACTCAGGCGTCTAGTACCCGGTTAACTTGTATCACCTCCAAGGCAGCTAGACCAACTCGTGTTACTAAAGTTACGCTTAGTATAGACGGAGCCAATCGAACATTGGAGGGAAATCCATTCAACTATACACAAGATCCTACTATAATGGAGATAAAGCCTCTAACTAGTTTTGCTTCAGGTGGGAGGATGATTTTCGTTCATGGAAGCAATCTAGATAGTATCCAAAAACCAGAAATGGAAGTTTATGCTTACAATGACCCTATTCCAGTGAACAAAACTATATGCAAGGTATTAAATGTGAATTTGATGGAATGTCCAAGTCCGGCAGTTAATCAGCTATTTCACACATCAAGTGTGCAACCGGCAAGAACTAGGAGATCTTTACATAAGCATCCGGCTACTCCCGATAAACAGCTTCATTTGCGTATTGCGTTTGTAATGGATGCAGTACTGTCAGTGCGGAACTTGGAAAAACATTTTATGAATCTGCGATCACAACTACTCTTTGTGGATGACCCCAAGTTTTTACGGTTTAAGAATGAAGTTAAGTTGTATAAAGGTGATACATTAGTAATTGAAGGTGAGAACCTTAACATGGCATCTGATGAAACTGATGTAATAGTCACAATTGGGCCAAGACAATGCAACGTTACTAGTTTGGCAATGACACAACTAGTTTGTTCACCACCTGAACAGCAACCAATGGCCACTGATGAGAATGCAATTAGGACCGATACATCTCTACCCCTAGTTGTGGTACGTGTAGGAAGAAGTCTTCGATTTCCAATCGGTTATCTAAGATACGATGTACTCAAACCGTTTTCTCTGCCGCCGGAAGCTATCATCATGATTTTAGCTGGTGTAACGTTGTTTGTTATCTTTTTTGTTGCAATTCTCATTGTGTATAGAAGAAAGAGTACACAGGCCGAAAGGGAGTATAAACGGATTCAGATCCAGATGGACACATTGGAGAGTAACGTGAGATTTGAATGTAAACAAGCATTTGCTGAACTTCAGACCGACATGACTGACCTTACTGCTGATTTGGAGAATTCTGGTATTCCCACATTAGATCATACTAGTTATATAATGAAGGTCTTCTTTCCTGGAGTCAGTGCACATCCTATTCTGAATTCACCCAAATCTCGTTTGAATGGGCCGAGAACAAACTACGATGCAGCCATGTTGCATTTTGAGCAGTTGATAAACAACAAGCATTTCCTGTTAAGGTTTATTGAAACATTAGAATCCCAGAAGACATTTAATATCAGAGACAAGTAAGTTTCTTTTTAGTGTGGAAAATAATTTTCTGGTAAGCTATATTGTTGCTATTTGTGGAATGTGTTTTCAGGGTTAACGTTGCATCCCTTCTCATGGTTGTTCTAATGGACAAGATGGAATATGCTACCGATATTCTGAAGTGTCTGCTGTGGCGTCTAATGGAGAAATCTGTTAATAACAAACATCCTCAGTTGATGTTGCGTCGGACTGAAAGTGTTGTCGAGAAGATGCTTACCAACTGGATGGCGCTTTGTATGTATGCATACTTGAAAGAATATGCGGGATCATCTTTATTTCTGCTATTCAAAGCTATTAAACATCAAATTGAAAAGGGCCTGGTTGATGCAATTACTCATGATGCGCGATATTCATTGTCCGAAGAGCGTCTTCTTCGCGAACAGATAGAACATGGTGGTGTTACTCTTCACATAGTTCAAGATGATCTTGACGAAAAAATCCAGTGCAAAGTTCTTGACTGTGATACTATTTCTCAAGTCAAATCGAAGATACTCGACGCTCTGTACAAAAACACTCCCTTCTCATTACGTCCTTCTATTTATGAAGTGGACTTAGAATGGCGACATGGACGCGGAGGGCATCTAACATTGCAGGATGAAGATGTTACAACTAAGACTATCAATGGTTGGAAAAAGCTTAATACGTTAGCGCACTACGGTGTTAAGGAATCAGCCGTAATGTCACTTATCTCTAGACAAAACGATAGCTTTAACAACTGCAAACAGCCGTGCCATAATTGCGTTTCGGGTATTTATTACAACAATGCCCAGATTCCTATCATTCCTACAAATGGTGACGTGGAGATTGGGATGAATCCACGGATCTACCATCTTGTTAAGCCCGTGAGTGACGAGAATCACTATTCGACTAAGTCGTCTACTACAGAGAGGACACACAAAGCAATTCCGGAGATTTTTCTCACTCGTCTGTTGGCGACTAAGGGCACCGTCCAGAAATTTGTAGACGACTTTTTCTACACGATTCTGACAGCAAATGAGGCATTACCTCCAGCTGTAAAATGGTTGTTTGATCTGCTAGATGAAGCTGCTATGCGACATGGTATACAAGACATTGAAGTGGTACACGCGTGGAAATCGAATAGTCTTCCGTTACGGTTTTGGTTGAACTTCATTAAGAATCCGGATTTTATATTTGATATTAACAAGACCGCAACGCTGGATTCTTGTTTATCTGTCATCGCGCAGACCTTTATGGATTCGTGTTCAACGACAGAACATAGGTTAGGGAAGGATTCTCCGTCTAATAAATTACTGTTCGCAAAGGTGAGTTAATAAACAAATTCCAAAAACAAGTTCTATAATCACATAACTAAGGCTAATATATTTTTGGTTTCTTTTTAGGATATTCCCCGCTATCGTGATATGGTGGGTCAGTTCTACAACAACATTGCTGTTCAACCTACTATCACAGATCAAGAAATGTCTTCAGCCATGCAACTTCTTTCCACGCAGCACGCCGACGAATTTGATACGGTAGCAGCGCTAAAAGAACTTTACATCTATGTTGCAAAATACAGAGATCAGGTATGGTTAAACAAAAACAATATCAATGTGCATAGTGTGCTCATATTTCTCTCTTGTACTCTAGATTTTCGAAGCATTGGATTGTGATCTAGCATGCAATCGACAGCACCTTGCACATCGGTTGGAAATAGTTGCGTGCACGCTGGGAGGCGCCGAGGACGGTAGCGGATGCTGACCGTAAACTATTTTTTAACCCGCTCCACCCCGCTAACCCACACCAACACATTGACTTCAATTATAACGAGATGTAAGCGTGCTCCACTGTGATATTAGCGCAAACGATCCAAGGTGACTAACTGTGCGTTGTTTACGGACACGTTACTTAAGCCCGCCTCGACACAGCAGATAGAATGGAAACATACACAACCCCTATTGAGGCTGGAGGTTCTTAATGTCAACCTCATAAACGACATGTTGGGACGCTCGATCGTCAATCAACTGGCTACTTAACTATGTCCAGATCTACAGTTCCTGCGTCATTTGCAGAGCGGTCGCGTTCCACCAAATTCGTCAATTGCCATTTTTGCCTCGCCATATTATACATTAAACAATTGACGGTCGAGCAGCCATCAACGATTGACATGAGAGGAGAATAAGGCGCTAAGTTTGATCTGCTGAGATTTTACATTCAATGGCTTAGTTTTTAATGTAAATTTCCCTTTCATATAGCTTTCCGTTGGCAATGACGTTCGAGCAGCTTTAATTATATTTAACAACTCAACTCAGAAGACAACTCAGAAGCATCGAATACGGCCTAGAATCAAAGGTTTATGTTTTATTTATTTCTTAGCTTGTAAGCGAACGACTGTTATGTTTATTTTTCTCGACTGTTTTGTATTTTTTATATTTTTATATGATTTTCTCGCATTTATTTGATTAGGATAATTAATTAAGATCGTGGTAAACTCATTGCCAATCGGAATCACATTCGTTTACATATTTTTGCGTATTTGTATGCCGACGAATATTTATCATGTGAGTGTAACGAAAATGCCCTCGTGGCTCGTGCATTTTGTCAACGTCCAGTGCGTATGTTCGTTTGAGACTTCATTTTGTAAAAGTTAATGCTAAAGTACTATGCGTACTTTGGCAAACTGACTATTTTTTGTACATAATTGAATATTGAATTGTGCATATAACTATAATATATTAGGCGATGTCTCATTTTAAGCGATCAAGTAAATGGCTTATTATACAGGCCAGAAAAACAAATGACACAAATACTATGGAAATAGTGGAATGCCGCGTCACGCTGCGAATTCTTAATGTAAACAATTTAAGAAACTTCGATATTTTATTAGAGATTGTGTTTAGTGGATAAGGTTTCTGAACGTACGATTTAACTTAAAAGAAAATTGGAAATCTTATTAAAAGATTGTAAATATAACTTTCATTTCCTTCGGGTGTTCTCGATCCGCACACGCCAATGCGTGAGAAGACGCAACGATGTATCGGTTTTTACATTATTACAAGAATACAATTTTAAAGTATACGCCATTTTTTATTGTAATCTTTTAGATTTTATTAATATCACTCCCCTTAGGCATTGATTTTACATCCTGAGGATGGTACAAATTCCGGGTGAATTAATACTACATATTAATGGCATTCCAGCCGATTTTCGATTGTTTTTTTTTTCTTTTAACGTTCATACGTAATTTGGGATGCCTATATAGAAGCAAAGAAATCCATCCATATAAACGATAAAGTATCTTACATTCAAATAAACATTGCGTTTTTATCTTATTGTAACAAAAGAGATAACGATGATTGCACGCATGAAAAGTATTGTACCTACGACCAATACTTATTTCCACTTGCACCCACTACCTCGCAACCGCTTGCTACATTGCTGTGCCCGTTCGTTACAAGATGGACGTCAGTGATGGTCTGTGCGCAGTTCGGTGTGGTTAAGGTTATCCACCATTGTTGGTCGGCAATCTTACAAAAAGTTCCGTGCCCCCCATCGCGGTCTGCCTGTCGAGTCCATTGGTAATTCGTATTACCTTCGATTTATAGTGTTTTTGTATACTAGTGGCAAGTGATGCTTTCGACAAGGTGTTTATACTAGGTGTTCACATTTAGTGTTTGTCCAGGTGGAGAGTTAGGACTGAGGTTTCTGTCGTCGAGAGCTACGCCAAGCGGGGCGCCCCGCTGCAAATGCGTTACGTCCGTTTCGAAGTGCACGGCCATCGTTGGCGAGTAACTAAATAATTACCGCTTTGGGGAGCGAAATTTCTGAAATGGCTGTTGTAAGTAACAATTGCTAATTGCATTTTCACGAGCTCCTAAACACTCTTCATGAATTACTTGGTGCAACTTTGATTGTATGTTTTCTCTTTCAGCTAAAAGTGTATAAGGACGTCATTGAGGATGTGCTGTCAGCAGCACGTGAGATGTTTCTTGAAGATGGGGTTGATGAACAAGTCCTCCAAGAATTAAAACAATCCTGGGAAGCCAAATTACATGCCAGTAAAGCAGTTGAAAATAAAACTGATGTAGAAAATAAAGGTATGCAACTTTAATTACAGCCTAGATAATATTGGAACAATATTTGGAATATCCTCTTTTTTTCAGTAATCAAAAAGAGTAACAATCATTCACAGAGTAACAGTTCAACTATAAATACAAACACAGAAGTAGCAAATGGAAATGGGGTAGCTAAAAACTCAGCACAATCACAAGCCCAACAAATGAAACAAGTTGTAGGTCAAGTAGCTCCCAATAATCATGTGCAAACTTCACAACAAATTAATGCCGCTGCTACTGCTGCGGCCCAACAAGCAGTCATCCAGCAGCAGGTGGTTGAGACGAAGATGGTTCCTATTCAGATCACTCTGCCTGCCCAACCTGGCTCAAATAGCCCCCAACGTGTGCTTACCATTCAAGTACCAGCACCAGCTCTCAATGACAATCTGTTGCATAAGGTACTCACTGGACAAGTAATCACAACCACTATGAATCTGCCGCCAGCAGTCGCTTCTTCCGTGCTGCAGCAACACGTAAACGCAGCATTTAGTCAGCTGGTACCTGGTATAATGACCGGCATCGTCGGCAACACGCCGACATCGCAAACCAAGACTGTGATACAGAATGATGGTGCCGCTGATGATGTGCATCTATTTGAGATTAAGGTGTTAGAGTCTTGCGTCGAAGCTGCAGCTACAACGTCGAAGACAAAATCATCCGCTACTAAGGCAAAGCAGAAAAAGGCAACAAAGAAGTCTAGACGGATGCGGATTCAGTTTGTTATGCAGTGTGATGGTCCTGACGATAGTTCAGATGACGATGATGACGGCACTGATGATGAGGATCTTTCCGATAATGATGATGATGATAAGGAAGACGACATTGAGGAAATGGATGATGGTGGACCCGAAGAGGAACCATTAAATTCGGAGGATGATGTTACCGACGAAGATCCTACCGATTTGTTTGATACAGACAACGTTGTTGTATGCCAATATGATAAGGTAAGATTAATTTAATATTTTGGCTCATATCAGGTATACATTGTATTCAAACTATTGAAATAACAACCGTGTTATCACACTGCCGTCGTGCTTATTGATCATAAGTTTCAAGCAGGTGATCGAGTCGCCCGCTTAGACCATGGCGATGTTTTGTTGGTACACTGGTCAATTTAACTCAACTTTGAATTTCATGTGTATGGTATGTTTCATTAAATTACATGAGACGATTCTCAAAGCTATCTTTAGTTTCACTACAATATGGCTACTTATTGATACAGTAACGGACCTCAATAAGAAAATAGTTTTAAGACGTACCAGATACACTTGTTATTGGATCCTAATCTTCCTTGTGTGCGTTCCATTGGAGTGCATTTCAGCGATATATAGGTATAAAGTTCCATTTCACAAAGGCGTGATGGTATAGTGCGTCTGAGGTTTTAATTAAACCTTTTATGAATATTGTGTTTCGGCAAACATCGGTATTATTTATTGTTCATATTTTAGCTATGTTTATTTTAGATAACAAGGAGTCGTAACAAATGGAAATTTCATCTCAAAGACGGTATTATGAACTTGAAAGGGGAAGACTACGTGTTCCAGAAAGCCAACGGGGACGCCGAATGGTAGATCAACTGAATATACAAACAAAAATACTAAAATTATTGCCAAATAATAAGAGGAAGACGATTGCGTGCGCGAATGCAGCAAATGCTATGCAAAGAGCAGACACACCGATTGTATCCATATGTATATCGTAGTTTTAAGACTTAAGTTGTCGTGAAATATGCAGTTGAAAGAATACCGACATGGAAACTTTACGTTGAATGCCTATTAACGCAGAATTAAGCTCATTACATTGATTTATTTTGTTGGGGCGAGGGTAAACTTTCTCGTTTCAAGTGGGCAATGGAGATATTTGATGACGGTGTTTTGACCTTCACTATACATCTATATTAATATTAGGCTGCATTCATATCAGTCTGTTAAAGTGGTATTTGGGCGTATTACGATGCGATACTGTGAATTTCATTTCTTGTGTTTGCTTATCTTATTTAGATACATCTCTCTCAACATATATTGCTTTACACACTCTTAATTAATGACATGTTACGATTTGATTTTGATTCAATTAACATGTACTATAATTTTATTTCTATTTGCAAGAGGCAGGTTTACAAGTTATCTAAAAGAATAGTGTTACGTTGATTGGCTTCATGAGTGGTAATAGTGATGCATAGGTGCAGGGTGCGCTCACCTTCTGGAGACGTTCACGACGCGATCAGGTATATGCAAAACGACTCTTAGATTTAATTAGATGAAAATCGAGATTTGTATACAAATGTATCTTGTAACGTTTTTCTTGAATGACGAGAGATTATTATTCTTGAACAGAGATGCTTTTAAAATGTGTAGACCGAGATCTTTTTCAGAATCAACTTCACTAATGACATTAATAACGAGAATCAACCGCCATTCATACATAATTGCGATTTTTAAATGTAAGCGCCGTTTTGTCTTTATTTTTGTACTTTCTTGAAACGTAATCCTTATCTTGCTGGCTTTGCCATTTCACGAAAACAATTCTCATGGCTGCTTACATGAAAAAATTATTAACGAACATGTTAATCAGACATCCGGCAATCGAAAGGGAGCCACATATTCCCCATCTCTAATGCGGTGAAGTATGATGTGCGAATATTTTGTGACCTGCGGGCACAGATCTTCGATTACAACAAATATGCTTGATAGCACGATACGTTCTAGATTGGACGAATGGAAGTGACTGCTTTGTGATTATCCCCTCTCAATGTCATATCTTGCTTCAGTGAAAAGTAGTGCAGTTATTTCAATTTATTGTCAATTTCAGAGTAGACGAGACGTCTAAATTTCAGACGTTCTGTGCAGCACGTGGTGAGTGATAAGTAGTTTTAGAAAATTCGTGGCTTTTAAGGTAATTAATGTATTTCTCTAGTAACAAAACATGCCTGCATCTTCACAAACAAAAAGAACTTCAAATGCTGTTAGAAAGGTGCAAGCAAGCTCAAAGGCTGTTGCTAAAGTGCCCAAGAAATCTTCCAACACGTCGATACAGACCAAAAATGCAAAAGCTATTCATCACGATGTGACTCTTGTTATAGAATCACCTAAACGCAAAGATAGTGCAAATTCTGCCAACTTAAATCGCAACACAGTAAACAGGGTAAAAAACGAAAAGTTAAAGGAAATCCTAAAAAATACCCGTTCCATACGGAAAATGTCATTGAATTTAATGCGTTTTTCCGAATGCATTCTTAAATCCTTGGAAGAATTCGAAATTGTGAATATGTCATCGGATTCGACGTTTGATACCGATAATGGTGGATCTAGCGAGTGCGATTGTTCCGATTGCTGGAGCGATACCGAATATATTTTGTCAGATTCTTCCAACATCGATGATTATGAATGACCGCAACGTCTTCAGCCTATTTAGTGTTATTATTTGTGTTTAATGTCGAAATGCTATTATATTTTGTTTTGAATGAAATTTCGAATTTTGCGAATTAACTAATCGTGTAATTAATTTATAACTGTTTTTTAATAAATACAATATTTTACTTGCATCTCAATACCAAATTTGCAAACTACGTTCTATAAAGTAAGTTCATATAGCACCTAGACCTGCTATTCATCTATGAAGATCTATGAACGTGTAATACTGATTGCAAAATGAAATCAGTTTTCTGTAAAATGTGTTATTAATTAAAATCCCATAAACTGTACACGTTGTTTGTTTTTCAACACTTCCGCCCGTACATTTTGTAAAAATTTATTCGCTTGGCGCCGGGCATTCTTGACATTATCGAGAAATTATAAATGTTAAAGTTTTAATAAACTCATCGTTAGTTCTCGTAAGTCCTTAACCCTGTTCCTTTACTTTCCTGAAATTTTGAAGCCATACATACGTAAATTAATACAAAATTAATCACAACAGATGCTGAAGTCGAGCACTGAGCGAGACCAACGTGGTTTATTAAGTAAAGCACAAATTGTATTCCAGAAATTGTATTCAATTCGTTTCGAATAAAGTAGATAATTGTAGTTTTTGGCACATATAAACATTTTTAAAATTGAGATTAAAATTTCTTACCTCTGTTTAACGGAAGAGGGATAATACAATCAAACATATTTTATGGTTGGTGACGCTGTCATGTCGTTGTTAAACATAGAAAATTCATATTTGTCAAATAATTTGCGGTACCACAAAAATCTGTAATCTTTTCGTGATTTATATGGCTTGTAACAATAGAAATCGCTATTTTTTACGAAGTATAGGTTGGTATATACTTATTCATGATTTAGATAAACTTAAAAATTTTACTTTCAGCATCACCAAGCGTTCAGGATAGGGACACCAGCATTTCAGAATCATCCCCTAGTCAAATATCTTGCTTTAGTTCCGGTGGATCACACATCTCTGGCTATTCTCATTTAAGTGCAAGATCTTCAAGAAATGACGTGGATCGGTTTCGTTGCTCAAGGCCACCACCATATAATAGACAAAACCAGGACTCTTTCTCTACGAGTCCTCCGGGGGGATTTGTTAGCAAATATGGCCCAACTATTATAACAATTAGTGAGTCAATATTAGTAATGAAGTTAAATTCATGATTTTTTTGAAGGTTTTGATTTATTTAGTTGTGGTGGCGATTTTGACTACGTTTATTAAAAAGTACGGTTTTCTTGTAATGACCAACACTGAGTCATACGAAACGGACTATGTTAGGAAACAGATGAACAATGTGAAAATGTCCATTGCCCAACTACATGTTGCTCATCAAGAGCTTGAGCAAATTTATGCACAAACACATGAGATTGTGGGGCATCTACAAAATTTAACTAAGGAAATTGGAAATACCACAGAACCCATCAAGCAGTTAAATAGTAATGTAGTAATTCAATTCAACTATGATGGTATGTGTAATAGATTTTACAATTTTTAGAACTTTACCATGCGAATGAGGAGAGTTCTACGGCTTTAATTGAAATAGCGCAGGTTCATGTAAAGAAATGCGAAATTAATGTAGATGAACTAGTAGATTACGCATTGGAATCATCTGGAGCGTATATTATTTCAACAGAAAATACTATAAATTATCGGAAAGCAAATGAAGTAAGCTTCTTAGGCATCACAATTTGTTATAAGGAAATGGGTCCAGAATTAATTCTACAGGTGAGCTAAATCATGTTTAGGAGCGATTTCCAAATAATTGATATAACTATCGGTAGCCTTCTATAATACCGGGAAGTTGTTGGGCATTTAAGGGCCAAAGTGGAAATGTAGTAATTCAACTGCCTGAAGTTATTATGGTCACTGGCATCACCATTGATCATATTCCCAATGACGTTTATTTAATGGGATTGGATTCTGCACCAAGAGAATTTAGCCTTTATGTAATTATTATTTTGTAATTTTAACATATACATGTAATAAATATTCTATTCTTCGCAGGGTTCAACAAGGGATTCGGTAGAGGACTCCAATTCAAAGATATTTTATGGAAGGTTTGTGTACGATATTCATTCTACTCCAACTCAGTACTTTCCGATTGATGAAGGAACGTGTCCAGTTGATGTAGTAGAGGTTGTAATTCACCTGAATTATGGCAATATGGAGTATACTTGCCTTTATAAAATTAGAATACATGGAAGTTCTTTTAACATCGATTCTGAGACCGAAAGTTAGGATATCTTGTTGACATTATGTAATATAAATATATTATACCTGTAATATTATACATATCTAAAGATTTGGTAAGTTTTTATTGTGGTTTTCATCACATTAAATGCGCAGTGCTAAATACCACTGTCCCCACTGTTTTCTCATACATATTCATATTTAACTTTTAAGTTTGTTCAATTTTGCAACAGGCGATTATAATGCGGCTACAAAGAATACTTTCAGCTTGGGCGCATTTCCTTCTTTGGCGTTATTAGTTTGGCACTGATGAAAGTAAAACACTTTTGCGCTCAGACTGCACGTTGATAGATTTCTCCTGAACTTCTTATATCTACCGCAGTGGCAGAAGAGGGTACCAAGAGAGGGTATTATTATAACAATAATTATTTCTATATTTGTCAACAGAACGGTTTTATTCGTAATGTAATACTGCAAGATTGATCATAATATAATTTTTACGTGCATTTCTTGATACCAACTAAATTAACAATAGGTTCGCAAGCAAACGCAACTACACAAAGTAAAAATATTTTATAATAACGTCCAAATCTGCGCATACAATGATTCATTTCTTATCATAAGTGTGTAGTTCCAAGTCATGTCCAAGTTTGCGATTTTTGCCATTTAGCATCATAACGCTGATCGCAATTTGCAATCAGATATGTTGTACAGCAGATTAAAATTTATTAATCAGCATTCCTGGAATGTTGTCGGGTATTTGGTTTTCTAGCAGTAAAATTTATTTCGTACGTTTGGATGAGGTCTTACGGCAATGCGCACAATTAGTACAGTTAAAGACGTGTAGAACGGTCGGATCAGCAATGAGACGCATGCGTTTACAGATTTGACGGAATTCCTTAGCTCACGCGTTTCTTTTAATTTGTTATAGTACCCTCATCTCTAAGTTTTGTTAGCTACTCCAATCAAACAGTTATCGTAATGGATGGCAAGTGTAAGCCTTACATGTTCAGTGATTTGTTTGGTATGTTGCGTTACCGTATTTTAGTAGTTTGGTTTTTGTTGTAAATATATATGTTGTAAAAGCTGAACTAGCGTTTAAAAAATGTTTGCGGCATGGAAACGGATACAACATGGCCAGAATTGCTAGTTTTTTGCTTAACATAAGTGATTATAGATAACATTAGATAGTATTCCATAATATTAAGTTAATCAATTACAGTTTCCTTTATAGTAAAATGGCGTCGCGCGCTCACGTACTCTTGACTCATCAAATCAATCAAATTCAAAAACATCTAAAAACCCTGTTTTGAAAAATTTCTACGGGCATACACTGGTGGCGGCGGCGGCGACTGCTGTGCTGTAGACTTTCTAGCCTAGAGACTTGAACAAAAATTAACCGTAACCAACCTCGTTGACCTGGTAGCCCAGAGCTACACCTCGTCCGAGTTGCTCCTCCCCCAGAAGGCGTCAAAGCGATCTCGTGCCATCTGCAGCACATCGTTTGCAATGCTCTGTGCCGACGGATCCTCAAACGAGGAGCACGACGGTACGGCCAGGACAACCACCTCCTGCATCCCATCATCGTCCTCCTCCTGAGCGATGGGCGTGTGCGCATTTGGGGCGGCCAAACGTCCGACTGCAACATGTGCACATGAGTCGCCGCCGACATGAACGCACAAGCTTGATGGCGGCAACGCGGCGGCGATGTGGTAGTGGCGGGTGCAAGAGCGATCGGCTGGCTGATCATGAGGGATGGATGGTCACTACGCCCCCGCCTCTACTCGTACGCGGTAGGCGGGGCCAGGTCTGTCTATGAGATCAAAAAGAGAGAAGGAGCTACGCGGTCGGCGGCGCGTTGGCGCGTGCGCAGTTTAAGGCGTCGCTCATGCTCGCGCCGCCACACCCATACCTAAAGCAACACAACCAAATCGGACACGATAAGCGGGTGGCTCACGCTTCGCCGGGGCGACATTATGACATGCCTGGCTCTTTGCACGGCTGATCCGTTAGCTGCGGAGGCGCCGACTGCGCAATCGGTGGCGGCAAGTCAGGCGGCGTCCACGCTTTTATCTCGCTATGCGGTCGCGCTGCTAAGTCACCTATGAAAAGCGAGCGTTTACTATCAGCTACCAGCGAGAGAAAAGTAACTACAACGGGTGATACACTAGGTTTAGGTTGTGTAATCTAGAAAAAAGGATGGGTGTGTTGGATCGTGATTAGCCCTACTGTGATGCAGCAGACATTAGAGGAATATTACCTTCGCGAACATTCTGAGTAACGGTAAACGTTTTTCCAGTGTCCAAGGGTACAGTCCAGTTCACTGGGTCTGGAGAGCGTATCATAATTTGTTCCGGACTCTTCACTCTCGTTGGTTCTGGTGGTGACTTTACTACTGGTTCAAAGTCAATAGGATCCGGTTCACTTACTTCCGGAGGTCCTTTGTCAGCTGTCAAAAACAGTAAATTAAAATACATGAACTAGTTTAGGGATTTGTGTGTAAAGTGTTAAAAGTTTAAATAATGATTAATAATAATATTTACTGTCATGTGGTGTGTGCAAGTGGGTATAGCGATACATCGACCAAGAGAATTACGTATCAAAGAAACATGTAGGCTTTGTTATAGGGTTAGATGCACTGCGTTTTGTCTGACAGCAATAAATACAACAATTCGGCATGTCGACGGCGTCAGTGTTTCAACTAGTGCCTCTAATTAGAGGGGGCTGAAGCCGAGAACTA
Organism: Diploeciton nevermanni; assembly: GCA_027575565.1. Classification (NCBI taxonomy): domain Eukaryota; kingdom Metazoa; phylum Arthropoda; class Insecta; order Coleoptera; family Staphylinidae; genus Diploeciton; species Diploeciton nevermanni. Next base: position 6,652,961 of record JAODIE010000001.1, read on the forward strand.
AGGGAATGCTGCTTCAAGATGATATGAAATGTTTGCTACAATACCACCCAAAGGCAAGAAGGATTTTGCAATGTGAATTTCTAGAATGCTACTTTCACTTAAAAGAAACCCGGATATATATTATGTAATGTTTTAGTTGTAAGAATGTTTTAATAAGAATGGTTCCAAATTATCTACCACTGGCACAGCAAACATAGTCAACGAACATCCGATTTATATAAATTGCTAATGGCATGCACATTTGATAGACCAACATCAAAAGAAGTAGCATTTCCTCTATGATACTTAACGATAGTTCATTACCAGAATACAAATAATGGTCGATGCTAGTGAGTGAAATTTGAGCTAATTGCTTGCTGTTGCGTCTGCGTCAAGCTTACCTGAACGTCCCCGTCGATTGTCCCTGGCATGCGCATTTGATTCATTGCTACTATTTTTGTTTGATTTTGACTTAACCAAGCGCTCATCCTCGTGCCTAGAGGGGACTGAACTACTTTTAGATCGGGATGAGGCAGTGGTGGTGTTGAGGGATGCTAAAACACCGGAATATCTGTTATAGTTACTATCATCCATTTTGTTTCTACCAACCAAACAAATCAACAGAACAAAACCCATGGTATTATCCCGAATGAAATCAAGGTAAATGACTATGAACGAAGCACGAAAATCATAACACATGTAAAACTAAGATTAAATAAAGGTTAGTTTGCGCGTGTGAGGATATTTTGGACAATTGGAGAGTGGATTGGTATGGATTGCCTTCCTTCATAAACGACGGATATCTGCTTGTGATCTTGTGCTCTGGCCAACTTCTGGAATATGAACGTTCCAAAGAGTCTTGGTTATTTGGGGTGATTGCCATGCCTTTAACGCCATTTGGTGAAATCATGTATGAGAAGCACAGTGTGAAGAGGTTTAAACGGTGAGATTTGCGAGTTTAGATCGAAAATAGAAAGTAAGCTATTAGCACACATACGAAACTTTGCACATACTTCTAATCATGCAGGTTTACAGTGTAGGGTACTACGTACATGGTCGTGGTCTCTTCACTGTAGGATTAGGTGTCGAAACGCCATTCACCGCAACAGCTGGCGCTGCAGGTGAGGGAGCCTTTTTCTCCTTTTCTTTAGTTATGGAGTTTGTTGTGGCGCGAGATTGGCGCTTTGGGGAACGTCTTTCCGATGAGGTCATATCGGTGGGCCCGACTGATTGCGACCTCGCTGAAATGCACAACATTAATTAACGCATCAGGATTAATTAACGATTGATATTTGTATTCATATCAATCGTGTATACCTGTTTTTAAAGCACTTTTCGATTTTAGTGAGTTTTTTTTATTCAGTGCGGTCTTTTGTGGAGATCCTTTTTTGGGGCTATTCTTCTGAGATCCTCGCGAATCATCATCGCGCTTGGGTATTGTCGGTTCAAGTTTTTCTCGAGTTGGGGAAAGAATTAATCCATCGAATTCTAAGAAATAATACTTGTTTTTATATATGACCCAAAGAGTAAATTTAACGCTTTTTTGTAATAATCTAATTACCCCCTAAATTACCTGTACCACCGGTGGTGCGTTCCAAATGATGCCGAATCATGTCTTTCATTAGCCTGGAATTCTCAGCGTTTCGCAACGCCTTGGTCGGCGAAGATTTTTTGGTGTTTTCATTATTTTTTTCTTCTTTTGTGTAATTTCTAGTGTCCCTAAATGAAAATAAGAAAAATGATCTGTGCTTTTCTGTGTGTATCCTAAGTTCAAATTACCTATGAGCGGTGGACGCCAATGAAAGCGCGGATAGTGAACTGCGCCGTGACACTTGGTCCCATAGCTCAACTTGCTTGTTGTAAACGTCAAACTCTGGCACAAACTTGCAGCCCCATCCACGGTTCTAGAACACACAATTAGCATCAATCTTCTCGAAGTGAAGAAGCAATTGACATACTTTATACTCGCCAGCCTTCTTGCGAAGTTCCATCCATTCGCTCTTTGCCGCATTCCCATTCTGCAGAATGAGTTTGTCGGGTTCTTCCACAGCTGCCTCTTCCTTACGCATACCTCTTGCATAAGGCTTGAAGTCCTGATCGTAGACCGCCTCCGGTTTGTATTCCTCTTCTTTAATGGTGTTTGATCCGTTTACTAGGGGTTCCAATTCACTTGCTATTAGAATAAAATGCTCTTTAGGGGTGGATATAGTTGCATATTTACAAGGAATGGTGCATTTGAAAAATATTGTTTGTTGCTATTAAGTTGAGTAGGAGTGAATGTAGTTTGTTAGTGATTAATTACCATTTCCATCGCGTGTCTCACAATCGTTGCGTTTGCGATGAATCATTGCGTTGGCTGCTGGCTTGAGGGCTCCCATCGACTGCGATTTGCGAGGTGCGTCGGCAGCATCCCGCCGCGATGTGTGTCCCTGAGGCCAGGCAAACTGTAGTCGATATTCGGTACTGATTTTAGATATTGCTTTCTTTAGCAGTCCCGAATCACGACCCTACGCCGGAGTGTAATCGCATTAAATCGCAGTTCAGACGTGTACTCGATGGACACATTTACAACATAATTCCTTTCACTATTTGCAGTTCGTTTTCCACTTAAAGAAAAAATGACGGTGGTGGTTCCGACCAATCGCTTTGAAGAGAATGATAACAAATAGAAAGAGAAGGAAATGAGGAGATATGCACTCTCGTCACGCCTTATCAATCCTACATGGCCCAATCAACTATTTAGTTAATTTTAGAAGTATGTTTCAGTACTACTAGTCTCTCTTACTAGAATTATACGATGTATATAAAAAGAACTGAGTGGTAGCGAAATATAGAACTTGATCATTGTATTATAGTAAAACGGTATATTTGTTGTTTGCAACGGTTTACCGTGTCTTCCGTGTTTGCAATGTCCGGATCGGAATCTCGGCGGCGTTCAGTGCACGTCAACTGGCGCTGGCGGCGCGCGGGGCCCTCCGACCTGCTGCGCCGAGAGGGTCTCCAGTGCAAGACACCTCGCTCCTCAGACTGTAATTAAAATGAATACATCTCTAGGTAAACCCTACACGGACATGCCAATCACCGGCCGAGGAAAGACTTGCGATCGTTTCAATCCAAATCAATTTAAGTCGATAGGTCGGTTCTATCATCCGCCATTTTTACACGCATGCAGTTTTATCATTCGGTATACTTTCGGATAGATAGAAATTTACAGCGTTCGGAAACGTATTCATTTTAATAGTCACCTGTCATGCATTTCGGCGTAATTATATTAGATGCTAAGAGGCTAAGTGGAATTCATGCTTCGACTAGAAAAAGTTGGAGTAATACAAGTGTAAGTAGTTTATCTATGTGGTGTTGGAACATCTAATCGTGTGCAGGTGAAAATTGCAAGTAGTAATAGCCAATCTAGAAATAAATCCTGCTATTGCAGATAATATTAAGATCAGAAACTTCTAAACAGTCATCAGATGCCACTTAGTGCAAGTGCGCCCACTCGCGTTTAAAATTTAAGGCGGAAACTAGCCCTAGCATACGCTCGATTATCCAATTAAAGTGGATTGTTTTTTCGTAATAAAAAATAAATAAATTTCGTAATAAAAACTTGCCTCAAAACGCTTGCCCCCTTACAAATTCTCCATAAAATAATTAATTTTGAGAATTTGTTGAAATTGCTAATTCATGGACGAGGTTAAAATCCTAATGGTTAAGAAAAACCTTACTTAGATTAATAAGATATTCATTAAATTAATTAATTAATATATAATTTCTTGAATTTATGATTTGGCATTAAAATCTTTAAAATATTGTAGAGTGGAATGCTAAGGAGTTTTTCTTTCAATTGCCTGTGTTCATCAAAACATGGTATAACATTTACATCCGCTGAATATTTAAAACAAATAATGTCAGTTGGAGGGTGTTAAGAACCCGTACTAACATGATATTCACTGCAGTCATTTAGGGTGCAGATGTACGGATTCGCACACAGCAATCGTTCTTGTTCTCTCGCCGTGTTGATTGTGCGTCCTGCGATTGTTACCACTCCATTCATGCAATTCCCCATAATAGTTAGCGGAAGTGCAGCAGTCGGATTTGAATGGAAATTGGAAATTCACGGCAGACATTAAAAGAAGGCTAATTTGGAATTGCGAGCTCGAGTGCAGGTAATCCAACTAGTGTTGCTTGTGAATATGCTAGGTATATATAGAAATGAGGGTAATTGAAGTTGTTGATGTTACACGCCCCAAGCGATGCGGCAATCGCATAAGGGATGAGATGGCCAATAGTACAGTGTGCGTATATTTAACGAATTTATTTGCGCTCGCATCGATTTTGCAATTTCGAGCGTGTTGCTCAACTCGAGAATTTTATTTCGTGTATACTTCGGGGCGGAAAGAAGGCATCAAGTTTATTACTATTTGATTATGTTCCTTCGTAAAAATTGAGGCTAAATATCATACAGAAAATAAAACAAATACGGTTATGTAATTACTCTGCATAACCTACGTTTATTTGAGAAAAAATAATATTTTCGTACAATTGAGAAAGAAGTAAACTGCAATAGAATGAAGCAATGCCATTAAAAATATTTCAATTACGCTTGAAATTTATTATGTGTATTTATTCTACTTTCAATTTCAATTTGATTTTTAAATAATAGAAAATAAAACATTGCTAGATACCTTTAAATCTAACAGAACCGTCCGGGAAGGACATAGACCGTTCTAAACCTCGAACCCTGGTTTAAATTACGGCGTCTCCAACTAAAGTGTGATCAGGGATTTGAATCCGCGGTTTGCCGTCTAGCAAACCTGCAGGCCACCTCATTGTCAAGCGTGCTACCGAGGCGATTGTGTGTAATATAATCAACATAAATCTCGGGCATGATATTTAATAAACTGATTGTGAATGCACCATTTTTTGCATTTAATGGATTTGCGTAACAGCAAACTAATCTAATATAAAACAATCCACTCTATCCATACTTTGTTTTATGAAATCATTGTAAAAGATAGATGTTTTATTGGTGTACTCGATTTAGTTATCATTCAAATTACGAATTTTATTCCTAGAATTTACGAAGCAAGTTAGCATGCGGAGAGTGCATTCCATTGTTTGTCTATGACTTGTCTATAAACCGTGTCCTCAAAGTTAATTGCCTAGTCGAATGTATACGTAAAACAGATCGCAAGCGGAAGCAATTTTCGTATTCGCGGAAATTCAGCGCAGTGAGCATGAACGCCCTCACGTGCTCATCAAAGCGACGCATGTCAAAGTAGTTTTCATTGTGCGTAGTGTTTTTGATAGAAGAAAAGCAAAATGCGTATCAACCACTAATAAATATTGAACTAGCCATTTCGCAAATTGCTTCAAAAAGCTCGTCTCAAAAGCTAACTTGTGTTCCTACCCGCAAACGATTGCTACTACGCCCGTATCGTGATCATGTGTGTAATATGCGTACAGAGAGTACAGAGAGTCCTTTCGCTGGTAGGCAATCAGTCGTATTCGTGAAATGCTTTCGGAAATCAATGGTTCACCGCGTGCATTCGCGCCAGTGAGCGCGTATGCATGAAATAAAGACAAGAAGATGATCGAGAAGATGGTGACAGTAGGATGTGCATGCAATGTTACCCTAGATCGGTCGGCGGATGCGCCATCGGCGACATCCGCATCGTTGTGGTTTCGGGACTCGCCGGGGATGAATTCATGGTGACGGTACGCCAGGTCGGGGTACTTCTTGCGTCGCGGCATCGCCGGTTCCAATTTCGGCACTGGAGACATGATATACTTAATCACACGCCCGTCGCACATTACGCGCTCTACGTTATTCGCGGTGTGCGTCGAGTTCTGGTGCTTGGACTTACATTCGTGGGACTCTTCATCTATCCGCGCCGAGGTGAATTCTATTTTTCGTTCGTCTACAAAGAAGCAATATATTTTAATTCAATTGCATTAGTAGCTATAAAGTGAGGTTATGTTCATGATAACTTAGTTTTTTTACCGTTTGGGGGCACGGCCGCTGCTTGTCCACATTGTGGAGCACGCCGCACGACCTCTTGTCGTGGCCCAGTATACTCGTGCCATCGATACGTGCTCCTGTACTCCGAATGTAACTGGAAGCAAAGGCAAGAGATTTCTACAAAAGACACCAATGCGGTTGGCGAAAATTCGGCATTGCGGGTGTAAGTAAAAAGATGCACGGTGGCTATGTAAGTCAATAGTGCGGGTTCAACGACCTCGCGCTTTCCAAATGGTGGACGGCGAATCAGCTGATTGCCGGTGGCTGCCCGTGGCCAGGATGGCGGCGAAGGTGAGTCACTCGACGGCACCGGCGCCACCACCGCAACCGCCAGGAGGGGGACGTCAGTACTGAGCCGTCACTGGTGATCTGCGTTTAATACAAAAGCTGGGTTAGCCGGCCGCGCGGTCAATAATTCTATCGCCCTTGGACAAAATCGAAATCTAGTAATAGTTTTATTTAGAAATCCACTATCAAGATATTTTCAGAATACATAATCCGATCATGAACATTTGGCAGTTTCCGATGCAGTGTGTATTTGTAAATATGCAAATTTCGAATTGTGATGTTCGAATTGCAAATTTCTACCTTATCTACCGGCATTGAAGGGCACGCTCGACAGAGACTCCAAAATGTACCGATCATCTGTGCGGCTGTTTTAGTTGAGAGCACAAGAAGTAGAGTTCGACCTCGCGGCCATTCACTGAATCACTGCAATCGCCACTAGGCACAATACCTCACAGCACTACGCACAACGCGGACATTAACAACGTGGACGTGGGGCGAACGGAGGAGGATGTGCCGCCGTATGGTTGATGGTGGCGGTGGCGACGGCGACGGCGGCAGCGCGGACTCTGTGGAACTGTGCGATGCGCGCTACGAACCCCACCTATGGTGAAAGCGGACGCAGCGCGTGGCGGCGCCGGCGAGATAGCAAGCTGAATCAATATCGCGACGCCTGCGAGCGAATGCTGCGTCGCGACGAGCGCAGCGCCAGCGGCGGCACGACGTAACACGTTACGAGTGTATGACATTTACACCCTTATTACGTGCGAGACACCTCAAACGTACAGCAATTCCGTTTTTTCTTACTCAAATGTCGCATTAAATTACAAATCAATAACAGGAGACTGGGTAATATTCTCACAAGTATCTAATTACTTGCTTTTGGTTGTAAAAAACATATTAATACTTGCCCCTTACATAACCTAGCTGATAATAGCACCATATCAGTTGCAACCCACTCTAACACATTTTAAGGAGTAAACATAATGCTATCCAATATCATTGACCTTGATATATGTTCAATTCAAAGCCGAGATTGAGGCTGCTGACGATAGTCATTCAGTAGATCGCGCGTTGCGGGACGTCGCGGTCGGTGCTTCTTCTGTCGCTATTGTCAGTTGCGATTTTGTGGCCCCGTTTGGTATTAATAATTAATTAGAATGGCACATCAGCCAGATGGTTTTGTCGAACTTGTTCTCATCAATTATCGCTGGGTATTCGTGTGCTTCTTCCTGCTGCCGCTGTCGTTCTTGTACAACATTTGGTTTTACTTTCGCAACTGGCTCGTCTTCACGCTGAACAGTGCCCCCGAGAAGCATGATGAACGCGTCAGGTTCATTCAGAAGCAGGTAATGGCGGCGCTAACAGCCACTCAGTCGCTTGAAAACGTTACAAACTTGTTTTAATGGCAAAAACGAGTTTCGTCAACAAAAAATTATGTTACTTGACGCACGATGTCAGCCGTGGTGCACTTGAAGAAATGCTATATAACGACATAATGGTTTTTATGTTTGCTGTTTAATTATAAATAAGATTATTTCGAAGATAAAATTCAATATTATTGTGGTTATTTCTTTGCTAAATGTTTTTCTGCATAATCTAATCAGTTACGTAAAACCTAAGAAAAAGGGAGACTAATGATTATTTTGTTTTAAGTAAATATTTAAGTATACAATTGAATGGAGTTGGTTGATTTAGAACGTTCTCTGTGCGCACGAAAACATTGTATCATCGATCGTTGTTCGCCTATTGGATCCTTGTGCTAAGATCCTGTTTGTACCTAAGTCGATAATTTCTTATATCAAGTTAATAATTTGATAATAGTTAATACCAATTGAACATTATGCGTTATCGACCAATCATGATGGTGTAAAAAAATGTTTTTTTCTGAATTTCCGAAAGGACAATCGTTTATTTTTATACCTTTCGGTTGCGATTTGATATATTGTCTCATAACATTCGTAGTTGTTGTTAGATTATTTAGCTGATCTTAATAACAATTTGTGAATAGATACCGAAGAAATGTGTGAGAACGAAAGTTGTTTATCTTTCATGATTCCAAAGTTATAAGTTATTAAAGTGAATTTTCGTGACGAAGTGCAGAAGCTGATATATTCCGAACAAATATACATTTGGAATGAAATGCCTGAATGCTTGCTGAGCTGTTTGTTTATAAAAGATAAAGCGTTAGAGCAAACCTTGTTGAGAGTGCTGAGTGGTTCTTCACTCACGCATTTTTCACTCATTCATCTACAATACAATGGGAGATCATATTATTCAAGCATCATTGCTCGCCGCACGCAGATTAGACTCCAACAAGATGCCAACTATTTCAGTTACGTAAGTGAGTTAAAATCGAGTTTCAATTTTCAGATTGAAAAACATTTCATGTCAAAAACTAAATGCGACAAGAAAATTGGAATTCTAGTGTCGTAGTAAGCTACTTATACTTAATAAAGTGAACATACTTTCAGAATCTCGTTGAGTGTAGTTATTATGTAGATCAGGGATCGGCAACCTACGGCTCGCTCCAAACAACCTTTTGTGAAAAAAAAAAAAAATAACAAACTTATAGCGTGAGCGTGCTGTTACTGCTGACAAAAATGTACGAAGTAGATTACTAATTATTGTTTTCTTTGTTTTTTCACTTTGGGGCACAAGGGTCTATTGTCCTATATAATTATTTCTATTATCACTAAAACAGTGAAATAGTGCTGTGTTCAGTTTATCTTATTGAAGAATATTATTTTTATGTATCAGGCGTATTAGTTTTATAAATTGTCAATCGCTTCTCTTGGCAATGCTACAGAAGGGGACACTAAACCAAACAAAGTTGTTCAGCATTGCTCAAAACATCCTTACATATTTCGATATTAATTGCTAAACATAAAAAGCTATTTACGGATGGTGAGTTCATTAAAAAAATTTATTTTGGTTGCAAATTAACGAAAATTTTCTTAAACAAATTTAAATTTCTTTTATAAATTGTATATTTTTTGTTCTCTGGCCATATTGTTATTATATTATGATAAGAAAAAAGTTGTTTTTTATATTTATTTTTTATAATAGGCAAAATTCAAAGTGCGACCCGCACAAATGTATTTAATTTGCAAATGGCCCGCCGCTTGTTGCAAACCCCTGATGTACATTTCCGGCTTGTTGTCTTCTTCAGTATAAGATTAATAGTATAAACTTATTAATATTAAAATTATTAAAAATAAAGCAAGTAACCCCTGTTTTACTGGACAAATGTTACAGTTTATTTGCATTGATGTGGTTTTATTGATCATGATTTTTTTAGATTTTGTATTAGTATACTGTTGGCAAACCAATATAATACATTTATTTATAGGTTATTAAATAGACGATCTTGTGTTACACATTTAAATTTATCGACGGGCACATTTGTCTCATCTCACGAACTCTACAAATATTGTTCTGCATATTAACGTTCTACAAGTTAACATTTAGTATGTGTTAAATTTCATTTGTACAATGAAATTGTACAAATTGAATTTCTTTAAACTTGTGTGCTACAGATACTTATTACAAAAAACTTTTGAAATTGGAGTTTTGTATCAATCTTAACAATATTTCCCTATAAGATAAAGCAACAATAAGATGTATTTGGATTAGTAGTTATATAAATATTTCCCTTGCGAACCGAAACAATGTACGAGTATTTTGATATATACCTGCCCCAATACCTGAAATCAAAATAGTTCAATTGCTCTGAATGTTCTGTACCTTTAATGCCTTGAAATACAATCTCTCTCAATTTATATAAAATTAGTAAAATGGTACCACATGGTGCCACCTTCTTGGTGTTAAGTTACCTTTTGAACGAGTGATAAAAATAGCCATTGTTACGTGTCTATATTGTTATCTTCAGAATTTTAAGTGGCGAATTTCAATGTACACTCAACACACACTGCCACTTCACATTGTTCCATCCATCACTGTGCAGACCATTGGTCAGCCTCACGCCGGCTATGACAGATCCGTTAGATCTTCCAGATTTCTGAACAAAGTGATTTATTTTCTTTTCTATCTCTGTTGATTGGGCAACAATTTTAGATTACTTATTCGGACCTAAAATACTAAAATATGTTATTTTAGGTTCACTTGCTACAATTTGGGTACAGCAAAATCTTTTATTTGTTTGAATTATTTGTTCATTATCTGTTATATACATATTGGAAGGTAAATTGTAGTAACTTATTACAGTAAGGGAGTAAGGAACAACAACAATGGGAAACAATGATTTACAATAGCAAATATTACGAAGGAAACCGTTGGTACCCACTAGTATTATATTAAAGTACCTCTAATTTTTACAATCCTACCAAATATTGATGTGTTTACCAGATTCAATAATGGATAAGATGGAATAGATGTAATAAAATATTTATTTGCCTGCAGATATCCGACTGGAATAAAGCTGGTAGAAAGAAGAAAATATGTACCGCTCGTCCTGGTTGGCAAACTGTCTCCTTCCGACGACCAAAATACAAAGAGTTTATGCATCAAGTGCAGGTGAACCTCGTAGACATTTTGGACGTTGACAGTCAACGAAAGGTAGAATTATTCATTCATTATTTCATTCGTAAAGTTTCTTAAATGTGTTCGTTTCTTCTATTTCCTCTCTTGATAACTGAGAATTGGTTTCTACTTATCGAAAATTCCTACCTGTATTCTAGAAGGCTGAATCTGAATGGCACTGAGGTTTATTTCCTGAACGTAACGACAGAGTTGGCAAGTAATTTATTGCCCGCGTAATTGCTCGTATTGTTATCGCAACTTGCAATCGACCGACGGCGACGTTCAGTCAATAGTCGCAGTGTAATAATGACAGTGGTAATGGCATCCAATTAACTTAAAAACCCAAAAGCCTTTGCAAGACGATACACATTCACCATTGCATAAATATATTTATTACTTGGTAGATTGTAAGAGTTGAACCATTAGTAACAATGGGCCAACTTTCCGCAACCTTAAATCCTCTCGGTTGGACCATTCCAGTTTTTCCCGAAATCGACGACTTAACAGTCGGTGGATTAATAATGGGTACCGGAATTGAATCATCTTCACACTGCTATGGATTGTTCCAACACATTTGCGTCTCTTATGAAATGGTTCTTGGGGATGGGAGCCTGATAAAGTGCAGCAAATCCTTGAATTCTGACTTATTTTACTCGATTCCGTGGTCTTACGGTACTTTGGGAATCCTTACTGCTGTGGATATACGGATCGTGCCTGCAGAACCCTATGTCAAACTCGTTTATCGTGTTGTAAAAGGGTTGACAACAATCGCTGAGGAGTTCCGCAAAGTAAGCGCAGACACAGAACACAACGAATTTGTCGAAGGGTTGATGTATTCTAAAGATTCGGCTATTATTATGACCGGAAATCTAATAAAAAGCCCCGCTTCAAATAAAGTAAGTTTATGACACGTCTAAATCGGTAAAAAATGTGAAAAGATTGTAAATAAATTTAAAGAATTCTATCATCTCAGGTAAACCCTATTGGCAAGTGGTATAAGCCCTGGTTTTTCGTTCATGCACGAAACATGCTTAACTCAGTGGAACCTGTCACGGAATACATTCCATTGAGGGATTACTACCATAGGCATACAAAATCTATTTTTTGGGAATTGCAAGTATAATCTCTATTGTGGTTTATTTTGTATTATTGTAACTGAAAGCAATGTGTAGAGGCAGATTTGTATTTACGGGATGTAAGATTCTTTTGTTGCTTCTTTAAGGATATTATCCCATTCGGCAATAATGTCTTCTTTCGATATTTGTTCGGGTGGATGGTGCCCCCAAAAATATCACTGCTGAAACTTACTCAGACTGCAGCAGTGAAGAAACTCTACGAGAACAATCACGTCATTCAGGACATGATGGTACCGATCAGTAAACTTGAGGAGAGTGTTCTAGCATTTCATGATAAATTTAGGGTAAGTGTAAATTACATGTCAATAAAATGGCCAGTTAGTACCCTGTTCTAAATATTCCTAAATATTAACTTATAAATGAATTACCTAATAAAACATTTAACAACATGCATCTGTGCAAACATTACCTCCATGATTTTATACGCCCCAATTATGTCTTTTAGCACTTCTACTAAAATAGATTACTACCATTCTTGGGCTAAACGTGGTCATTATTTAGTAGTCGCAGTTCAATTGAAAATTTCCACCCAATCCCATAGTGTTATGCGTCTAGTCGTTTGAAACCTTTTCTAAAGCAAATCGTCAATAGAATGATACCTGCAGGGTGTGTTACGTGCCTGCCTAAGCACATTAACATATTTATTACTTTAGTGGCCTCTATTAAATTGTGCCTTTGACTATGTGTGCTGAAAACAGGTGTACCCTCTCTGGCTGTGTCCGTTTGTGCTACCGCCTGACGCCGGAATGGTACACTCACGATCAAAGTCAGCAGAAATGTATGTAGACATTGGTGTCTACGGGGTGCCCACTATTGAGGGCTTCCGGCCCCGGGAGGCGACTCGCGCTATGGAAAAACTCGTCACGAATTTCAAGGGGTAAGAATTTTATATTTTATTCAAGTCTGGTTGAACATGAATACTATGAAAGTGTTGCTTTGAATTATCATTTTGTCGAAGTCGGCACAGTGACACATACTTTCTTCGTAATTAATTTTATTACTAATAGAGCTGTTCAACAGTAAATTTTCGTAAAACTTGTTATACTTACTAATTTTGTTTGGAGTATCGTTGAGTGTTTGATATTCATTATGTAAATGAAACTTAAGTGAACTTAAACTTAAAAATGAATCTTAAACACTTCGTGACCACACTCAACAATACTTTGAAACTTAATTATAACACTTAGTTAATATTGATTTGTAAAACGTTTTCGGCTTGCTGCCTTCTTCATTTTCAGTGTTATAGTTAAGTTTTATCTACATAATAATTTTGTTAAGTTTGATTGCTGAAATATCTGAAAGCTGAAAGTATTCTTCAGTAGTTTTAAAATTGATAAAAATCATGACCCATACATCTGACTTCTATTAAATCAAATCAGTGTTGTGTATGAGGAAATATATCCTTTCGAATATGATAAAATGGTCAATGCTTGATTTTAATTGGTTTAAGAATAATTTAGTTAGTAATTAGTAGTAGTAGTAATAGGAGAAATAACTGGGAGTCAAATTTTCTCAAAAAACTAAATTATTTACTAGATTTTGATTTTATTGATATGACATATGCAAAAGTTTTTAACTCAAGACATTTCAAATTACACATGAGTCGCATTTTAGAAAGACTTCAGATTTTGATTTAGTTTGACACTTTCTTTTTCAAAATGAATAAAACATTTTCAGCTGGTTGCCACCTTCTTTGTTTTGTTTGACATTATTTTTTTTTTTATCTTGGACACAAGTTTATCTAATTAAACACTTTATATTTCTCAACAGCAAAATTAATTTTAAAATTCGAGAAATTTGCTTATCCTTTACAGGCTTTCTTAGATTAGTAAGTGTGTGACGGTTAATTATATCCTAAGAGGGTTATAAAAAATAAAGAAAAGAAGAGGACAAAAGGATGTAGCGTACACGTGCGGAGGCGTTTGTAGGAGATATTTGGGTGCTTTATTCGTTGGAATGTCAACCATATAACCATAAATTGCAGTTGAAGAATTAAAAAAACTCTTGCAAATTATTCAGATACAATCAAAGTTTCTAATTACTTAAAATAATGGTTTAATATGGTAATATCTTATAGTTCAATGTTTATTTAAGCATTGATATACGTTCTTATCATCACAAATCTTCACGTGTAAATTCTAACCATTTAAACATTAAATCACCGAATAAACATCCTTTCGTATGTTGTTTTAACTATTGGGTCTCACAAATCTTCTTGACTCCAGGCCCCAAAACAACATCTCAAAATATCCCATACCTTTACAGCACCAAGATAGATTATGGTATCGCCTTTATTTGTATAACAAGCACTATCTTTGGTAGACCATAAACTTAACCTAACACCACACCTTCTACCTTCTTTTTTTGCACTTGTGCTATATTTCTTATATTATACGAGACGAAAGGAAAAAGACGGAACCCCGAGCGGTTGCAAGAAGTCAGGGTACAAACAAAACAAATTCTTAACGAATCGTATCGCTTTGTGGTTTGTGCCGTTGGTGTTTTAGTAAATGCAGCGTTGCATTGTGCGCTCATGTTCGGATTCTTGTGGTTAAGGCAGACGCAAAGGTTTATGTTGTTCTACGTACGAATCTTTCAACATGTCGACATGCAGACATTCCAGAGCCACACGGACCACACCTGCCCACCTACTTACTTAATTCCAGGCGGCCTGCGCGCTGGAACTTACTCAGTTCCAAGTTCCAAAGCGAAAGTATAAAGCAAAGGGGAACAAAAAGTGTCCAAACATTGTCCTACCTTGAGAGCACCACATTGTCTGCATACAAACATATTTTATATGTTTAGCATCACATAACCTTGTCTAAATATATTGGTTTTGGAGAACAATATTCTCATAGTGGATTCAAATCAAGTCAAAAGTTCCTTTACGCTAATATAATGTTCTTTTTACTTACACGTTGTTAAAATTCAGTTTTCAGATGTTATACGCGGATACTTACGCAACTAGGGAAGAGTTCCGAGAAATGTTTGACCATCAATTATACGACAAAGTTCGCAGGGATCTGCAATGCGAAGATGCGTTTCCAGAAGTATATGACAAAATTAGCCGCCAAGCACGTGATTGAATTACGAGCACTCAGTATGCACATTGTAACAACATGTGTCAAGAAAGATCTCTTCTTGAAAACGCCATTAAGCCTTGATTGTATCGTAAGAGACATTCAGACGTTGTGCCATTTCGTACCATAAATCAATAAATAAACGGTTTATAATAGGAGTAATTTAATTTTGCCATTGCCATTTAAACCATTTTTCTCCAGTTAAAGGATTTGCTCGGCCAAGTTCAAACTTGTTTATTACTGGAATGTAATAAATTAGATAAGTATCAAAATGGCAATATTGACGGCAGTAACAGTAGACGACTTGGTTGCCAGTGTTGCTAGTGCTGGCGCCGACCGGCCCTGACTTTTATGATTGTTTTCGCCTGCATGCGACTACCAGACGATGGGGGCGGCATTTGGAAATGTGGTAGGGAGTGTTGTGCAGACTAGGATAAAAAGGGAAATTTATTGATTATATCAAACTAGTGAACCGTCTGCAAAAGTATTATGATGGAAAATTAATTTATATAAGAAAGTCTATGTGCAATTGAATAGACAATACATTAGTGTTTTTGGTTATGCTGATTAAGGGTATAGCGAATGTGATGAAGGAAAGCAAACGACAGAGTGCATAACACATCATACTCATGTCCAACGTGCTTACTGTAAATGATAGCATATGATAACAATGCGCGTGATTTAATATCGAATTCTATGATATGCGCCTACAATATCTACGATCAACTCCACACTCCTCGCGGTCTTTACGGTTAACAAAACCTACAGGATACTCGATGCGCGCCGGCATTTCAATTTATAACTTTCATAACTAACTACCGAAGCCTGCAAAATCCTATACAAGTTAATAAATTGATAAACCAGACATTTAATAGGCCGAAAACAATCAATTTCAATATGGTTCATTAACATGACATTTCTAGTATAGAGCATACATTTGTTATGACTATATTTAGGTATTTAATATGCAAATTGATTAAGGTAAAATGTGGCGGGCTATAAATTGTTCGTGAGAGATTAAAGCATTTTATTGATGGCACAAAATTCATGTCAAATTGAAAGCATTGAAGTAATGAATGAAAATTAGACATTTATTGTATTTTGTAGGCAGAACATATATTTTGTAGAAATAAACCAATTTCAAAATTCTACAGTCAATATCAGTATGTTGATATACTCATTTTTAATTTAAAAAATTGATTAAACATTATTAGTTTAGAAAAAGAAAATGACCAATTTCAAACCAATTTAAAGCTAATTCACCTAGAAACCAAATGACAATCATTGTTCCTTTGTATCAATGTTTCTTCAAAATAATTCTATCAGCATTTTGATTACATTTTTCTCAAGATTACTAATCAATTCTTATATACGTTTTCATATATGAAATTATTATGACCAAACACAAATATTAATGCAAAATTATTTCACAATATATTACACATTTCAAAAATAATTCAACACAACTTTCTGTTAACCCTATCTTTACATAATGATTTTTATTCTGTATTCTTATTGTACTGTATTTACTGCCATTTTATGAGATATGGTTACTGTTGGTAGATTATGTTGCAGCACATGTTTAGACAAGTCTATACATGCTAGGTCCAGAACCATTTAATTATCCACCCGGTTCTATTTTAATCCGGTAATGCACTAATGACTATTCTTAATAAAGGCCAAACATAAAGAAATTTACGACATTCTCGGTAGCTCAACTACCTGCTATGGGGACAGCAAAAGCGAATTCTTTGGGACAACTGCCATTTATCACCATAAAAAGGATTTCTGTGTGGTTGACTTTCGGAGAAGAAAATTCTTGTGGTGAATCATTGATTATGATTTTGCAATAATTTAACGTTGTGTAATTCTACGAGCTGATGACTTTGCAAATTCCGCCAATGCGTAAAATTAATTGCACAAATTCCAATATGGTTAAATATGCACATTTCTTCGTATTTGTGTAACAATCATTTTTCAATATGTAAAAAAGCAACTTTTACTTTATTTCTGTTTCATATCTCGTCGTCTCTGTTCATTCAATTGAGTTTGCCATTACAAGCTCTACGAGTTGTTGGTTGAGTTGGTATGATGTAGTATACCTGCTTACCTGAGGCTGAATTACACCTCGTACGCTCATTCATAACGAACCATCACGCATCACCGGTCGCATCGCGTGGCACGTCGTTTTCATTCAGGATTCACATTCAGTTTGTCGCAGACGACGGCTTGGGAAGGACCGGTGCGAGAGCGTTTTGAACGCCGGTAACAAAATGCGCTGATCACGAGCTACATCCTATTCAGGAGCACTGCAATCGAAGCTATTAAACTGATTGAACAGTTAAAACAAGTATTGAAATTAATTTCAAACACAAAGTGAATCAGAACAATAAATTGGAGTTTACCGGCTTTAGTCTAGTTTTGAGATATAAACTTCATAAAAAATAATTAATTAAATAATAGTGTTTTAAAAAGTTTCGAAGAAGATGCCGAACATATTAAAATTATTCAGGCTATTATGGATTTCATACACCTTTGTCCTGATCTGCAATCAAAGTAAGTACCATTTTTAAATCAGAATACCATGCACTCCCTGACCTGTTTCTTGCTTGTTTCCTTCAAAAAGCCACTTGCCCAACATTATTCTTTTTCTTCCAATAGTAATTACTCGAGAAACACTTCTTCAATTTCTCACCCAGGCACAATTCAATTTGTATCGTGATTAATTTCACACTTAACATCATCCCTTCAGCACCATAAATTAACAGTTCTTTCCGTTGAATAGACATTAATGCCGTGGTTATGAAATCGTCTTTGACGCTCTTATCGCTACTTGGGTCAATTGAATGTTATGTTAATGTCACCTAAACGTTGAGTTAATTAATCACTGACTTGCTTGGTGCGCATGAATGCGCGTTTGCGAACTATTAGTAAGGATTTTCGGGGAATCTGGTTCATTCCACCTGTTTGAACAACTAGTCACGTCCGAGTTAGTAGGTCCTGCTAAGACTGGTATAGTTTCATGCTCTGGTGATGTTGTGATGTTATCACATTAGTTCAATATGAGCGAGCACAAGTGTTTTGTTTGGGAAGTGAGTAAAATGGCTCATGCTCAGTGGGCTTGGTAATGTGATTCAAGTTCATGAAAACTACAATATTATCATTAACGGCTGCAATTAACTACTTCTACATATTTAGATTATTGATGGTGATGTATTCTTTAAAATTTTAGGCAAACCCTACCCTACCCTTATTGATACAACTTTTAGTGGGGTTTGGTTATAAACACATTTTACAAACATATTAATTAATTAAATTGTGGCCACTAATTTGTCACTTTATTATACTGCATCAATTACCATGGTTATTAGCAGTTATTGAGCTTATTGAGGATTCGCACCCATGTCTCTCGAAAATATAAAAATTAAAATAATATAAACTTTGCATTCGTGTTTCGGCATTTCACGCCAAATATTTGATACAGGTTAGAACTGTACTGGTTTTACATTTCCAAAGAAAGACTTTTTCTTTTTCGAGCAATATGCAAGCATTCTTTACACTTTTAGAGAGGCTCTTATTATATAAATCTGTCTCAAGCTCAATTTTAACACACCTTGTCGCACATTTACAATTCAGCAATACTTAATCTTGCATTCTCCTTGTATTTTAACTTGGTCCAAGTACCTCAACGTTCATTCAATTCACCTTTCATTCACATACCCTCCATCTCACTGGAGGCAGTGGTCCAAACACAATACACTTTAATTCGCCGCAACGCTCTCTTTCTGAACGTAGTAATCTGATTTATGGGATTGCGGAAAGTTCGTGTTCTCTGTGAAAAGGATCGCCGCTTGTGTTTTTCTGGAAATAGGAATGGTTCGAAAGCATTTAAAAATGTTTCACAACAATTACGACTTGTACAAACAAACGGCAGCTCAGTCACAACGTTAACAATCCTCAAGTTCAAGAATCGCACGTAGTTTATACTTAATTTTGTGCAGGTAGTTCTTTGGTATATTCTCAAGCCTTCAAGTTTACACAAGTATGTTTTATACTATGCTTACCATGTATGGTCAACAAATGGAGATGTAAACTGTCATAAGTTTCACGAAGTTGTTGAGAATTGACTTTAAAAGTTCTCTCCTAAGAAATAACCTTCTTGAGGAGAAAATTGAAATATATATATATATATATATATAATATATTGATTGAATACTAAAATTTCAATATCCGTTATTTTATCACCAGTGCATATTCCCTTTGATAAACGTTTTTTAAACTGACCATAAACACAACTTAATTAAACTAAAACCTTTAAACATTTCCACCTATTTAATCTCCCACTTTTGAAACTCGGCTCATCATCATTATCTTCACGATTGCACTCTTTGTTCATTCCACTATGTTTGTCTTACTTAGCCTGCATGTTTATAAGTATTTATCTTGTGCCTCGAGGAAAACATTTGATGCGACTTTTCGTCGTCATTGTCTCTTCTTTATTGTCGACTGTAATAATGCATAAACTCAGTTAGACTCTTCCTTTAGCTGCAAGCACGAAAACAGGACGTGTTCATCCAGCGTGCGTCTACTGCTTGTCATAAACTTTCGACCTTCTCGTGAGTTCTTGCTTTTCGGTCTGCAGACCGTGCAGACCGAATCATTTGTGCGCAAGCTTCTGAAAACACCTGCTCTTTCACGATGCAGCATCCCGAACATCCGTTCGTCATCTTTTATATTTCATCTCCGTTCCTTTTATTACAATATTACGGCTTGCTCGAGGTGAACACATCCTCACACAGTATATTATGGTATTTTATACACGTGCGTGTGTGCGAGAATGAGCGGTGCGTGTGTAAATTTTATAAAATTAAATTATATGTTGGAGCGTTGAGGTCCTCGGATGATGGGATGGTAGTTGGTAATCAGTCGGTAGTTGGATGGTAGCGCGTTCCGGTTGAGCGACGCACTGGATTCTTCAAACACGCATACCTAATGCACATGACTACAGAACCTGAAAAAAATCAGAACTTGTTATGCATTTAATGGGATGGTATTTGTTTTTTTTTTTTGATACTTAGATTATCATCCAATTATATTTTCTCATGCGCATGTCATTTCGAATAAAAACAAAATATTTCTTAATTTAACTGATTGAAGCAGTTTTCAATATAACTTGATCTGTGTATGCTTCCACATGAATAAATTTACTTTCATGGCAGCTATGCGCTGAGGGTAGATCCATCTGCATACTTCATTGCACCTTAAATTTTTGGTAACTAACTAACTCGTTATCTTAATTGCTTTAAACTGCCTAGAAGATAACGAATACCTTTGAGATGAAAATAAGTTTAAGTTATTACGATCCATCCGGTCTAGTGGGCCGAGCAAAGTTGAGAGCAGTTTCCAATTAAATAAAAATGGTTCATTTTTGGCCCTCCAGGCAAAGAAAAAGTTAAAGAACAGTAAAGTGGTTTGTTAAGGAGTGAAGGCATATGGCAGAGGCTATATCCAACCAACGATCGATGAACGCTTTTTTACTTTTGCTATAGAAACGATGATGAGGAGTTGAGGCTGAAGGTAAAAAAGCTACCGCTCTAAAATGAATGTAGCCCTATATTTAATAGCTTTCGGCTACCTTCTTATGTTTTTCGAATAATGGAATAAACAAGACATCCTTCTGGTACATGCTGTTAATTGGTATTTGAAAGTTATGTTAGTCGTGTTGGTCGATGTTTAATTTAAATCGAGTTCGTTTAACATTCCTGGGATCATCTCTGCGTGTTGTTTGATCTGATTACGCTTGAGAATTCAACCGCAGTAAAACTGACCAGGATGTATGAGCATTCTAAACTACTTTGCATTTTGTATAACGAGTATTTTCTGAGTAGTAACAATTGCATTAGCCAGCTGATTCGAAGAAAGCTTAGTTTGCTGTCTGCATCATGTAATTTGCATTTATTGCATTCGTTGCATTGTACCCCGCCTTCTGTGATGTCCCGTCTTTTACATTTCATGGTCTCAGACATAAAGCACAAAAGCGCGTTCATGTCGCTTGCAGCGCTAATCTCTCCATTGTTTCACAGCTCGAGCACTAGCGAAACAGTTATTATGAAGATATTAAAAAGTTACAGTAAATCATTAACTGCATATTCTATAGCTGGACTAGCTGGCACTGCATCTGCGGAACAAACGAATCCGCAAGCCACATGCGGCCCAAACGCGGAATAAATTCGAAATACCCGTACGGATTCCACTTGTTCCGGTAGAGCGGTCTTGAGGTTAGGTGGCGTTATGCAATATGCAATCTTATGAAACACACAACGCGTGAAATGCGAATCAACGAGCGTACCGCAAACACATGAACTGAAACAAACGTTAGTTTTGCTCGGCGCAATTACTTTGAAGCAATTTGTAGAAAAGAAAATATTACTCATATAATAAGATATCCAATGATGTAATGCTTACTTGGAGGAATAAGTAACAGTAATTCAAATACAATAACAATAATTTCCGCTTTGAATTAATGCATGTAGAGGTATAGTTGTTTTTTTAATACGTATTGCTTACCATCCATAATAGCAACACCACCAAACTAGTAATTTTAAATCTGTTTGAGTGCAAGAAGAATTTTAGGCTTCCGACATGGTTTTGTTTAAGAACCATGCGGGATAAATGTTTTAGATAAATGTCATAAAAGTATTCCGTTTGATGCAATGTACGTTAGCCACAAGCAATTTAATTGTGTACAGCTATCTTTCATCTCATAAATGAATATCAGTTATAAATAATGACTGAAAAGTGATGAGATTAATAATTATAAACAATGGTGACTATATTATGAATGATATCACCTTACAATAATCTTTTGTTTTGCGCTCGGAAAACAATCTACAATTTATCGACCGTAATCCCAATACTGAGATGCAGAGCTGACCTCTCATCACGACGACACATTCCTTTCAAGCCTGCCAACCGCAAAATGTTTCATAATGTACAATGTTTTACATCGTCCACAGTGTGCGCATCACCAAGTTTCTCTCATCTTGCTTATTCCACCGGATATTGTAACAAAATATCTAGACACCCAATCGCGACGATTAGAGCGGTGTATTTCGTTAAACGAGCGAGATGGCAGAAGAATTAGGGTAGAATTGCTACTCATAACCTTACTTACCGATTTTTTGTAAACCGATCAGGTGTGCCAGACTATCATTTGTTGCATATGCTTATCCGTTAATTTTTTTGCGGCGTTGGAATATTATATATTTTATGTAGTTTGTTGTAGGTCTTCGTCGGATTGAATTTGCATGCCGTGTGGTTTAAGCCTTCCGTTTGTTGCGGTGATTCTGGTTCCCATAGTTTCCGGTGCAAACAATGCGGAATGTGCTTCGGTGTTGTTTCATTTTGAAGCAGAAATATGACTTTAGTGATAAATCTTCCAAGGCGATAATTAAGCATGGAAGACTGCTATGAATGCAGGAATGTTGAGCGAAGTTAAAGGTAGAATATTACTAGGAAGTACCAAAGCACTTAAACATAACCCAAACATAACAATCTACCCTGGTCTATGAGTCACATAAAGTGTAAAATAAGAGGAAAAATGCAGTGGGTTTGTGAATTTCAAATCAGTTTTTCATTTAAGGCGTGGAAAATAGTGATTATTGTTACTTCTTGATAGACTGGGACTAAGTCTAGGCCATTTTAATAATATAGTTACGTTTATTCTATTTATAATTTCAAATTATTAGAGGAATAATATCAACTACCAATATTGTTGATTTGTTTTGAATGCTAATGCAAGCTTCTTTAAAGCTCAAGATGTAGATTTCACTAAACTGATGGAGTTGTTTAAGAAAACAGTACGACAGTACTGTACAGAACATCTCACTGCCAAGACCCGTTCTGATCTTCTTTGAGCGAAGACCATGCTAAAACTTAGAACTTGATTATTACTTTTTTTGAGCGAACTGCAACTGCCGGATACCAACACCGTACTTTACCTTCATTCCATTATACTGCATCAACTACCATTAGCAGTTATTGGGACTGAATTCAGTATGAGTACATATTATATTGAATATACCCCCAGCACTGCTAGAGTTAGACGGATTACTGACTGAGCCACGGAGTAACTTGATTATTAAACACAGGATAAGACATTCCAAGTCAAAACCGCTTATAATTTTAAAATTTCGTATTGTGCTAACTTCAATAAAGTCTGCTAGCATTTTAGGAGTACCAAATACCTGTACTTAAAAGTCAACGTTTTAAAATTGCCTCCGGAGGTATTAACATAATGGCAGGGTGATTTGGTAAGGTGTTATGAAAGCCTTGACTGTTATGACCACTGTGATAACTGTTGCCGATTACGTTACCTCTGCGGTAGTATGATAAAACGCAAGGCGGGTGCCCATATCTCGGTGGCTTCTTCATAATTTGTAACTTCCGTTACTTTACCGTCTCCGACCCCGATTTGCCACTCGACCGGCGGCGTTAATTTAATAATATTAATCAACTCGTTCGACCACTCGAAACAAATAGTAGATGACTCTGATATAAAGTCATAGACACAATATATGGCATAAACATATAGAGGAACTACGTTATATATGAATATTGATGGTGATTATTAAAGTACGGTGTTATGTTTTGCTATTGTGTTGGTTTTTATACTACATTATAAGGTGCCGTGCGATTTATTCAGAGCGGTAATAAGCTAATAATAAAATCAGAAACTGCGCTCAGCGGTCTTTGACTTTCCGCGTGCGTCCGACCGTGAAGGCGGATTAAATTCAATGGAGTATATTGCACTACCATACGCATTTATTCTTGAGTTACGTAATAGATTATGTTATTAAAATCATGTGTATAAAATATGTATATGGTTTGATTTTATGTGTCACATGTGGTACTATATTTTATTATCCCAAAAGATAGTAAAATGATTTAATTAATCGAATGCACCACATTTGAGCAATGGTTACCATTATCTATCATCTAAAGCACCGATTTTTAATTTATTACTGGGTACGGGGAAGTCGTAAGTATTGGGTATCATTAAAATAGTTTTGCAAATTAAAAAAAGGAATTAAACCGAGTAAGGGCTCATTAATAATTTATGAAATCATCCTACTATAAATCTATTATTAATTTTACATCTTGTGTTTTATTAGCAGTATTTCCAGTAAGTACAAAATGAAGAGACTTTTATTTATTTTTACTGGATTTTAATGTAACGAATTGGAGCAAACAAATCGAACAAAGGGAATATTAGATAATTATGCAAAGAAAAATTTGGAAATTCTACCATCAGAAAAGTTGAAGTTGATATAGTATATAGACAAGTGTTATGTTAACATAACATAACCATTATATTGATAAAATTTCACAAAATTCTACTAAATTTCACTTAATAGAACGTTTTCGGCATGTTGTCTTTTTCAGTACTGAAGTGATTCTTCAGTTGTATTAAAGAAAATTTTATAAACATTTAAATTCTAAACACTTCCTGACCATATTCAATGATACAAAAAAACATAATGGTTATTTCTAGAGAATAAACTAAAACATTGTGTGTGAATTTTAGTTGTTGCTTTTGTAAATATAATTATTTACGATTTTAGATTAATGTTAATGAAGTTAATTCATTATTATATTTAATTATACTATATTTATATTAATTTTATTTTAGTTATTAAACTTTTGGCGCGATCTTTTTACTGTTACTACTCGCTGCAATCTGTAAGACCAACTTTTTAACGTTGTTAAATTTGTTAATGATAATGTGAATTAATTTCCGTCTTGGATGCATACTCATTTAAATAATGTAAACATAAGATTAATGTTTCAACATCCTTTCAACTTTTTTTACTTCTTTCTAATGTTTGCCTTTGCTAAAACTGACAATCAAGGAAACAACATCAGGATTAAGTTACATTCCTTTCGTCGAGAGGTATCTGTATGCAGCGTCATAGTCATTTCTCAAATAAACCTAAGCACTAATTAAAGCAAGCGACAGTAAGTTTTCTTTTAATTAAAATTATTTTTAGAGTGCTTTTTTTCTAAAGTTTTATCTCGTAGTTCGTAGGCCGTTACGCTTTACCTCTCTGTTCATTTCTTTCCTGCTGGTGTGGACCAACTAGATCAGGATGCAAGTTGGGCACAGGTAGACATGTAGACTAAAATAATATTCTTTAAAAATAATTTGTTTTTTTATTAAATATTTAATTACTAACAAAACTATTCCACTAAACAGATAAAATAAATTAAAAAGATTTACTTAGCAAATTTACTTAGACTTTATTAATATGGTCACCCTATTTTAATACTCATATGCAAATATGTGTACAAGAATCACAATCCAAATTTAAGCACAGTCAAACTTTAAATCACATGAATAAATGTTAACAATTCAAATACTATGTCATTAAATTTACATACTCTACCGCGTCCTAATGCACATAAGAAAGCATTAAAGTAATTCTCTTATAAAATTATAAAATAACATAATAACATTACCGAGGACGAAAATACGAAGCAGAAGATATATAAGAAGATATAACGTGAAGAATATTAAACTGAAGTGGGTATCGTTGAGTGTGCTCGCGAAGTGTTTAATATTCATTATGCGGTTGAAACTTAACTATAACATTTACTCTTCGGCTTGCTGTCTTCTTCATTTTTAATAAGTGTTATAGCTGAGTTTCATCTACATAATAAACTGAAATGCTTTACATTCATGCGGCATTTTTCTCTTCTCGGTTTACATTCTTGTGAACGTACAAAGCTTGCAATAACAATATATGCAATATTGTTTAGTATTTTAATTGATAATCTGCAATTTTATGAGGTAGATGTTTGTTTTCCATTCTATTATGAAATGATACTTATTATCAGATATTAGACAATTTTCTAGTTGGGAATAAGAACTTAGGTATGTAGTTTGATCATAATCAAAGCCCAAATAAATTATAAATTTGATAGGATATTTTATTAGGTGGTAACTTCATACCACCAAAATTGTTTAAAACAATTTTTTTGTTACATTTATTTAAAATAATATGCATATTTTGAAAATCAACTTTATAAAATTTGGTGTCAGTCACCTTTTCTATATATTTTAATGCAAGTTTGTAACCTAAAAGCAATTATCTTGTTAAATTGTGCAATGATTTGTGTGTTATACACTATTTTTAAGATTCTATCTTACATGCAGGCATTTTCCAAAAAATTTAAAATTACTTAAACTATAAATTTGAACTATTTTTTTTTTTTTGAACTGATTGAGTGCTTCACCAAAAATTCCACATTTGGCACACGTGCAATCATTCGCATTTAAAGCTCTTCGTTCTTGTTTACTCGATAGCTTCAACCCGCTTTGTGCCACTGTTTTTAATCATGGCAACAGGCCAAACAAATAAAAAAGCAACAAGTCAACAAATACAAACAACAAACTGCATTTTATAATACATCCCATGAGTTTGTGCGTCTGGAGGGAAAATCATTTCGTCGTCGATTACAGCGTTAAATGCTGACTTGTTGATTTTTCACCTGTAAAAACCCTGCGTACGTGATGCGAAGAATAGGATTCCACTTGAATTCAACACGAAATAGGCGGCACGTATTAGAAAAATGTACAAATATGCAACAAGAGCAAATATAGTTGTGCGTAATTACAATGTACGAACATACAGGTTATAGTTATAATTTGGAATGTAAATTATTTCTGAAAATGCCAACTTTTACAATTTGTTATCTTGTATCTACTGCTTCGGTAGATAAACCAAGAATCGTCTCTACTCTGCGTGTGGATTTTTTTTTGAGTTAGATGCCGTGTGACTGAAAAATAGTCACTCCCATCATCATCATTGTTTAATTAATCGATAGACGCAAGTCTTCACGTGCGTGCCAATAGAAAGTTTTCCTGGAACAGCACACGCATTTCCATCCATTTGTAGCTCCACGCTCCAAGAGACGCGAGGCATGAGGTTATGAGAACGACGACGTTGTCGTTGAAATAAATGAGAAAGAAATAGTTTAATGGAACTCGTTTTCATTGCCTTGGCTCATCACGATGTGTTTGCACTCTGCACATGTGCCATTACGCATCCGTACAAAAAAATATTAGAGTAACAAAAATAAGAAAAAATGTGAAGGCAACTGTGTTGCACTAACCGTCAATGGACATAAGTAAACCAACTGAACGTCGTCTGAGCGTCGCCAGGTACTCACCAAAAGGTTGAGATTTCAGAGATCACGTTGAATGCTTGCTTGGTTATTTGAAATCGTAAATGCTTAGCGTAGTTGGCACAATGGAATTTATGTAATATCATGCTAGACTTTAGATTTTTCTAAGACGTGTTACAAGTGATGAGAAGTTGAACAAGATGTAACAAGTATCAATCATACTATAATTCTAACACGAGTTTGGAGGATATTTTTAGAATTATTAGACTTATACAATCACCATTCATATTCAAGTCTAGAGAAGTAAGTTTTTATTGCTTAACCAGAGGTTTTATTAATTTAATTTCTCAAATAACAAACTATAATGTTTTTTCTTTCGGTGAAGAAACACAAGTAATTAGTATAAATCATAATTAGTGTTGCTTATGCGTCCGTTTTTAATGAATTTATTTGCTGGAATAATTGATGTCACCTATGTTCAGCAAGCAGAACATCAAAAAATCCATCTTGAATGTGTGTATAATATTTACAGTACATCCAATGTTATTATCGTTTATACCATTAGAAATGCTACTAATAATGATACTGCATGGCCATTGTCACAATGTGACTTTGTCGTTGGTCATCGGCGGAAAATTCTATGCTCCAGCAGTCAAGCGCTACGTCACGTTCAGCCGCAGAAAATGCGTTAAACATGCAATCACACCAATCGCAATATCTTAACCAACGTGGTAAATTCCAAAGTACAAGGATGCATTTGAATTCTTAAGTCACTTTTTTGTGGGCGGAATATAAACGTATTTGTATTAAGGTTTTCTGCTTATTTTAATTACAGGCATGAGTATTGAAGCAGCTTGTTACTTTCCGCAAGATTATCAGGGCGAGTTTGCCATGCAAAACACGTTCAGTAAGAATACAGTCCACTACGCCACGGTAAACATTACAGCGACGGGCATTCCAATCTGGGGCAACTGCCATAGACGTATTGGGAACAATTTTATTCTTGTTGTTGAGTAAGAGATGCGTTACTTCAATTAAAGTAGAAGATTCATTAAAGAATGTTTAAAACTTGTTTACAGTTTGCAAGGAAGTAGTTGCATACGCTGTCTTCACTTAAAACTTCAATCCAAGAATGTTCTACAAGTTCTATCTTCAAGTAAAGAGGTGATATCAAAGTGCTACACCAACGAAGAATTGGCAGAAGCAAACTGTCCATCTGAGGAGTCCTTAAAAGCTAGATCAACGACAGAATTAATTCTATTTAGTAAGTCTTGATGCAAACAATTAATGGATTGTTTCTAAAATAATCTTTGATTGTTTAGAAATGAGGGGTGCGGAAGGTAAACCTATTACTAGAGAGTATTGTCCTCTCGATGGACGATATTCTTTTACTTACCGCTCCAGCGATATGGGAATAAGGAAGGATTGTCATAGTCATGAGTCTACAATGGATTCATGCCCATCTGGATCCAGTCTGACACTAAGATACCGGCAATGCTCATTTGGAAACACAGGTACTATATCACGGCAACCATTGTTTTAATTGTTTGTAGATCACCAAGGTTGTGTTTGGTTCGTCGGACTGAACATGACATAAATTGGCTCCAGTAGAAGATCACGGCTTTCAGTCGATGATTGCAGCCCAATTATCTCAATTCGTGTTTTGTTTTAGATCTCAAGTTCGATTGCTTGGGTCACTGGGAGGGTGCCGCTGGTCAGCGTTACCTGGCCCTTGCGGATAGCAGACAATCGATGGGCAAGCCGCAGTATCGCTGTGCGGTGAGTTAATTTTGTACTTGCTTCAGTCTGCTCTAAACCTTAAAAGCAGGTTAATCTCTAGCTTCGTTTCCATGACCGTCATGAGCGTATAGCATGAATAAATTAACCACCATTTACCCAGCTTTCGTACGCAGTATTTATAAAGACGTGTTTTACTCTGCGCAGCTGTACAAGCCGGACCCATCAACAGGGCATATAAACATTGCAATTAGCCGCGACTCCACGTGCACGAGTGATTTGCATAATTCTACGCAAGGATTTGAAAATTACGTGTTACGCCCGATTGACGATTCCATGTGGCCACCAGAAGTTTCATACAGTTCATGCAGGTAAATTACGAATTTCATCAACTCATACCGGGATTACAAACTTATGAACATATTAATCATAATTCTCTTTATTAGTTTTCCTGATTGGATGCGTGGTACTTGGGAACATATTCGGGTAGAAGACAATACCATTACCTATAAAGATCACACTACATTCAAGACCTACACCATCAAATGCGTGGCAATGATGGAGTCCGATGACAAGTACTCGGTGCTCAGTAGAACGCAATGGTTGGTATCGAATAAGGCATGTGAAATTTAACCTAATTGCATTTACTTGATCTGCAGCGGCGAGGAACAATTTAATTGCATGCGTATCCAAAAGCGGAGCAACAATATTCTTGAATTCCAACTGGGAACAAACTTCAGTGGTAACAACAATATATTTGATCTGTGCGCCGATACAAACTTCCAAGACGACGCGTGGATTACCCAAGGACGTAAGTTAATGTTTCCCCAATTTTGTCTCTAAACACTATTCTAATTTAATTTATGTTTTAATTTATTATAGGTGTTATACCTGGCGTTGAACTTGCTTGTCCCATATCTGGCGAATATACAGGAATGATCCCGGACACAAATGATTTATGTGCAAAATTGTGGTCAGATTGTAGAGCACCCGAGTTAATGTACTATCAAGTATCCGATTGCGCAACTAACGAGGTATACGAGGAACGAGAGTACAGATGTCTGGGACATTGGAGAGAGCGGGATTTATTGTATACTTATACCCAGAGGCACGATGTGGCTGCCGGAACATTTGAATGCTTTGTAGGATCCATAATTTCCAATAACGAGGACATCTACATTACTGAAGCTGGCGAACATTGTCAGCGGCAAATTAATCCGTTGCAATACGGCATGAAATTAGTGAAGAAAGGATTATATTCTTGTATTGAACGTGTGCCAACAACGAGAAGATCCACAACTCTCAGAACGCAAGTTCCAACAAAACCCTGGAATATTGGTGCACCCTGTAAGAATTTTATTAACAAATGTATTACATACTTATTAACATGGTTATTTTTTATTTTAGTCCCAACAATACCAGATTATATTGATAATAACATTAATTCCGTCCAAATGCAGCGAGCTACAACATGGTGTCTGGTTCTTAGTATCGCAATGATCCTGATTTCATCAGCTAAGTGTTGGTAAAAGTTTACCAGTAACTTTAACAGTAAAGTTACTATAAGCATTTAAAAAGTTGCGAAATGAAGAAAACTAAAGAATTTTTTTGTACGGCGCACATTGTACAGTATTATTTATAGAGGGATCTATCCTCGAGAATTCTTCTTATTTATATATACGTATAAGACGCTGAAGACTTTCTAAAAATGGCATTTTGAAATATTTGTACTATATAATTCGTTGCGCATGCCTATTTATTTTATTCCAATTGTACTGCGTGTATTATTACTAATTTTATGTGTTTTATTTTGTAAATTTTTAAGGACGCTATTGTGATTTAATGTTACTTTTATATAAACAAATCTACAAGTACTACTATCCATTCTGGTTCCAATATTACAATTAACACCATTTACAAAAGACTTGAGCATATAATGACATGCTTGTGAGACGTGTATGAAACTGTGAGAAATAATATAATGAAAAGATAGTAAAAACAGGAGAGTAATATATGAAAAATAATGCAATAACAGAACAGAAAGCGAGGAATCAAAATGACACGCTTTCTGTTCAACAAAGTCAAACGACAAGTAAGAAAGTAAGACGACAGCAAAAAAGGAAATTGTATTGTAAAATTTATTATGGTAAAAGCCACGCTGAGGTAGTGTGGTGCAAAAAAGGGAAGGCAAATCCTGCTTCCTTTAAGTCGACTGAAGAGGGTTACTAGCGGTGGCTACTGCCAATTTAAGAAAACCAAGAAAAATTCAAGAGAGAACTTAAAATAACAATTATGAATGTTAACATGAGTGAGAAACACGGAGAATAAATTAATATCAGTGTTTGCGCTAATTTGTATAGTTGGCATTTAACAAAAACGCACGGATATATATGTATAAGATTGATCTGGAGAGCCGGCATGTTACCATTTTATCCTGTCTAGTGTGCGATGCATAATTAACATCAAGAGTAAAGTCTCATACGAAAGAGACTGACTGATTCGAGACTCAGATCAGCACATAAAAAATAAAGGTTAACATCCTCACCGGATGTGAAGACCGGGCTCCCAATAAAGATACCGGACACGCAGGCAATTCCTAGGAAGATCTTCTCACGCGTGCTCCCGTTTATACAACTAGAGTAATTTGAATAGGATTAGATATAAAAGAAACAAACTTAAGCTTATAAAAGAAACTTGAAGAATGATAAGAGCAAGCAATCGGAACAAGAAAAATGAGAATTTGAAGAGAGAACATAGGTTGAAAGAAAAGGTGAAAAGAGAGAATAGTATCAAAGCATTTATTGAAAAAGTAATTGAGGTAAAAAACGTGAATAGAGAAAACGTTAACAAAAGTATAAGATTTTTTTAAAATCCTCTGTCGAAAGGATGAGGAAAAATTGCTATACTATTATTCACAGTTAACAGGCATTTATCAGAGATGACGACAATCATCATCCATCCTACATCGAATCTTCTTCTGACGGTTGTCCTTCTACATCTACCGCACCATTCAACCAGGATCAATCAAAGAGACTACACGAGTTTCCGACAGCAGCTTTTCTACCTATTCTACAACCTCTGCTGCCACCACATCTTCGATAGTCCTCAAAGTTAGGTCGTCATCATCATCATTACTAAATTCCGCAAAATAAATGATAGAAGGGTAGTAGTAAAATTAAAAATGGGAGCAAAAAAGAGACAATGAAGAAGAAAAATAAATTTAAAAGCTTTTAAATAACAGAGAAAGTTATGGCAGATTATGAGAAGAAAACGGGTAATGGAACGATATGTTTGAAGGATATCTAAAAAACTAAAGCGAAACATTACCCAATGCAGAAATGTTAAACATTATGCGTTACAAGAAAATAAAGAGAGAAGAAACTTAATACAAAAATTATTGACGTAATTAATATACTGAATTATCAACTGCACAAGTAGATGAAGAAAACAAAGAAATCAAAACACCAGAATCTAGATAAAGAATTAAATAAGATACTAAAGAAGGAGATAGCTCTAATAATAGGAAATTTTAATGTACAGATTGAAAAGGAAGACTACACAAAAGAAGTAGTGAGAAATCATACCATACATGAAGAAACGAACAATATTGGAGTAGGACTATGGAATATAGCAGCAAAGTATGAACTCATACTCAATACATAATATAAAAAATAAGTGAAATCGTATCAGCAACCCAATTGCAAATACTAATCACTACATTACATAATAGTTGCAAAATTAAGCCAAGAGGTAAAGTAGAGGAAAACTAAGAGTAAACAAAAACAATAAAGTGTGAGAGAATTTGAAGCCGAGTAGAAAAGACGTGAGTACGAAATCAAATCAGATGAGTCGATAGGCAAACTAGGAGATGGTAAAACACGTACAGAAAAATGAAAGCAACTTGAAAATAAAAAGCAAAGAGGCATAAGTATTTGAAAACAAATGTAGAAGATGTTAGAATACATGAGGAGGTGCATTACAAAGCTAAAAATGTAATAAGGAAAAATATTGGTGTAAGTTAAACATGAAAACCAAACCAACAAAATTAGGCAATTAGACAAAAACAAAATAGCGAAGTAAAATTAAAGATAAACGATAAAAATCAAAAAAACAGGGGAAAATGATTCTGAAGAAAAGAACACATAGGCAAATACTCATCTGAAGTCACAACACTCTTTAGTTTACAAAAGAGAAGGAACAAATCTACTTCTATGTAGGACCTAGCGACAATAATGATACTTTTTATATCAATAAATAAATCTAACAGATAACAGCGAAAACAATTGGCAAACCTCCGGATGCGACGGAATAACAAACAAGCAGGAAAAATACGTAGACAATATAATGAGAACAGATTGGAGAAATAATCTTAAGAATTGGAAAGGGAACAGATATAAAAGATATAGAAGTGTTAAAAGATGTATAAATGTGTACGAAAAAAATATATATAAAAAATTCTAACATTTGCAATTTATTATGTTGAGAAACTGGACTATAACACTTACTTTTATTCAGTTGGTAGAACGTTTTCGGCATGTTGCCTTCTTCAGTATATTTTAATCATATTGAAGAAGGCAACATGCCGAAAACGTTCTTACCTAAAGATAAAAAGTAAGTGTTATAGTGCAGTTTCTCAACATAATGAATCATAAACATTTCGCAATCACACTCAACAATTTGCAATTTAGTAGTGCCAAAAAGGTTTTTTAGGAGGAAGATTAACAACAGTACATACATACTATACGATACGATACATACTCTAAAGCAAATCCAGTAGTAAACAAGAGAATAAAAATCTGACAGTTACAAACTATTCACTTTGAAACATCTTTGGACTCCGTAACTAGAATAAAACTACTTAAAATAACAATAATGTAGCTACAAATCTCAAGAAAACAAAAAAAAAGTTGAAGACGTCATCATCATCATGAACAACTACAACTCTAATGTATGTACTCAGGTAAGGAGACCAACGAGTTTGAGGCGAACAGAGAAATAATACAAGGTTACTCACGCATTAAGAAAATCAATAGGAAGCAGGCACAACGAAATAGAAGAATGCAAATATTAGCATATGCTGATGATTTAGTAGTAGTAGACAACTAAAAAATTCTGGTAGAAGACAAAATAAAAAACATTATAGATAAAAATAAGATGAGGAATTAACTTAAATAGTGCAACGTGAATTTTAATGTGTTTTAGGTCTTTAGGAATAATATTCAGAAAGAGTGCGAAAAATAATCATGTGATAAAAAACAAATTAAAAGCACTTAAAAAATTAAAACCTATAAAACTACAATAAGACCAATAATAATACATATAGAAACTATGAATATAACAAAAATAGAGAAAAACTAACTTGACACTGTATTTTTTTAGTATTGTCTCATATCTCTCTTAGTATTTTAACTAAGTAAGTTTCCACTTTTGTTTTTATTGGATTCAATTGTGCTCCTTATAATTTTACTTTCAATTGTTTTTATTTATATTGCCTCTATATGAGTATGTATATAAACTTCTTTATATATATTATCTTTAATTATAGTAGCAAATAAATACTGTTGCAAATACTGTTGTTTGTTTGATATTATTTACATTATGGGTGAATAAGTATGAAGTCTATAGTGTTGTTGTAAAAGTTTAGATTTCCTGGAAATAAACACTGTGGAACAGGAAATTTTCGATTCATATGGCATTAACGGATCAATTATGATTTTCTAAGAAAAAGGGTTTTTCAAAATTTTTGCACCTTCGATCGTATTTTTTTAATTTCAATTTTAGTGTTTGGCCGAATTTCGATTGCTATTTGTAACTCTTTCGGCACAACCATTCTCCATCCATCCTGACCACTTAAACTAACTTTGTATATTCTCATGAGCTTATAAATAATCCTATATTCTATTCGCCAACTAGGGTAATATACTGGATCGTTATACTGGATATTTTTTTGCGCATCGCAAGATACCGTTTATATCCTATATTGTCTCCTGTAACCTTAACATATCCTACAGAAGCTATAGCCCTGGAAAGTGCATCCGGTACCTTATGAAAAGCCCCCTTTCTATGAACTACGTCAAAATAAATTGTTGTAACCGCATTATCCAGTGCGCTAAACGACCTGAAGGTGGATTAATTTGCTACAGCCACTTTAAAGCATAATGATCCGTTATCACAGAAAACTTAGTATCTTCGACATAACAACGAAATTATTATATCGCAAAAGACACACCCAGCCATTCTAATTCAGTAGCCGAATACTTTCGTTCACACTCATTCAAACTCCTGCTCGCATATGCCACTACTCTTTCACCGTCCGTACGTTTTTGCGTCAACACTGTACCGAGCCCAATTGATGATGCATCAGCCTGTATCAAAAACGGCAACTGAAAGTTTGGACACACTATGAGTGCAGTAGATAAACTCAGGTCTTCAAACGCTGCGGCTACCTTTTTATCCTACAAAAACTTGTGTTTTTTTTTTTAATAAGTTATTCAAAGGTTCAGTTCTAGTGGAAAAATTTGAAATAAACCTACGATACCACACAGATAATTTAACTGCGATTGACCAAACTTGAAGTTATCTACGTTAAGTGTCATACCATTAACTACCAGGGTGTTTCACACACAATCCAATATACGTTTATGCGTTTTCAAATCAACCGTACATAAAACTATGTCATTCTGATATACAAACCCAAACGGTTCAAACTCGTGACCGATTAACATGGGTACCAGGCGCCGCATAGTAGCTCCCGAATTTTTTGCACCAAATGGCATAACTTTAAACTGTTAAAGACCTTGGCCAGGTACTGTCTAAAATCGAAGTAACATAAGGTAAAAGTTCCGATAGTGAACACAAAAACGATATCTTCCAACAGGCCTTCTCACTAACACAACTGGTGGCGATCACGGTGACGTCGACGGAACCACCACTCCAAGTGTAAGCATACGATCTAGCTCCTTATGCATTTTTAGCATTGCATCTGATACAGAATAGTATCGCTGTTTTATCAGCTTTGCTTCATCAACATTAATAATGTGCACGAAATTTTTCATAGATCCTAAACGTTTCGTTAAATTGTGCATATATTTTCGCGCAATATCTCTCAGTTGTTCCTCCACGTCACTCAACTTTTCTACGCCATCATTTCTACTCAAACATTCTACGTTATTCATACTACTTTCAACAATTTTACTCAACACCCCCAACATTCTCATTAAGCCACTCAAGGAATTATATTCTGGCTCAGATCTTTTGTAATTAAGCATTCAGTCTACTTACTGTTATTAAGGAAATCAATTCTCACGCACACACTCTCTCTAATTTCATACATATCTCCACGCGCAGTTCTTAGTTTGATATTCGTGGTTTCAAATTGTTTTTTTGCAATGTTCAGCCTTTTAATGTAGTCATATTGAACCAAAGTTCTCGTTGCATCCGAATCCAACAGTGCATCATAACGGTAGTCTTTAATAACAATATTTACACCTACAGGGAGATCTATACTTGCGAATGAAGACGCATTAGATAGTGCATTAAACGCCGGTATATCAACTATTTTCGAGAATGATACCGATCTACATTCTCGTTGCCCCGTTGGACTTGGGTTTGGTTTTTGAGCTGGATTGGGTATTTGTGTCAATTGCGTTGTAAACAATCGCAAAAGATTAACAGCGACAGTTAAACCATGGTTAGTAGAATCTTGAGATGATAAGAGAAAATATGAGTAATTGTAATAGTAATTGTGGGTTTTGTTTGCTAGTAGTATGCCAATACAGAATCTAAAAATGTCATAGTCAAACAAACTACTGTACACACAAATAATGTAAATAAATTGTAACATATGTAAGGTGTTGCTTGCTTCATTTTTATCTTCTAACAAACAGATAAATATGCACTAATTAACTTGTATTAGAGTCATTTTTAATTGACCTATATGTCTAATGATATTAAGTTAATACTATTAATCTCTTAAACTAGCCTGAATTATAAATTTGATAATGAAGTAATAACAAAATACATAAGATCGCCAACAATGCCACTTGTAAATTGTTTCGCGATTCTCGTTTTTGCTCTGTTACAAACTAATAAATAAATAGCGGTGACTAATTCTTGTTAAAGCTACAGTTGACAAGTGAACTATTTCAAATCAAAATACTTTTTTCTATTTTTTTTTCTTTTCTTTTTTCTTTTCTTTTTTTTTTCTTCGCCGAAATCATTAAATTTATGGTAATATTTACAAAATATTTTCATAATTTTCACCAAAAGTATCTTTTTGCAGTTCAGATTAAGATTAACTGATGTGAAATATGTATTACAGCCCGATACACAAAAATACCTTCTTAGTTCATATACTCATGCTCTTCATTAAACCATTGATTATTTAGTTATGTTATGTAGATAAATCTTAACTATAACAATTAGTAAATATTGATATGTAGAACGTTTTTAGTATGTTGTCTTCTTTATTTAAAATTTTAGCTGTTTTTATATGGTTTGTTAATTGGAAAGATTGGGTGGTAGTGGTTGGCTGTTTCTTTTGTTGAAAGAATTAAGAAAATTAGAGTTTTTCAACTTGTGTTTATAAATTTGGATATTGTGTTTGTTGGTTAATTTCAAAACTGTTAATGTAGTATTCATATTGTTACCTGCATGTGAGTGATTTTTTAGGTGCTTAGCAAAAGAGGAATAATAGATTTCGGGATTTTGACCATCTACGGTCATGTAATATGCGAACGCAGAAGAAGCATTTTAACACTTTGCCATCCGGCCGCAACACGTTGGTGCGCGAAACGAAAATCGGCAAACTGCCAGTGACACCACGTCACGTTGGTGTTGCGCGCTTAAGAAAATCTAATCGCCGGCAACACCACATTGGTGTCGCCCAGTGCTCGACTTCAGTATCGACTCTCGCTGCGCTCGCGAGCAATATTTATGTAATATAAAACCCTTATCGAATGGTAGGGGTTGAGCAGGCATGTGTGTGTGACGCACTGTATTGCATATTGCGCGTGTTCTTCACTCAGCACTCCAAGCATGCTTTAATTCTTTATCTTTTGTAAATAAACAGCGCAGCAAGCAAGCATTCCGAAACCAAAATTTGGTCAAACACTAAAATCAAAGTCAGGAGTCAACAACCTTTTTAGTCGGTGGGCCAGTGCTTATGTTTTTTTTATCATGGCAGACGAAATAGACAACACAATAATTTGTAATATATAAAACAAACAAATTTTGCATTTATTTACGTATGTATTTCTACGAAAATTCATGAAAGTAAAGAAACAGGCTTGAGAACTCATAAGAACTAGCGACGAGTTTTACGTTACAATTTATAATTTCGCGATAATATCAAAAACGCCCGGCGCCAGGCCGGCTGCCGGCGCAAAACGAACATATGTTGACGAAACACCCGGCCGGCATAGTGTTAATTTAAACCAAGTAATGGGAAAACCAACAATAGAGAAACAGAAATTGCATTGAGATATATATGAGATATACGTATGTCAATCATTTGAAACCAAAACAGATTACATTATATTTTTATAATCAAAAGTCACACTTAGATTAATTCAACTGATATTTGTTTGCTGAAATGAGTTGCTATGTGATAAATTATTTTTTGACATGAATTAAATATTCGGTGCACTTGCTTGGTGAAAGCATCTCTGAAAAAGTCTTCTACCACCGTGATCTTGTAGAGGTTAGGACCCTATGTAGTGGTCACGGCAGTGGTAAAACGAGTATCGTCAGAGTGCACGTTTTCTTGAAAACTATTTAATAGCAATAACACTGTGGAACAGCAAATTTCAGATTAAGATGGCTTTAACTGCATTCGATCAATTACAATTTTGTAAGAATCTTTGTAATTACAATTTTGTATGAAGCTGTCGGTTGTTTCTTTTGTCGGGAATGGGTATTTTGAGAATTATGTGATTAGCTGTAAAAGTAAATTGTAAATTTGAAGATTTTCTCTGACGTCTAAGTATCTATTGTCTGATTTTAAAACTGTTGGTGTTGTAAATATATTAGGTAGTTTGCAAGAAGAGAATAATATGTTTGGAGATCTCTAAGAACGCGCATTCTCTTTGTATCTTATTTGAAAATTTCTGTTGGTTGTATCTACAGGTATAAATGAATGGGCAGGAGACATAGGTTAGTTTGTATATGTTTAAAGAATTTAGTGGGTTATTGATTTTTTGAAATATTTTGTTAAATTATGTATGCTATTTTAAAATTTGATTTTTTGAATATTTTTGTTATTTTGTGGATATTGTTGTCAGTTTTACCTACATGTAGGGCATTTTGTTTCTTCGGGTAGTTAGGAGTCTTTTTGATTTTGATTCTGTATTTTATTGTGTTGTATGTTTTAGCTATGTTTTTTGAATTATCTCCGTTTTCTATTGCAATGTTTCTAATTTTATTGAATTCTATATTCTGTTCTTTTATTGTTAGTGATGTGTTAAAAATCTATGGAAAGCAAAACTAAAATATGCTATTTTTGGTTGCAAATAACATATATATATATATCTCCGGTTTTATAGCGTTTGTCGCCTTCCGGTGCCAAGTTTCCATCCTCTTCTGTCTGCCCAGTC
>JAODIE010000001.1:6692616-6715211 GCA_027575565.1 Diploeciton nevermanni
AATCTATCTATATACAAATAACCGCGTTATTTGCCTATATAATTTGTTTCGCAGTCGCTTTGTGTAGTAGACACATGGCTTTTGTTTGCGTTGACACATTGAAATTACAATTTTTTCAAATTACCAACGATCTGTATGCGCTTGGTGTGCCGTTTATAAGTTTTGCATTTTGTGCACTGTTAAATGTTGAGTTTATTGTATTTATTGTACCAGGAACTAACGGTAAATCATTGAAAGAAATTTAGAAAGATCTTAAAATTGTTTTAAAGCAGAATTAATTATAGAGTAAAAAATTCTCAAATTTTATTTGAATAGCTAAGTCTCTAAATGCACTTTCTTCATTCATTCACTTTCATTCAAATTGACAGCATATTTAAGTGCATCTTATTGTCCTCGCATCCGCCATTACCACTAATAGTGCTCAATCTAATTTAGATTGAATTTCGGGGACACTGTCCATTCTACGCAGTTGCCTTCAGGGTGCTGAATTGATGCTGTAACAAAGTTATCATACAAGTCCATGCAGTTAGCATTATGCGTTTGCATTATTGTATATGACAAGCAGTTCAAGTACATTTCATAATCTTAACCATCGGGGATTATCCATTGTGAATATAATCCGGTATAGTCATAGGATCTGTCGATTAAGGAAGTTAACCAACACAATATTAAAAATGAAAGAAAATAATGCGTATATTAACAATAGTCAAAATAAAATCTATCAGAATGGCATGTAGCGTTAAGATTGATGTGCAAGTTTATTTCCCGGTAATTTGCCGTCACTTGTTCATACACGCACCAGTGTGTATGAATAATGTAAAGAAAGAATGTTGAGACAGACAATATATAGTTAACTTATATAAAAAAAAGTTTCTAACAGCTTTGAATATTAAAACACTTTGATTACCAACATTTGGTGTATTACTTTTTCTATTCTCTGGTTTTTAATCAAATTAATTAGACGCATTATAATTGAGGTGGCGCCCCATCCCTTTTATAATTCTCCATCCTACATTAAAGCTACTGGAGATACTTAGATGCTAAACTTTTGCAACTAACGTTTAATTATTTACTTTTTGAAAATCTTAAAGTTCAGTGTGCTATGCACTTGCTAGAACCAATAAATGCTTATAAATAAAATGGTTCGGTTGCTATTAATAAAATTACTGGAGGTGGTAGTGGAGACGGCGTTGATGGTATAATTGTAATGCAGCTCAGCCTGTCCTACAATTGGTGTTGGTCAGTTGTAGCTTGCTATGTCATCAAGTGCTTTAGACATTTCATGATCATCAGAAGGAATTCCTCGGTTTCTACCAAGCATATGCTGTGTACCCAGAAAAGAAAAGAATCCGTATGTCCTAAAATGTTAATCATTCTGTTTTATTTTAGAATATGCTATTTATATGCCCATTCGCTGGTATCATCGTGGATAAATTAGAACGAAGGCATTTACTGATTGCTTTCTCTAGAAGAATCATACTGAGTCTTTTATATTTTGGTACATTTAGTTTTAGTTTTGAAACAATAGTTACCTTAAAATTATATATTACAGTTACATACAACTCAAAGCATTCTATACGTATGTTATTTACTGTATCTTTGGTCTGGAGCCAGTGAATTTATGATGCAGGTGGAATTGATGTCACCCACTGTCAAGTCAATCTCTTTGTGTCGTGGTCATTTGTTTCTCAATTTTTGACATATTGAGATTTGTGTCAATTTGGCCATGATACAAATGATATCTATAGATTTGCATTTTGTGCATTTGTAGATTTATTATTTTATTTGCACTGTAACTAAGTGCAAATTATTAATTCAAAGCAAATTTAAACAACAGTTTATGTGCAAAACTGTCTTAAATACTGAGTTGTAATACAATAACTGGTTTATTTGTGGTGTCAGCTTTAATTTAACAAAGCATTTTCTGCGTCAACCGTTTGGAATGTAGTAATACTTAAAAACCAGGTTGTTACTGATAATGTGACAGTCTGTTTTATGAAAATTGCACAACTTCATTAGAAATAGAGAGAAATTCGTACAAGGAAAGCAAGAAATAAAAAATAAAAACAAAATATATTAGGATAGAATCCCACACAATGAATATTAGACATTTTGTGACCAAAATCAACGTAACGCCATAAAATGTTTATGCAATCACGTACTTTTCAGTATTACGCTACATTTGCCGGTAAGTTGAATATTTTGTTCTTCAAAATTCATATGTTTAAGTCGATTTACTTTCAGCTAGTCTCACGACATTATCAAGTGGCATTCATTATGCGTGGGCTTCAGAAGCAATACCTGAACTTATTGCTGGCACACGAAATCTTCAAATAACCAAATACGAAGCATCATGGTTAATTGAAATGTACATGATTGGTAAAATCTTTGGTGGATTTTTTGCTTCTGCCATTCTCAATTATATTGGACAAAGGAAATCTATTTTAGCAGGAGTTGTGCCACACATTGGAGGATGGTTAGCAATCGCTTATGGAAAACACGTTGCC
This sequence comes from Diploeciton nevermanni, assembly GCA_027575565.1. Taxonomy (NCBI): domain Eukaryota; kingdom Metazoa; phylum Arthropoda; class Insecta; order Coleoptera; family Staphylinidae; genus Diploeciton; species Diploeciton nevermanni. The sequence continues at coordinate 6,695,124 of JAODIE010000001.1, forward strand.
ATATTGTGTGTCGCTAGGTTTATAGTTGGATTTATGAACTCTTTGACATACGTTGGAGTGACGATGTATATTGGTGAAATCGCTGATCCTGATATTCGTGGATTACTAGGCACTCGTCTTGTTGTATCGATTACTTCAGGACAGTTGATTGCAAATGTGATTGGTTTGTATGCCAGTGTTCACAATGCGGCATTATTGTTACTATTCTGTCCACTTTTTGCATTTTCATGCTGCTTGTGGATACCAGAGAGTCCGTACTTTTTAATTGTAAAGGGAAATGATAGAGAAGCGTTGAACACATTGAGACTTTTACGCAAAAAAGAAATGATTCGAACAGAGTATGACAAGTTAAAGGAAGCAATTGTAGAAGAAATGAAGAACAAAGTAGGATATTTAGATTTATTGCGAGTTCCTTATTATAGAAATTCATTATTTATATTAATAATTTTACGAGTTCTTCCACCACTAGTAGGATGTACTGCAATGGTAAATTATTCCAGTATTATATTCAAAGAAGTGGAAGGATCCATCTCTCATAAAACGTTAATTATTATGTTATATACTACTAAACCAGTTATGAATATATTTGCTAGTTTTATAGTAGATAAAATAGGTCGCAAGCCATTGCTCTTGTTTTCGGCAATAGGCACAGCGTTAAGTCTCTTAACGGTTGCTATATTTTGTCTACTAGAAAAGGAAGGAATTGTTACTATTGCCCAATCTAGCTACATACCAATAACCGCGTTGTTTGCTTATATAATATGTTTCAACACTGGACTGGGGTCTATTGCATTCATGATGCAGATGGAGTTAATGGCATTGCGTGTAAAATCGCAATCGCTTTGTGTCGTAGACATGTCGTTTGCTTTTGTTGGCACGTTGACATCACAATATTTTCAAATTACCAACGATCTGTATGGACTTGGTGTGCCTTTTATGAGTTTTGCATTTTGTGCATTGTTAAGTGTAGGATTTATTGTATTTTTTGTACCAGAAACTAAAGGTAAATCATTGGAAGAAATTCAAGAAGATCTTAAAATTGCATCAAAACAAAATTAACCACTACTGAATATAAAGAAGATGAATAAAAAAATGCACAAATTTTATTATGCAACTAAGTCTTTAAATGCATTTCCTTCATTTGCCTATCTATAGACAGAATACTTGAGTGCATCTTATTGTCCTCGCATTCTATTTTATTGTTCTAGCGCACTTCACCACTCTATTGCCATTAACGTTGCTAAATTTAATGTAGATTGAATTTTGAAGATGCTCTCTATACTACGTAGTTGCCTTTTGTTGAATGCAGTAACAAAGTTAATATTTATATCCATGCAGTGCACATTATAAATTTACATCATTATATATGGCAAGTAACCCAACACAATAATTGAAAATAACGTAATTAAACTTTAGCTTTCTAAATAAAATATTTATTAAAATGATAACAAATGCCAATAAATTAAATTGTTTGGTTAGCTCGCTATTAATAAAAACCAGTGGTGGTAGTGGAGGCGGCGCCGGTGGTATAATCACAACGCGGCGCAGTTTGCCGTTCAGTTGGACGTAGTGTGTTGTGAAAGTCGGATCTGCTGTGTGCTGTGCTTTGATAACTTGCCGCCTCCAGCGTATTTCTCACGTTGTCAAACTTTTCACTGCATATATCCACAAATATTAAATAAATTACATTTTTATTTAATCAATCATTTTTACATTTAATCTAATTGACTTCTGTCAAAGCTTTTAAACAATTCAAATAAGAACAAGTGCAAATCAAATCATACTATCGCTCAGTGATACATTTAAGCGGAACAGCAAACTGAAGACTATTAGTTTGAATTGGACAAATTGGCGTAGTGTTGTTTCAATTTGACTGAATATACTGTCAATTAGTGTAAATGGAATGCATATAAATGTTATTTCGGCTGGGGTTCAAGTGACATAGTAGACATTGTAATTAAACTGCGTTAGAAACAATTGCAAACAAGGAGAGGTGGATTACTTTGTGTAAAATTTTAAGGTAAAAACCGACAAATGATTATTTATAATATCATATGTTTTATTTTTTTATTAGAAATATTAGAATTCGTATGATAAATAGGTCACATATTACCAATCGTATTGATGTGTAAATATAATATTCAAATATTGTTTACGAAATTAAAAGGATGTACTAAATATTAATAATATATTACACTCCAACAATGCACTTATTTTGTTACCGAATACAGGTCCGTGTTTGAGATGTTGTGTAATGAGTTATTAGGATGCCTTAATTTGGAAATAATCCGGATTATTCCGCGCTCGCCCTCTTCTAGGTTCCGTTTTCCTGTTTTAGATGCAAGAGCCATGCACATGCATCTATAATCTAAAATAGGTCTACAAACAGCTGTATGAATTATCATTGCCACATCGATTGAAATTTCTTCGTCCTTATCCTTAAGATAAGCCTCGAAAAAACGCTGCACGTCTTTAGATATTTGTTTTAACTGGTTGTTCGTGCTTTGTAAATCAAAGTTTAGAGTCTACCACTATTTCTAGGTATTCTACTGTTGGCTGTAGTACAGCATTCTGGGAGGCCAATGTACCAAATATATTTGTATTTCTGCAAGTGTTTGAAGACTTTTTCCAAATAGAGTATAAAAGCAAAAAGAAAATTATTAAAGGTTTACTAATCTAAATTTGTAGGAGTAAATTTAAAGTTAGTAATAACCAATAATAAAAATAATCAACATATGTTTATTTAAATTATTTTAATGTTGGTTAAATTACATTTCAAACATTGACACTTTTGTCACTTCTTATTGGTTTGATTATTTTAGGTACAATTGTACATTGTATTGACATAAATTTACTTTTATTTTCTGAAAAATGCAACAAATCAAAAACGTTCTATATATAAATAAATAGTCAAAGTCAATGTACAAAAAAACTGTTTTTTAATTAAATTACTCGGATATGTCGTACTATCACTATACAAGAAAATATAAATTGACAAATGATTTTATTGTGTTGATGAGATTAAACTATAACACACAGAAGGCAAAAGGCCGAAAACGTTATAACAAGTAAATATTAGTAAATGTATAGTAAAATTTTATTAATATAATAAATCTTAAGCATTTCGTAAATTGTGTTAAATAGTTAATGGTGAATTATTCTAGAATACGTCAATTTACAAATTGTTAACAATTAGGCAAACATGATAGCTTTTTTGAGTTTCTATATAGAAATTTGATGTATTGGGATTAACTAACAATACTCTTAGGTACTAATTAGATACAAATTGAAAAATTAACGTTAAAAACTCAAAACTTTTCAGTTACGAAAACTAAATGCCTCAAAAATAATTAGTCTCGTATTGGACAACTCAAACTTAGTCCCAATTAGTATCACTTCAACAGATTTAAATTTGTTTAATATGTGAATCATATCAACGTTTGCATTTTCTCAAGATAATAATTTGAAATTACAAATACTCTTCTTTTTCGGAATTTTTCTGTTGTTTAATGTAATTAAAATATATTCTATTCAACATAAAAATTTTTATATCGTTTCCATCAAACAAGCTAACTACATTTAACTACAAATTTAAAAGTATTATTTTTGTGAAATGAATGTTATTCAAAAAAAAATACTAATATATAATTTCCACTTCTATAAAAACTGCACAGTATAAAATATAACCAAATAAAAAAACAAATCTAAAAACAATTCGAACAAAAAACTAGAGCAATTCTTCAATCTTATATTTAGAATTATGTGATGATGGATATTTTAACTTGTCCATAGCGTCAACAACATCAATTTATATCACTCTTTATTCTCGCTGTTGTAACTAACCAATCTTTATTTGTCACACCGCAGCATCTATTGTCATCTCAATTATTTCAGTGCCTTCCAGCTGAGATTTGTTGATTTCTTATCCTTCATTAACTCCTAACGACACTTCGTTTATTCTCAGACAATACTATGATAACCTCTTGTGCAAACAACATCATCTTTCTGGTTCTAGTTGTGCCGGAAATTTGTCGACTTGCATCAGGCTAAGCGCTAGAGTAGGTCTTCCTCATGGAATGATTAATTATTAATGAACGAAATATGCGCCGGCGTGTTTTCCGGTTAACGAGAGCGATGATAAGTTTGGAAACAATTTTATAAATACCACAATTTGACGGATAATGCTAATGACATATAAATTATTACATAGATATCGACTCTTTTCATCTATATGCATATAAATTATGTTGTATTAATAGCACCAATATATATCAAATTTATAATCTGGTAAAATTAATTAATTTGTAAGAGTATTTTGTATGATTAAAACTAAAATTAACTACAATTATGTAGACTAAAATAATATTTGTAAAAATTATTTGGATATGTTTTGTGGCAGATTTTCATCAAATTAATTAAAGTCTTAATAATTAATATATGATAATAAGTAATAGTTAAAATATTCACAACTAAACATTGAAAGACAATATTAATAATAGTTATTGCTTAATGCAAGTATTATAAAAAAATAATTCTTGATTTGATTGAAATGCGTTATACTGTTTCTAAGTGCTACTAGAGATAATTTGAGATAGTTTTATTTAAAAAAGTTACAAGTAAACACTGCAAATTATTAGTGAGACCGATTCAATCGATTCCTACTGCTAGCAATTTAAAATGTTTTATTTTTGTATCAATTTTTATCTTTCACTTTCTTTTTTTGGAAAAAATCTTGGGTTTTTATTTTATATTAATATATCAAACTCCAACAAATCTTGTTTGCAAAAATTAAGCAAATTCTTGAGTAAATGCTTTAGGGTGATTTAGGGTGATAACATTTAGATTGAATTAAAAATAAAGCATTTAGGGAAATTTTTTTTTATTTTTAAATTTTAAATATTATATGTCAATATTATAGTTTGCTTATTTTTGATAATTGATTGATAATAACTACAATTTTAGATCATTCGTTATTATTATTAATTTTTATATTGTCTAAGACTTCAACTAGCAACCACATTTTTTTCAATATGATTGTAATGAATTGTACTAAATGTTAGAGTTTACTACTGTTAAAATTGTAGCAGCAGATCAGAAAACTTCTTCATGCTTCAATTAAAGTTTCTACGAATTTCAACTAACTTGAATAAATTTTTCTTATTTTACGATAAACTTCACCATGAACTAGCGCTGGAAATCACAGATTTTATATTTGTTTTTGCGTGATCGAACTTTGCTACAAATTTAATAGTTTGTTCACTTTCCATTAGTTTTATTTGCTTTTGGCAAAAACTTATTACAAATTGCTCAACTGTCGTTTTAGATATTTTCTCAACGAATTGTTTCACGTTTAAAAATAAATCATAATCATTCTGAAATTTTGATAGTCAACAAATAATTTATGAGCTCTTTGGAATATAAAATATGTTTTGGTTATAAAATACTAAGTAAACCAATATATCACATCTCTTGATCTAGCCAGGTTTACGCCTAGTGTTGTCTTTGCGTATGCATAAAAATAAGTAGTAAGCACTCGGCGAAAATACGAGTGCAAATAAATAACATATAATAAAAAATACAAAACCAAGAGTACAGAACGCCTATGTCGCGACAGGCTGTGAAACAAAATGTGTTAAAGTTAAAAATATACATTATTTCAACAGCTGCCCTTACCCTTCTACAACATTTCTGCACATCTAACAAGCGTTTCTCGTACAAAGCGTATTTTATTTTTTATTACTTTAATGTTTCATATGAGTCAAAAGTGCAAATATGAAGAATTACGCTCAAAGAGAAAAGAATGTAATGAATAATAAAATTACGAATTATTTTTAAATAAGTGATTATTTTTTACTCTAAAATTACAAAACATTTAATAATGTTAGTATAAAGATAATAATATTTTTGTTTTCTGACGCATACTCTATGCAACCAAATAAACACACATCGCACATCTGCCATTAATAAACTCAATTTTCTCTAGTTTACACTGTACTTTGTGCGTACAGTTTTTTTATGCATAACGATTAAAAATATAGTAGAATTATAGCAATTGCTCTTTATTTATGCTGTCGCATATTTCTCGTGTCACGTGAAAATTACGAGCGTATTACGCTCTAGTTTTACACCACTTTTTTCTGTAACTGCGTCATGTCGCTTTGTTGCACCGCCTGCGGCTCATGGCCTAGGACAGACGTCGCTTGTCCCAACCAAGGCGTGAGCTTTAATGTGAGTAAGATTAGAGCTTTCGAAATGGTGTGCGACCGCGACTCGAACACGCGCGACGATTAGGTTGTTTTTTATTAGTCTCGTAAAAATGAGGCACCGAGAAGCTTTTTCGATGGTAAAGTCGATAGTAAAAAGTTAGGGAACACATGGGAAAACAAGATGAATGCACATTTCTTTAGGATTCTTTGTGATTTACGACCGACTCGGATTTTTACTGCGAAGTAATTGGTTTAATTTCCCATAGAAATGTACCCGTTTATTATGAAATACTAAACGAATTATTAGTCTGATATTTACATGCTCATGTGTTCATTATACCGTAGAAAATACATGAAGAAAAGATGTAAATAAAATGATTTAAGTTATTGCACATGATTTTTATTGAAATACTATTGGCATTAGCGCGCTTTACTATAAAACTACTCGAAACAAATTCGATTGCCACCTGAATTTTACATTTGTTTCTTCAATTATTTCGACCAAATTTAATCATATCCGAATCATGGATCTAGGTAAAACAATATGAGTTATTCGAGTTTCTTAAGATTTTCACATATACAAGTTAAAAAGAAGCAGAATTCATTGTATGAGTGCTGTATAAATCGAAGAATAAAACACAACCATGTTCACAAACATCCATTCGACATATTTTGTATTTATCAAAATTGTTTGTCGCCTTCCAACTTAGTTTTGCTTATTTGATCTGGACACTCTTTGCTGCAGCAATGTGATACGATTCATTAGTGTTTAAATAGAACTCTGCAGTGTAAATGCGGTTCGAAACTTGTTACTATGTCCACTGCAAGTTTCATAAGAAGTATTCTCCCAAAGGAACATGATCGCCAGATGTTGCATAAAACAGACTGACGCTTAAACTTTACAAGCTTTGAACTTAGTATTGGTCTTTGATTGCAAATATCTCATAATATATAATACAAAATATGTGATATTACACATTTTCAAATTTTTAAATGGTGGCCAATTAATTTGACGCTTTAAAGGTTGAAAACACTCTACGGTGTAAATTTAAAAATAACATTTCACTTACAGCTTCTTACGTTCTAGAAAAGTAAGCGATAGAGACAAGTTGCTGAAGGAATGTATCAGGAATGCTGAAACGCATCTCGTGTACATAAATATTCCTTCCACGAGCTTTTCAAGCTTGGCTTGCATGGCTTTCATAGCAAAACAATAAAATGGGTATCAACTATCATCAAAGGCAACTGAATTAGCATATAAAAAAAAAGAAAGAATTAAATTATAATTAACATATTGGTGCTTGCAATATACAAAACAGAGTTGGTAAAGTACAAAGCTTATATATAGTTTCTTAAAGCTTATAAATTATACAATGGATGCAAAGTTAAACCTAGTTACTTACTCAATTTAATCCTGATAAAAGAGGGGGGAATATAAAAGTATTGATTTAATTATGTATGCAACTAACTTTACACAAGGTAATAATTGTTATAAAAGAAATATACATAAATAAATAAATATTGTATGCGGAATTATGAAAATTAGTGCAGACATGGTTTTTATTTGCTATTAACATTTTACTTTAGAAAATTCTGCTTCCATTTTTTTAATTTACCTTAATTGTCGTTGATTTAATACAAATAAAATATCAATGTACTAATTTAGGAAACTCTCATGAATTTTCTCTGAACAATTTTGAGCAAGTTTGATTGTTGTTGTTAATTGATTTATTAGTTCAGTATACACTTTTGTTATAGTATGAGCATTTGTTGGGCAATCAAGAAAAGAAATTTTTTGGTCAAAGAGAAAAACTAGATTCTAGATGGAGTAAGAAGAGGAAAAGGCAGAATCTAGATAGTAAACTTAAGGGTAGCTAACAAATGAAGTTTTTATTGAAAGTTTCCTTCGTCTTTCTTTTCCATTCGCTTGTTACATCTACCTGAATTATTAATTCCATTAATGCCATCGCACCAAAAATAAAAGCCAATTTAGTATTGAGTCCTAAGGCCTAAATGCGCGTTAGTTTATTTGGAGATAATCCTTTTTTGCTTCAATATTTTTTTAAACATTTCCCCCGGATGAGACGAGATTCAGATCGTAGAGACCGTCATTATCGGTATCTTCGTACTCGTCGTCCTGGTCGTGATAATTACCGCCTCGACGCTTTGCGAGCGTCTTTTCACCGCGCGAGAACGATCGATTATCTCGATCATGGCTTGGCTGATGGCTGCCGTCGCCGACATTCAATCCATCTCTACTTAGGTCGTAATCGTCGAAGAGCGCCGTCAACCTTATCTCGTCGTAGCAATCGAAGTTGTACCACCAATCGCATACCAAGTGCTTTTGATTGAATACGCTTCCTACCGGACAGAGGAAGGATACCTTGGAGTATTCAGATTCGCAAACATGGAAAACCTAATAAACAATATTACAGTTGTATTAGAGAAGTTTTCTTATTCACTTTGAAGAAACAAAGCATTAATTCTGGTTTTACGAACCTGGCAAGAAGTTTCGACGTCGGCGTAGTAACCCCAATTAACTCGACCCTTGCACGAAAAGCTCGTCTTGGGGATGGTTTTGTACGTGGGATAATCGTGTTGGGGACTACCGGGGATGGTATCATAGAGCGTCGTTTGGTCACGAGTGGGTTCAATATCGTTGGAATTGTCGAGATTAGAATCAAGGGCGCTGATCAAACTCTCTTCGTTAGCGTACTGATTGATATCATAGTTTGCGGTACGTCGTTTGCTTAATTTCGAATTCTACAAAAAAGCAAACAAGATGCAATTTTCTTACCTTTTGGTTTTACAAAACTCACAAAGTGCTGCTCTTCTTTACAGAACACTCCAGAAAATTCCAGTGCCACAAAAATCACTAAAATCGCACCCATTCTAACAATTTACTGAATAATATTCACTTTGACTATTTACCAAAACAGATATTACTGCATATTTTATAATGCTTTGTGGCAAAAGTGAAAGTAGTTGTCAGGTTCAAAGTGCACTAACGAAGAACTCGCAAGAAAATTCCTCCAACCTTTATATATCCAAACCGCGATTGGGCGCGCAAAAAATGCGCACGTCGTGATGAAGTCGTGCTGCACTCAGCGTGCACGCGCATCTTCAGCACACATTAGCTCGCATTAGATATTGCATTAGACTCACGGCATGCATCTGGCGATTTGTTCACATCGATGCAGTTAAACTGCAAGCGAAATGTCTTTGTCCTTGTTGTAAGCACCAGTTGCTTAGTTATTACCGTTTGCCTTGCTTTCCCGAAGAAGCTGCTCTTGCGCAACAAACATGGCAAATAAAAGTCGCTGACTTTTTCTTTAATTTATGTAGGCCTTTTATGTGCAAGAGATGTGGTGACATACTGGAAGTACTCAAAGCTCTGTTATTTAAAAACTTGTTTATTGCTTACTTAGTGATTATGGTATTCTGGTATCTATTTTTTTGATGATGTAGTCAGTAAATGTTTTTCTTGTTTGGTAGCTAGTAAATAAAATCTACGATAAGTTGTTATGTAATGCTATTGTGCAGTACTTTCAATTGCAATTGCTAGGAAGATCATATAATTATCAAAGACTAATTTTATTTTGCAAGACAAAATTACTAATGTTATACTTCTTCCGGGATAAATCTAGCTGATGAGTTTCATGTTATAATTGAAATGTGAAGGTAACGATTCGTTTTTTTTTTTGTATAAATATACGTTGCTATTATGTTTACATTAAATAACTTTAAATAACTATTTTATTCAAACTGTTCAAAACTAAAAATGAACTATCATCTGAATCTGCCCAAAAATTGGTTTTGGTTTAAAAACGGTATCATAAAAAATAATAGTGAGTCAAAATTTATCTAAAACGTGTGACCTAAAAAATAAACCATAATTTATCACCTTTTTTGCAGGAAAACTATTTTAAGTAAAGCTTTCAAAGATAAATAAGATAAACTGCGTTATTTATAGCAATTGTTTTAGAGAACTTTCCATTATAAATATCAGAACTAATAATTTCCTTCAGCCATAGAAAAACAATAATTAGTGAAATCTTTTTTACAGAATACCAACAAAATAAAATGAAAACAATAATACTTATAATAATGTGGTTCCCTTCCATCGGGTAGAAGTTTTCGAATGTGTGAAATTATCGGTTCTTGAGGACTTGAAAAAGTGTAGAAATTGGGTGAGATCTTTCTGGAGAACTCTTCTATAGATGTTAAAAGGTTATGTCTCATTTCAATTGGTAATATTTTGGTTATTGAATACAAGTTTGTGTTTGACATGTTGTGTAATGAATTATTAGGATGTCTTAATTTGTAATTGATTCTAATTACTCCTCGTTCACTCACTTCCAACTTCCGTTTTGCCGTTTTAGATGCAAGAGAACATGCATCCAATTTATTACAACTTATTCTTTAACTTATCATGCAATGCAACTCAATAAATTAACATTATTAAAAATCGATACTAAAGAAGACAACAAAATGTAAACAATTAAAAAAATAAATGTAATTAACAAATACATTTTGATGTTGCTGGTATTTAAATTAATAGAAATTTCATATTTGATGTTTCATAAATACATCAGCACTTAATGTCAATAGTAATTTAATAAATATTTCATTTGAATAGAGTATTTATATATTAATAACAATTATTTATTAAAAACCTATTAGGCAATAAAGAATTTTGTTATACATATTTTTGTAGTGGAAAAACAGTATTGTTATAAATAATCTATCTTGTACCTTAAATATAGAATTAAAAAATATATATTTAATAAACATGAGACCGTGATTCAATTCACAACTGATATAATTAATCATATTTAATAAATTTAATATAATTACTTTGTCTTTCATCTAGTTGTAATTACAATAACAATGTACAGTTATCGAAGCAAAAGAAAATGACAAAACATGCTAGGCATGTGTTAATTAACCTTACTGAATTGCGGCGTATACAATAATAAACATAAGCGAGAAACAATGATTATAAGCAATCATTTAAAATTCAAAAGAAAAGTTGTGATGTTAATAAATTAGAAAGTAAATGGCATGAATGAAAATGCATGAATTAAATAAAGTTAATAACTGTCCTGACTGTGTCGAGTTTCACTTGTCACGAATATCCATTAACATTAAACCTGATACTTTAAATTTATTGGCGAAAACAATAGGAATTGATGTCATTTAAAGTGTTAAAACATATATACTTTGACCAAGTTAAGCAATGTACACTATTTGCCTATGTTTATGACAAATAAAAATAAGGTGAACGCAACCAGAAATCGAATTCATATTAAATAACACAACATAAATTTGATTCCATTTAATAAATTTTTATTGACTATTTTATTTGCTATAACTATTTAATTCTAAACATTTTGGTAGTTAAAATTTTGATTATTCCAAATCTAATAAAATATATTTATTGAAAATGCCTTAGACTTATCACAAAGGAAATTTTTATTTGTAATATATTGTATCTACTCTATGCAATTGATTAAACATACGATTTGTGTTTTGCAAATGTAAACCAACACGTTACGAATGCAACAAATAAGTGTGAGATGCTTGCAAACGTTAAGTCCTTTTCTTTACTCGGATCAATGTTCAAACAATACAAAATAATTAATGAGAAACAAATCATAACAGCTACAATTTCTTGCAACAATATGGTTGGAATAATAATTATTGAACAGGTTTGTTTGTTGTTTATTACAGGATGTTTTTCATTTTGACATCTTATTAACATCGCTTTGTTTACACTGTCTATAATTAATAAAACTGGTATAAAAGCAGCATATTCTTAATGGGTTTCATTTTTTATTGCAAACTAATATAATGCACCTACTTAGATGTCTTTGTTTCTTCGTATTTGTTTTCTTTATTATCATCGCAACAACAGCCGAAGGCGTGGTTGACGCTTTGCTAGGTGATCCACACGGGAAATAAGCAAATTGATGAGTAAGTTTAAGATGGGTTTAAAGTTTCTAATGTTGAACAAATTCTTTTTAATTTATTTTTAGTGATAGGTGAACTGCAATCGAGTTAATGGTTTAGCAATGAATTAAATAAAACAATTTAATTTTATTTACAATACTGTAGCAGTCATAACAATTCACAAATAAATAAATAATTATTCGACTAACATTCATCCAACATTTTGAACATTTTTCATTACCTTCGATTTCATTCATTGATTCACTCACTGACTTACACTTACATCACCATTTGTCTCTGATCCTGTATCCTTGATATTCCACAAACTTATTGCTGGATGGCACGGCGTCTTCTCTCTTCGTGCCGAATACGCTTAACAATCTTAGCAATCTCGGAGCGAGAGATCTTCTCAGCTTGGCGGTTGAACACTGGGAACTCTTTGTCGGTGAACCACGATTCACGTGCGAGCGCTTGAGCAATATGTGGGTTCTTGTAGAAGTCGTTGGTAAACTCAGGTAAGAGTTGAGCATCACGAGCTGCATTGGCGACCACAGCAGGATGGGCCAGGTGACGAGGATCAGCTGCATTGGCCTGGTATACAACGGGTGGCGAGTTGAGGTCATAGACCAGGTTGTAATGTTGGGCATTGACACAAGCAAGGATACAGTAGAGTGCAACGGTAATAGCTGCAGACATTTTCGAATCTGGGATGAAACAATAAATGAATAGATGTAGGAAGTTGGCAAGTTGAAACAGGTTTGGAATGGTAGACACACTAGCATTGAGCTGTTTATTTACTCAATCAGGAAGAACCGTGAGATTGATTTCTTGCATTGGTCAAGGCTTTTCCTTTCTCTGGACCTTTAAATTTTTTTATCCATCTAAATTGCATGTGGCTGTGACTGCAGAATGACGAATGATAATATGTTCTACTTTTCAGAACACTGATGCAGTGGAATCAATATCACGGATTGTTTTAAATAATGATGCAAGAGATAAAATGTCACGAGTTTGATGTTTCAATTAAAATGCGCATCTTTAAAAGATCTCGTTACAATTTGAACAAAATTAAATAAACTGGATTCACAAAGAAACATACAACTTCAGTTATCAAGTTAAAATCTTTTGATTTAAGCTCATATTGAAATAACATGCGGAGCTTTTAAACATGCCACTTTTACCATGTGAGTGCATAAAATTTAATTTGTCATCCAATAAAGGCTTTTCAATTGCATTTATAATTTTGACGTGCATCCGTGATGAATCCATTCAATTTGGTATTAACGGACGCATGTTCGCCAAATAAACGCACCTGAATGTAAATATTGTGTAGCTTAATTGCTTTAGAATAGCGTCACATAATGGAAACATTTTGAATTATTTTCAAAAATTTCAATATTCTATTAATTTCCGCCACCTGATGTTGATTCAATAATTTTAACCATGCGCTCTGTGCACATTTGATTACCGTTCAAGTTCGTTAGTTTATATTGTGAATATTTGCTATAGTAATTGTTTTCCAGTGTGCAATATTAATTAAAATTATACTTACATTGGAATCTTGTTTATTTCACTGATTAACTTAAGCAGACTAATTTGAGCAACAACGTTGTCTCAATTTAGTTTGTTGCTCAGGTCGATACAAATTGACTAGTGTTGTCATTCATGTTGCATCAGGTTTATATACCTGACGGAATATCCTTGCTCTTGGACCAATGTTACTCACCTCCAACTTCCATTGACTTTGTACCGGACCTTCGCGTAATTTCTAATCTAAGACAGGTTATTATTGAGTGGTAAATCTTATATCTTCGTACTCCTAGATCCCATAATTTTTGATTCTTATAATCTTAATTAAATTTAGAACAATGATCTTTGTATTGTCTGAAAATGTTTAAAGCAAATGTTTATTATCTTATTTCCACTCTTGTAATGCTCTCTTCCATTTAATTATTCGGTTGGTTGATCTGAAACTAAGAAGGCAATGTGTGAAAATTATGGCTCATTGTACATCTGTACAATTTGCGTATATGTATGAGTACACAAGGCCGTCTTCCGGCATCGGACGTATATTGTGTATGTGAAGACTTCGGAAGAGGAAGCTGGCTCTCAGCCTGAAACCGGAATCGGCGGCGGGAGGAACTTGGTGTCAAGGATGCGCAGAATGTCGTGATACAGTGCTACCTGTCTCATAAGTTACACACTGCTAACAGTTGCAATCTCTAGCAGTGATCCGATCGATTTAATCTGATGGAGTTAATTATGGAAATTCATATTGGCACAAGTATTTATGGCGTATTAGAAGCAAGAGATTATTTTGATATTGAATTTATGAAGGTTTCCAGATAATAACTATGAAACTATAAGCTCTGCCTAATAAAAAACAGATCTTAATAGTACAAGAGCTAGTTTATATTAGAAGAAGCTTACATCTAAAAAATTTCATAATTTAAATTTATTAAAATAATAAATGAATACCTTCTGGAATTAGTACAATTGTTTGGATTGGTATTTTTCCTAAAGCAAATGTTGATTTTGATTAACTTTGTTCTTATTGAATTTTCTAGTACACGAAGTGTTTTCAAAACTTATTTCATCGAAAACAAGAAAAGTTTTAGCAGAAAAATATATAAACCAATAGTCTTTAGAGTATAAAAATAAGAAATGTTAGATAAATGTGTAATAAACTTATTACTCCACGTACCTATTTAATCTCTTGAAACTGAGCCCAAAGTCTGATTACATTAACTAATTTATTTAATTAATTAAAACTTATAGAAGAAAATTTGAATAAGAAATCTTATACTAGAGTAAAATTATGCAAACGTTTGCATAATTGTAAACAATTATTACACAGCTTCTATTTCCTACCATAATAGCATATTTTAACCAATCAAATACTTAAAATATTGTAATCAATGCAACTGAAGCCATAAATAAATATTCAGAAATAAAAAAAGCAACGGATTCGGTTTGAGGGAGTTATTTCACATAAATATGAGCTGAATTACTTTTCTCATTACTATTAATTCAATGGTTTTCGGTTGTTAGTACAAGACGTGAGTTCATTATTACACATTAAATGTAATGAAAATATCACACTATAAAAAATTGTGCAGTTTATTAATTAATACAAATACATACAATGTTTCTATTCCC
This sequence comes from Diploeciton nevermanni, assembly GCA_027575565.1. Classification (NCBI taxonomy): domain Eukaryota; kingdom Metazoa; phylum Arthropoda; class Insecta; order Coleoptera; family Staphylinidae; genus Diploeciton; species Diploeciton nevermanni. The sequence goes on from JAODIE010000001.1 coordinate 6,710,441, forward strand.
ACACCAGTTCTAAAAATAGTCCTCTATTAAGATATTGATTGAACTATATTGTGTTAACTACGTCTTACGTCCATCTACATAACCTGTAAAGGATTCAAGTTTTTGCCTTATCCGCCTTGCATTTTAAGAATTCTTATTCTCTTTGTTTGCATTACACCAAGCTAAACTCTAGAATTACATGTCAACAAGCCACTGTTTCTTAGCAAGGCATTCGACCTTACCTTGGCGTAAAACAGAGTCAAGGGCGTCGACAACTATTTCGCGTTGTGCCAACACACCGTTCCTTTTACATTCATTTCATGCTACACCTTACACACCTGTATAAGATATACCTATGTTCTTCTTGAATTAGGTATTTACTTGTATGTAAGGTGATATATGCAGTGCAGAATTTCCACATCATCCATGGGAGCAGTTTAAATAGGTTATGAATCTTGTAGATGTTGGGATACATTGAATTAATTTGAATTGAAGTCGCGTATTTTCTCTACATGACGCAATATAATCAATTTTGCAGATCAACAGTTTCAATGTCTTTTAAATATATTTCCTATCTGAAGCTACAATAATATATATATATATATATATTGATTTAACCATGAAATAAATCAACATTTTAACTGTTGTACTAAATAAACAATTTATAATTAATGTTGTTGATCATATTTCCGTCTTGGAATTGTTATTAAATACAGGTTGGTAGAAATCCGAATGAGTCAAGAACGTTCATTAACATTATAAATTCGCAAGTATGAAATAAAATGGTTTCAATAGAAATTACTTGTTATACATTATTTAAGATGTTTGCACTCCCTATCAACTTCAACTTCTAAGTTATTAATATATTAATATCATAAATAATAGTTTAATATGCTGATTTAATCACCGGAAATGGCTATTATCATATCTACTAGCAAATTAATTTAGTATAACAATGACAAGAATATTACAAACGTAGAATTGCAATTTAATAAATAAAAAAGTTATTTAAGTTGTTTCAACTTAATTAATTTCAATCTATCAATCTAATAAAGTTATTATAATAGTATTGGAATATTTCAAAAGCATTTTTTACGTTGTTACAATTAATGGCTTCTGTTATTGGTAGTAGGGTTTATTTTAATTTGTGCTAAAGTTGATTTTCACGTAATCTGTCATTAGTGAACATGGCCAATGGATATTGTTCGTTGAAGTAAAATGCATCTTCAGTATCAATAAATAACTCAGGATTAGACGTGACAGGCGCGTATTTCATTTTGACGCGTTGTGCATTATCATTATTCTATTAAAATGGCAATGTCGATGTCGTCGGAAAACATTCTGGATGGGCTGGAACCAAATCGCGAAAAGTAGAATACTGCTCACTCTTTCATTTGCTCTAATTTAGTTTAGTCTTTCCTCTTAATTACGATTGAAAGCAGTTTTTTAGAATTTATATTTCTACAAAACAAGTTTTTTTTAATTATTTAAGTTCAGAAAATTGATTTTATACAATAAACCTTTTATGTTTCCTGAAAATAACGAGTTTCTAGGCAATTTGAATTTATTTAGTGAATTTTTAACGTGCTTTATATTGTTGATTGGTAGTTAAAAGCTAGTGTCATAAATAAATCTAGTAAAACCTCAATGTTGGGCTTTACAAAAAAAGATTAAATATTAAAATACTTGACTTCAATTGATCCTTTTCTACTCTTTTAAATACCTGTCAGCAATAAACATGTTGAACCTGAATGACGATATTGAAAATTTCAATTAATTATAACTTAAGTGATGTATTGATTTTGTTCATTAAGAGGATTTATTCAGTGAATTCAAACTGAGATATACAACAAACCAAAAACGTATTATTTATAAAGTAGGTTTATCCTAATACAATAATTAATAAAAAGAAAAGAAAAAGTCAAGCAGTGCTGCGCACAAACAACTTCGATTATATTGCACTATTCTTTTTAATTAGACAATTTGCATATATATTATGTGCTTCAGATTGTTTTTTAATTCAACCGCAAAATGTTTACTTAAATTTTGTTTCTTTTTTACTACGGACAAAATAATTATATAGGTTTATTGTAGAGTGTTAATATATTATATTGGCATAAAACATGAGCAATTAAAATGGCGTAAATTAATGCAACAATAAGACAGTTTTAATACCAAATAATTTTTTTCACATTTCTAACATAAAAATTGTTTTATACTGTTGTAAAATCTGAATTTGTTTACAGTTCTAGATTGATTTATATATGCTATTAAAATAATTTTGTTCCAATCATCTTTCTTTATTTTTCTTGGTACTTTTAGCACAAGCTTTATGTCATTTTGATTAAGCTATATGCACCAATTTAAAATAAAATTAGTAATATCAACAAGTTTACTTATTTTGTAAAATAAATTTCACAAGTATACATTTTTCCGCAAATAAATATAAATCGACCATGTCAGTGCGCGACAAACTGAAGCGATAAAGTGCAAACACAAGCAGGGAGGACGTGTTAAAAGGACGATAATTCAAAGCGAAGCGTGAACGTACGCGCACCAACTACTGACGTACTGTTAAGGCACTAGTTTGTTTGTGACAGCCTTTCTATTCTCCACGAAACCGCAAAACGAATAAACAAAAAATCTCGAAAATACATCTTTAATATATATCACAAACCACTAAATACTTAATAAATCATCGAAACACTTGAATTTCAATTCATTAATTTCGTGTATTGCGAGGCAATCTTTGGTTAATAATCTCAGTGAATTTGTGACTCAGTGACTTTTTGCATTCACCCGGTGGCGGTTTGTTCGTGTGCGGCACCGCGCGGAGGCGGGTAAACCAAAGGAAATGAAGGAAAATGTGCGCGAGCACAGGATTGCTAGAAATGCAGGCACAGCGAAAGCGTGAAAGCTGCGAACTCGATTGAAATATCAAAGGCATTACATGCCACTGCTCACTGCCAATGTGCACTGCAACCGGAAAAACCGACATGTATTACGCATGTTTATCAAAGCAATATATTGATAAGATTGAAAATGCTACCGTTATTTTGCCGCTCTCTTTGGAATTAATATATTCATACATTAAAGCACTATAAGTTTATTATTATAATTTTGATTTTTCTATTTGTGTAGTTATTTTTTGGTTAAAAGAACCTAACTTTTATTTTAAAGCTTAATTATTTAAATTATATTATTCAATGTTCAATACATTTTTCTTTTTATTCGTGACGCCATTTAGTAACAGACTAGTAGTACTTTTCTAATCACCTCAAAAATGGCAAAATGTTGAGAAACGTTGATTTCAAGGCCTATAAAATTTATAAGACTTTAAGACTTGTACGCTGCAAACCAATTGGTTTGGGATGAAAAAGATGATATCGGATCTTCGCCAAAAGTTCCTGCTACGAGGACAGCAGACTTTGAAAAGTTGACTTTAACTGGGGATGTTAATTGCTGCGTGCACACAGCCCCAACGGGTCAAAGCATTTCTAGCTTACCAGTAAATAATATTTATATAACATAATTAACGAGTTTTAATAAAGTATCTAAGTTTTAATTGAAAATTGTACAAAAAAAGAAATGAGTGCAAACCTTTAAACAAATTTTAATTTTTAATCCGTGTTAATATTGTTCTAGTTTAATTAACTTTCACATTTTATATTTTTATTTTAATATCATATTTTTGTGTTTAAGTTACCTGCTTATTGTTTCTATAGTTTTTCCAAGAGTTGCTAAAATGTATGAATGGTTAAAACGTTGTGAATCCGCAAAGTTCGTTGTTAAAATTGGCAAAATGTGAAAATTTTCTGCATCATTCTTCTCTCTAAAAGGGGAATGACGTGTGGAGTGAATTTTGCATTTCCAGTTGCCGCCTAATTTTCCTGCATTGAATGCAGTGGTTGCATGAATGAGCGAGTAAACATGCATATCCACTAGCCAGGTGTTCAGATTGAAAAAATACTGCAAAAGTAAAATTATAGTGCATGCAGGATAAATGTGGAAAGTACAGTTTGTATGGTAGCGGGTAATGTGCCATGATTAGTCAAGTGACCAATTATCAAGTTATTATTTATTGTGATGGTAATGTAGATTTTATTTTAACAATGTGCGATTGCTCTAGCAGAAGAAAATTATTTACAGTTGATTTCAGATTAATTCAAATAGAAATTTTAGCTTTTCGTTGCTGCAATAGAGTTTTAATGTAATTTTTCAGTTAATACTATACAGTAAACAACTCAAGTTGCAATTTATAAATAACATATTTATCTTGAATTTATTATTAAGTTTTAATTATTCTAAAAAATGCAGTAAACAAGAAAGTTACTAACAAAATTATATTTAAAATTATGTAGAGATAACCATAAAGAAACTTAAGGTTGAAAATGTTATATTTGAATGAAATTTTATTATGTAGAAAGTTAAGAGGATGTCGGATTTTTATAATCCATTTAGTTTTTAATTTTTAGCAAGATCTTGAAATGGAACATAACTTAATTATTTTGTTGAAAATTCCAAGTTCTAATCTTTCACTCAAAATTTGCCTAGAAGTTCATATTGTTATTCTTTATGTTGAAAAACTGCACTATAACACTATAGTTACACACACAGATAAATATGTTATTTATAAATTGCAACTTGAGTTGTTTACTGTATAGTATTAATTGAAAAATTACATTAAAATTCTATTGCAGCAACAAAAAGCTAAAAGTGCAGTGTTATAGTGCAGTTTTTCAACATAATGAATCTTAAACACTTCGTCACCATATTGTTATTCTCTTCAGGT